>LR738712.1:417090802-417200572 GCA_902687465.1 Secale cereale
GACAAGTCTATACAGGAAGCAATTCATGGCAGGGTAGGAAGCACAGAAAAACAACACAAGTCTATATGATGCAATACATGTCAAGGTAAGATGCATGACAAGTCTATACAGGAAGCAATTCATGGCAAGGTAGGAAGCACAGAAAAACAACACAAGTCTATATGATGCAATACATGGCAAGGTATGATGCAATATAATAAAAGATGAACATGATACAAGAAGCAAACACGACAATGGCACTCATCACGATCATGGCAACAACATAGGGAAAAGAAATATGCAAAACAATTATGATAATGCAACAAACACAATAAACACACGACAACAACTAAAATAAATGGAAGGCATCTGGAGCATCGGTCTCGGGGTGTCACATCAACAAGAGTAAACTAAGATGCCATGATGATGAAAGCAATGCTTGGATGCAAAATAAAATAAATGACATGGCAATGCAAAATAAAATGAGCTCAAATGACAAGAACCCCCAAGGATATGGACAAGGATCAAAATGAGAATGCTTTATTGCCATTATAGGAAAGTATCACATATGAGGTGTTACAAACTCTCCTACACTACAGAAAGATTTCGTCCAGAGATCTAGGACTGGAAGAAGGAAGGATACTCGGAACAAAGGTGATCTTCTCGTTCCCACGTAGCTTCTCGGTCGGTATGGTGTGACCACTTCACTTTCAAGAACTTGATGGACTTGTTGTGGGTTTTGCGCTCAGTTTCCTCAAGAATAGCAACAGGGTGCTCACAATAAGACAAGTCTCGTTGAAGATCAATCTCCTCGAATGGAATGGTGTGTTTAGGTGTCTTGAAGCACTTGCGGAGTTGAGACACGTGAAACACATCATGAACATTTGCAAAGTTGGAGGGAAGCTCGAGTTGGTAGGCTAGATCGCCTCTTTTGCCAAGAATCCTGAAAGGGCCCACGTATCTCGGAGCAAGCTTTCCTTTGCTACCGAATCTCTGGGTTCCTTTCATAGGAGAAACACGGAGATAGACATGATCTCCAATATCAAAAACCAAATCATGATGCTTGTCGTCATAGTAGCTCTTTTGACGCGATTCCGCGGCTCTGAGATTCTCACGTATGAATTTGCACATTTCTTCGGCTTCTGAGATTAAATCATTACCAAGAAGTTGACGTTCACCAGTCTCGAACCAGTTGAGAGGGGTACGGCACTTTCTGCCATAGAGGATTTCAAAAGGAGCTTTGCCGGCACTTGCTTGGAAATTGTTGTTGTATGAGAATCTCAGAGCATGTACAACTGCTGCTAGCTCGAGATCATGTGTGGGGTAATTCTTCTCATTTGGTTTCAACTCAAGAGAAGTGTAAGCCACAATCTTCTTGTCTTGCATGAGAACTCCACCAAGACCTTGCAAATAAGCATCACAAAAGACTTCATAGGGCTTGGACTCATCCGGAGGAGTAAGAACCGGAGCAGAAATGAGCTTCTCTTTGAGTGTTTTGAATGCCACATCACAATCAGGAGTCCAGGAGTACTTGACATTCTTCTGCAACAGGTAGGAAAGAGGCTTGGCAATCTTGCAGAAGTTCTCAACGAACCTTCTGCAATAGTGTAAGTGCATCTAGTGCCACCCCTAGTTGGTTTTGGAGTATTGACGACAAACCTGGTTGAGGGACTAATGTGTTTGTGAGAATTGCAGGATAACACAGGTAGTAGTCCCTCATTGATTCGGTTTACCTACCAGAGATGACCCCTAAAAATGTATGAAGACATTGACAACAGTGGTGGTACATGAAGATAATCTTATTGAAAACTATGACAAGAGAAGATATTGTGTGAAGACACTGGAGCGCGAAGACTTTAGATGTTTCGTTGTTTCCTTTTCTTCTTTGTTGAGTCATAGGAACCACCGTACTATTAAGTGGGGTCCAAGTCAACTAAGTCAGAGTGACTGAAGTGATGCTCAACCAAATCCTATGTCTTCGAGCGAAGACAATGAGAGCAAATATTATCCAGAGCTGGATGAGTCAGCTTTACTTGTAGCCCAAGTAAAGTTGCCGTGTGTGTTTGAAATCTGACCATTGGAACACGTGTCAGTTCCTTAGTGACCCAGGGTCACTTCGGACAAATCAAGTCGGGTTGCCCAATGGCTATAAATAGCCCACCCCCTACACCATAAATTGGTGGCTGCTCGGAGTTATTGCACGGCTTTTGTCGTTTGAGAGCAACCCACCTTCGAAGCATTTGAGAGAGAAATCCTTGCGAGGACAAAGCCAAAACACCCAGAGCCAAAGAGTGTTAGGCAGCACTGAAGTCTTTCTATCTTTCTATCTGTGTGACCTGAAGACTTATTACACTTGAGGACTGTGTTTCCTCCAGCCGGTTAGGCGTCGCGTTCTGAGCATCCAAGAGTCATTGTGGATCGCCGGTGAACGAAGTCTGTGAAGGTTTGGAAGTCTACCTTGAAGACTTACCAGAGTGATTGGGCGAGGACTAGGTGTCCTTAGCTCAAGGGGAATAAGGTGAAGACGCGGTCTTCTGAGTTAAATCTCAGCCTCCCTAACCAGACGTACAGTTGTCACAGTAACTGGAACTGGTCTAACAAATCACCGTCTTCCCTGAGCTACTGGTTCTATCCTTTCCTTCCCTTTACTTACTGTCTTATGTTGTGAAGTCATTGCCTGCCTGCCTTATCTGATTGACTTCACTGTGTGACTACTTGTTCTGATTGGCTTCATTCCTTCTTCCATCTTGATCCTTACTTCCTAACTTCTATTAGTCTTCATGCTTTCACTTTATTGAATACCTGACTATGGCTTGTCTAGTGTAGTCCACTTTCCGCTGCATATAAATAGGATTAGATTTATCCTTTGTCTTCGAAACTACCATGTTTTGAAGCATTTCATAAAAATCACATATTCACCCCCCTCTAGTCGATATACTGCACTTTCAATTGGTATCAGAGCAAGGTACTCCCTTGTTCTATGTGATTCGGTTTAACCACCTGGAGTTTTAGCTATGTTGACTGCAGGGATAATCAAAGTCTCCATTGCGTGCCCCGTCTTCGATGGCACCGAATATCCCTACTGGAAGAACAAGATGCACATGCACCTTGAAGCCATTGACGTGGACATCTGGTTTATCGTCAAGAACGGTGTTCCCAAGACTGGTGAAGGTATCACCCCTGCTGATGTCAAGAGGCTCGTTCAATTGGATTCAACGGCCAAGAACATCATCTGTGGTCATCTGACCAAAGGACAGTATGGTCGTGTAAGTGCCCTAGAAACGTCAAAGGAAGTCTGGGACTGGCTCTCAAAGGTCAACGAAGGCTTCTCAACCCAGAGAGATCAAAGGATCAATGTCCTTCGCAATCTTTTCAATCGCTTCAAGAGACATGACAATGAGAATGTCCAGCACACATTCGATCGTCTCACTGACATCACAAATGAGCTTCATGCACTTGGCGCCACTGAGATCACCAAGCATGAAATCGTCAAGACCCTCCTGAGATCACTCGACAACTCATTTGATATCCTTGCCCTGATGATTCAAGAACGCCCGGACTTCAAGACTCTCGATCCGTCAGATATACTTGAGAGGCTCAACACACATGAGTTCCAGCTATCTGAGAAACGTGACATCTATGGTCCCAACTATGGCCGATCTCGCGCCTTGAAGGCAAAGGCTGTTTCTTCATCTGAAGAAGAATCTGACTACAGTTCTGATGATCCTGAAGACATTGGAAAGGAGCTTGCCATGCTTGTGAAGAAGTTCCAGAAATTCACTAGGAAGAAAGGCTTCAGAAAGTCTTCACGATCCAGCTCAAGAAATGATGAAGCTTCTACCCGTGACTACAAGAAGAGAACATTTCATAAGTGCAAGAAACCTGGTCACTACATCTCTGAGTGTCCTCAGTGGGACAATGAGAAGAAGAAGAAGAAGAAGAAGAAGAGCAAGGAATATGATTCTGATGACAAGAAAAAGAAGAAATACTCACAGTCTTCTTCCAAGTCTTCATCAAAGTATTCATCACACAAGAAGAATTCATCTGGCAAGGCTCATGCGTTTGTTGGCAAGGAGATGGATTCAGAGGAGGAGTCTGCTTCGGAAGAAGCAGAGGTGGAGTCTGAGGAGGAGTCTAATTCTGGTGTTGCAAGTCTAGCTCTAGCCACAGCCTACGTTGCCAAGTCCATCTTCAACACTGAAGATAATGGCCCCGTCCCCAACATTGATGACGAGGACGACGACTCTGCTCCCACATACTGCTTCATGGCACGCGGTACCAAGGTAAAGTCACGTGATGCTTACTTTCAAACGTCCAGTGAAGATGACTCTGATTGTGAATCAAAACCTAGCTACAAAACACTTGCTAAAATTGCCACTGAACAGCAGAAAGCTATGAAACATATTCAAAAACCATTAGACAAGAGCGATGACCTGTTGGACGCGGAAATGACCCGTTCTCAGTCCTTAATTAAAGACATAAAAAATAGTCATGTTAAGTACGAGGAACTTGAAGGTCTTTATGAATCGCTCTCAAAAACTCATGAAAAGCTTTCCCACGATTACCTTCAAAGGAAGCGAGAACTTGAGAAATTGAAAGCTGCTCATGAAGATCTTCAAAAAGAAAATGAGTCACTCCGCGCACAACTGATCAGCTCCGCCCAGGAAGAATTTGAACCACCATGTCTAAAATGCATTGAGCGTGATAACGCTACATCTGTTGCTGAATGTTCTACTGCTGCCACTGTTGCAATATCTTCAACTACTGATGTGGTAACTAACCCCTCTGCTAAGGATACCACTACTATTGCTGATGAAAATGCTAGGTTGAAGACTTTGCTTGAAATGGGGATGTACAAAAGCCTTAAAGGGCATCAGACTCTATGTGATGTCCTCAAAAAGCAGATACTGAACCGAAACCCTAGGAAAGAGGGTGTTGGGTTCGACAGGAAAATGAATGTTGATGGTTCATACTGGAAGCCTGAGCAGTATCCCAGAACCACATGGGTTGCTGCAAAGGAACCTTCAGTGGATACATCTACCCTATCTGGCTTCACTTGTGCTAATCCTATTATCATTGATGAATCCTTTGATGCAAACTATAAACTGTTTAAGAATCAAAATGGTGAAGTGTTTGCCAGGTATATTGGTACTAACTGCAGGAACGGGCCACCTATGAAGAAGATTTGGGTACCCAAAGGTTGTCTTGAGAAACTTCTAGCAAACGTTATCATGACACCTCCTGGGAAGAAGACAAACCCCAGACCAAAGGCTTCATATGGTCCTAAGGCTTCATACAGACAAAGGACTCACCTGAGTCACCCTAACGCCAATATTTTGCAGGGAAACCATACTCAGACCCATGAATATGAGCGTGTTTCCTCAAACCGCTATATTCATAAAACAAAGAATTTTCCCCTTATTCTTATGAGTATTACTCTCCTCCTGCAAGACTATTTGCTAGGGCTCCAAAGCCAAAATTCTCAGATGCTGCTCTTAGACTCATTGCTTCTAAGCCACCCCTGAAGATGTGGGTGGTTAAGAAGAACTAACTTTCTCTTACAGGGAAAGGTCTCCAGCCTAAAATAAAAGGCGTCTGATGCTATTGCTGGGGACCTAAAACACTTGTAGGGCACAAGATCAAATGCCCAAATGATTTACTGCTCACTCTGTTCATGAATCACCTGCTAATCATCTTATCAGTCCTAACTTGGATCTAAGCTTTCATAATCCACTTATACGTCAAATGTTTATACTTCACAATGGCTTTTGGTGAAGCCTATCCTCCTAACTGCATTGTAGGGAGTGACACCAAAGTCTTCAGAATGGATTATGGATAGCGGGTGCACAAATCATATGACTGGAGATCAAAGTCTTCTCATGGACTCAACCTTACGTCCATCCAACAAGAGTCACATCACATTTGCTGATACTGGTAAAAGCAAAGTGTTGGGTCTAGGTAGAGTTGCAATCTCAAGGGATCAGCACATGGATAAAGTCATGCTTGTTGAATCTCTTGGTTTCAACTTAATGTCTGTCTCAATGATTTGTGACTTAAACATGATTGTGATATTTGGAAAATTTTGTTGCCTTGTACTAATGGAATCTGACAAGTCTTTTGTATTTGAAGGATACAGAAAAGGTGATCTGTATATGGTAGATTTCTCAGCTAGACCGCAGATGGCCGTATGTCTACTAGCAAAAGCTTCAGAGTGTTGGCTCTGGCATCGGAGGCTAGGACATGATGGCATGAGAAACTTGCACACTCTCGCAAAGAAGAAGCACATCGTAGGCATCGATGACGTCAAGTTCAAGAAAGATCATCTATGTGGTGCATGTGAAGCTGGGAAGATGACTAGGGCCAAACATCCCTCGAAGACAATCATGACGACCTCCAAACCCTTTGAGCTGCTTCACATGGACTTATTTGGTCCTACTCACTACTCCACGTTCTCTACCATAGCTTGTCTCTATGGCTTCATCATTGTTGATGATTATTCAAGATACACATGGGTGCACATAATTCTCTACAAGACTGAAGTGCAGATGTCTTCAGACGCTTCACCAACCGTGCCATGAACAAATATGGCGTCAAGATCAAGCATATAAGAAGTGACAATGGCACTGAGTTCAAGGACACCGGCCTTGATCTTTATCTGGATACAATGGGGATCACTCATGAGTTCTCAGCCCCATAGGCACCTCAGCAGAATGGCATCGTAGAGCGCAAGAACAAAACCCTAATTGAGATGGCTCAAACGTGCTCGATGAATATAAGACACCAAGAAGGTTCTGGCCCAAAGCTATTGATACTGCATGCCATATCATCAGCCGTGTTTATCTTCACAAGCTTCTGAAGAAAACGTCCTATGAACTCCTCACTGGAAGGAAGCCTAATGTAAGTTACTTCAGAGTATTTGGAGCTAGGTGCTGGATCAAGGATCCACATCACAAGTCAAAGTTTGTACCAAAAGCACATGAAGGCTTCATGCTCGGATATGGAAAGGACTCACACTCCTACCGAGTCTTCAACATCTTTCTCTATAAAGTAGTTGAAACTGTGGATGTGCGGTTTGATGAAACGAATGGTTCACAAAGAGAGACACTCCCAAATGTGCTAGATGAGGCTTCACCAAATGAATCTATCAAGCTAATGGGAACCGGTGAGATCATGCCTTCTGAAGCACAACCTGACGAGGAACTCATCATTTCTGCTCCAAATCAACCTGATGACAATGCTCAGCCTGAATACAACCCTCCTGATGATGACAATGTACAGCAAGAGCAAAATCTTCGTCCAGCTCATCCTCGTGTTGCAAATGAAGTACAAGTTGAGAAGATAATTGACAGCATAAATGCACCTGGTCCACTTACTCGTTCAAGAGCAACATAGCTTGCAAATTTCTGTGGGCACTTCGCTTTTGTCTCAATATCTGAACCCAAGAAAGTTGATGAAGCTTTTATGGAACCCGAATGGATTCAAGCAATGCAAGAAGAGCTTCAACAGTTTGAGCTAAACAATGTGTGGGAATTTGTCAAGCGTCCTGACCCTCGCAAGCACAACATAATAGGCACAAAATGGATTTACCGCAACAAGCAAGATGAGCATGGTCAAGTTGTCAGAAACAAAGCTCGTCTCGTTTCTCAAGGATACACTCAAGTGGAAGGGATTGATTTCGATGAAACATTTGCTCCTGTGTCCAGACTTGAAGCTATTCGTATACTGCTAGCCTATGCAAATCATCACAACATACTTCTGTATCAAATGGATGTAAAGGGTGCCTTTCTCAATGGAAGGATTGAAGAAGAGTTGTATGTTGCACAACCACCTGGCTTTGAAGATCCAAAACGTCCTGACATGGTATACAAACTCAACAAGGCACTGTATGGCCTCAAACAAGCGCCTCGTGCTTGGTATGACACACTCAAAGACTTCCTGAAGAGCAAAGGCTTCAAACCTGGATCCCTAGATCCCACACTCTTCACGAAGACATATGATGATGAACTGTTTGTTTGCCAAATCTATGTGGACGACATTATCTTCGGCTGCACTGACAAAAGATACAGTGATGAGTTTGGTCACATGATGCAAGAGCAATATCAGATGTCCATGATGGGTGAGCTAAAGTTCTTCCTTGGTCTTCAAATTCGTCAACAAAGCAATGGCATCTTCATATCTCAAGAGAAGTACCTCAAAGACTGCCTGAAGAAGTTTGGAATGCAAGACTGCAAAGGGTACTCAACGCCTATGCCAGCTAAACACCATCTGGGTCCCGACGCCAATGGTAAAGAGTTCGATCAAAAGGTATACCGCTCCATGATTGGTTCTTTGCTTTATTTATGTGCATCTAGGCTAGATATTATGCTTAGTGTTTGCATGTGTGCTCGATATCAAGCGGCACCAAAGGAGTCGCATCACTTAGCTGTGAAGCGAATACTTCGATATTTGGCTTACACCCCAACACTAGGATTATGGTATCCAAAGGGCTCAGAGTTTGATCTAGTTGGATTCTCAGATGTTGATTATGCTGGTGACAAAGTTGATCGCAAGTCTACATCAGGCACATGTCACTTTCTAGGATGATCTCTTGTCTGTTGGTCTTCAAAGAAGCAGAACTGTGTATCACTCTTCACTGCTGAATCTGAATACATTGCTGCTAGATCTTGCTGCGCTCAGCTTCTCTGGATGAAGCAAACGCTCAAGGACTATGGTGTCCATCTGAAGCATGTGCCACTCTACTGCGATAATGAAAGCGCCATCAAGATTGCCAATAACCCAATTCAGCACTCGAAGACAAAGCACATTAAAATTCGTCATCACTTTCTCAGAGATCATGTCATGAAGGAAGATATTGATATCATACACGTCAACACTGAAGAGCAACTGGCAGATATCTTCACAAAGCCCTTGGATGAGAAAAGGTTTTGCAAGTTGCGGTGTGAGCTAAATATCTTAGAATCCTCAAATGTCTTGTAATCACGCACACATCCTAACACTTATGCATATTGATGACTTAGATGTGCAACACATGAAGTAAAGTATATCTTCAATCAATGAAGACTTACATTCTAAGTGTGAGTACATTAATGCGGAATTTGACTTCGGAGCGCCACGATAATTGTGCGCCGTGTCTGGGTCTAATACTTCCTATTCGGTGGGTAACGCCACCACCCAATCTTTGTTTGACGTGTTTCTTGTGGCGTTACATTTGCAAAGTCTTCACACTTGGTTTATCTTCATATAGGATATATATATATATATATATATATATATATATATATATATATATATATATATATAGCCGATCTATTCTCATAACATTATGAGAATAATATTCTCATAACACTTCCGAACTGCTTTGTGTTACTGGATTGGAAAGCTATGCGCACTGTACCAGAGAGACCAGCGAACTTCATGTTCGAAAAAACTGTACGTGTTGTTTTTTCGGTACCTTTTTTGCTCTAATTTTTTAATCGTTTATCGGAATTATGCGTGTAATATACCGTTGAAAAGCTATGAAGTAGACGCAACTTCGTCATGTTGAACACTTTTCAAAATTCATCATAGTTTAAGAGCAGTTTCGAAAATCGTGCGGCTCACAACGAATGGCAGCGAGCGTATTTTGGCGTTTTTTTTAAACCGCTCGTCGGAATGAAACATATGATACACCGTTGGAAAGATATCGTCGGCGCGCATCTTTTTCATATATATTATTTTTTCTAATTCGCTATGGTTTAAGAGCAGTTTTGAATTTACTAAATCGCGGAATTGTGTTTTTCGATTATTTTTCAAATTTTCGGTACTGTTTTCACTCCAGTTTTCTAACCGTTTGTCGAAACAAGTCGTGTAATATACCATTGGAAAGCTACGAACGAGATGCAACTTTCATATGTTGAAATGTTTTTGAGATTCCTTACGGTTTTTAGTTAAATTTGAAAATCGTGCGGCTGACTACGAAGGGCAGCGGCCGTTTTTTCGTGAAATTTTACAAAACGTTGGTCGAAATGATCCAAATGATACACCGTTGGAAAGATATCGTCGAGACGCTACTTTTTCATGTACAACGCTCACTCTAAATCATTACGGTTTAAGAGCAGTTTTGAAATTACAAAAAACGCGGAAACTCTGTTTTTTGCGACAACAAAATCGACGCGTGCACTGCATCGGACAGAAAATCGCACTGCTTCAAACTGAAAAACGCACTGCATCAGACAGTCAATCGAACCTCATTATTTATTTTGTTGGACGTAGATTTTTCCTCAGAGGAATTTTGTTGTCTTTTTTCCAACTTTTTTTCGAAGGAAAGTGGACCGCAACACTCCTGAAAGTGAAGCGGAACACTACGAAAAGTGAACCTCATGATTTGCTGTTGTCTTTTTTCGTACTAATTAATTTCTTACGCGCGTTGAGAAGTGTTGAGAAGTGAGCTGCTTTCCGATGTGTTTTTATTTTTGGATCACCAAGTGAACCACAAAGGTTTTTTATGGCCAACTTTGTGAGAGAACAAAGTGAGCTTCAAAGAGTCCTTTGCAATGGACTTTTTTGAGATCAAAGTGCACTGCATTTGTTTGGTTTTTAGACCAGTGAACTGCATGTTTGAAAAAACTTTACGTGTTGTTTTTTCGGTACCTTTTTTGCTCTAGTTTTTTAACCGTTTATCGGAATTATCCGTGTAATATACCGTTGAAAAGTTATGGAGTAGACGCAACTTCGCCATGTTGAACATTTTTCGAGATTCCGCATGGTTTAAGAGCAGTTTTGAAAACAGTGAACTGCATGTTTGAAAAAACTGTACGTGTTGTTTTTTCGGTACCTTTTTTGCTCTAGTTTTTTAATCGTTTATCGGAATTATGCATGTAATATACCGTTGAAAAGCTATGGAGTAGACGCAACTTTGCCATGTTGAACACTTTTCGTCATTCCGCACGGTTTAAGAGTAGTTTTGAAATCGGTGAACTGCATGTTTGAAAAAACTAAACGTGTTGTTTTTTCGGTACCTTTTTTGCTCTAGTTTTTAACCGTTTATCGGAATTATGCGTGTAATATACCGTTGAAAAGCTATGGAGTAGACGCAACTTCGCCATGTTGAAAACTTTTCGAGATTCCGCACGGTTTAAGAGCAGTTTTGAAAACGGTGCGACCGACGAATAATGACAGCGAGCGTTTTTTTGCGCTTCCGAACTGCACAAGAAAACCGCACTGCATCAGGGTAGGAGCCGGCGCGACGGTGTTGGGGGAAGGAGGCGGGGCGGCAGCGCGGGGGTAGGAGGCGGGGCAGTGGTTGCTATCCTCGGGGCGCTCCGCGCTAGAAACCTATTTAAGTGGGGTGTTATGAGAATAAGGTTTTTGTTATGAGAACAAGGTCTTAAGGGGTGTTATGAGAATAGACCCACCCTATATATATATATATATATATATATATATATATATATATATATATGGAGAGAGAGAGAGAGAGACATGTGTTTTGTCCTCTACAACATTCACTTATAGCTATGTCTTCTTATTTGAATCTTTTGAACTAAGTGAATGTGATCGGACCCTAACCTCTCTATGCTCTCTCATCTCAAACTCTATCTGTCCAAATCATATGCATTATGTTGGAACTGTTGAGTATCTTCTTCGCATCCTTGTCAGCAGAAGATACGGAGACAAACTTTAAATCTGTTTTTAATGCTCCATCCTTTATGCCTGAAACCCGGGGAAGCCAGAACGACCACTCCGACAGTTGTGGCGTACGTGGGATCATGGGACAACTCCCAATGTGTTACATGTCCGCCACGTGTCCCTCAGATGTGAACCGCCAGGGGCCCCTGCGTAATTGCGTTGTGCCGTCTCCCATGCTTATAAATGCACGTCCCATCAAGGTCAAAAATTCTTATACCACCTCTCCACCTCGACCAACCCTAGCGCCTCCGCTAGCTCTCGACGACACCGGCGGCGAAGCGCTTCGCTGCCGCGACCTCGTCGACGCCGTCTTCACGCCGGCCGCGGACATCATCTACTCCGCCGTCGCCGTAGGTGTCCTCTGTCGCCAAGTTAGGGCACGGAAGATCGAACTGCTGGGCATCCAACTCCTCTCCGTCTAAGCAGTTCATCGTGTGGTAAATTAAACTGTCTTTTTACCATCTTCTTGATCCAGAAAGATTCATCACTTTTACCACAAGAAGTTTCTGCCTACACCTATATAGATCTATCGTGTCTGCATCTCATATCGTGCCTAGTACATTCACATATGCTTCAAACATAGTTAGATTCCTCACTTGTACCTATTCATGGATTCGTACAAATCTGGAACCAACTCTCATCATATAAGTGAATGTCTTCGCGCTATGAGGTCAAAGTCTTCTAAACTGATTTATCTTCTAAAAGCTTCTGAGAATGCATATGAACTCTTCCCCTTCCCTCGCATCTCTAATGCTATCACAGGTACATGTCCGTGGGAGAATCCCTTGGTTCTCATAGTCCGCATTCATTTGCAGAATTCTTGCAGCGTCATATTCACTCTCCTGAAGCCGGTTCCTGTCTGACCAGCAGACCGAAGCATTTGCCAGTGTTGAAGCCATTCAGTTTGAAGCCTTTCAGATTGAAACCAATGGCAACCGACAAGTCAGTTAGGAAGGGTGGCAGATAGCGCCGTGGAAACACCTATAAAGATTTGCCTTCAGATCTAAGTGAGATGTACAAGACTGATCCTAAGGAGGATTACAATCAGAGGAAGACACGAATCCAATGGATTCAAAGATATTGGGCTGAACAGTGGTTCAAGTACAGGTTCGTGACCCAAGAGTATGCTAAAAAGAACGCCATCAAGCATCCATGGGGAGATATTACCTACAAAAATCTTCCACCCAAGACTCGAGCTGAAGCCATTGCTCAAGGCTTCTACCCTTGCATGGTCAGAGGGCCTCAACCTGCTGATGCCGATCCATCTTCTCTGCTCTGGTGTCGCGACGACAATCTGTTCAAGCGCAAGCTTCAATATGCCAAGAACTCAGCCAAGGAAAGCAAGAAGAACTGGGGATTGGACTTCAATCCTGGCCCCACTGCGCCCCGTGTTGATGGCACGCACGAAGCTGAACCAAACCTGGTTGGGCCTTTCTACAACCTAGAAGGCCTCATCAGTCACATCAGGGTTCAAGGGGCGGATATGGATCAACCTGCATATGACGCTCATTCTGATGAAGCGCCTACAACTCCGAAGCCCACGAAGAAGAAGAAATCCAAGGCTTCGAAGACCACTCCACCAACTGCTTCGAGAGTGAAGCCTTTGGCCACTCCTCCACCTGCACCAAGTGTGCAATCTGAGGAGCACTCTCGCATCTCCAAGAGCAGACAGCTAAGGAAGAAGCCCTTGCACAACCCCAGTCCAGCTCTCACTCCTGACGCTGTTCTGAAAACTGCCAATGAAGCCTTTGATCTTTCGAGTGATGAAGATCTAGGTGACGATGCTCTGGAGCAATTGATCAAGAGCAAGCAAGACGCAGAAATCTTCAATGATTTGCCGCTCTTCGACGTGGAAGTGCTTAACAATTTCATTGATGAATGGTTTGACACCCCAAACCTGAGCTTCGACGATCTACAGCTTCAAGTTGGCTTCAATGTCTCCTTCCATGGCGCCATTGCTTCTGAGATAGCTCTTGCTCGGAGAATCGTTGAGCTGAAGCAAAAGATTGATTATGAAAAGGCTCAGTTCAAGAAGCATGTGGACAAGCTCAACGTCCAAGAGATTCAGAACTTCAAAGTCATGATGCATGAGCTCAAGGAAGCCTTTCACAAGAGGCATGATGAAGCCAAAGGTTCTCGTGAGAGAATCAAGGCCTTGGCTGCCAAATGCGTTTAAGCATCTAATGAGGCTGAAAAGCGCAAGGCCCTTGGGCGTCCTGGTATTGACCCTAGGATGGCTGCCAAGAAGAAGAAGAAGCAACATGTGCCCGATGCTGAAGAATCCAGGCAGGAAATGCCTAGCATTGTCTTCCCTGCTAGCATGACTGGCACGAAACCTAAGGTCACCCCAGCCGCTTTAGAGCTCAAGAAGACAAAGGTGGCTGAAGTTGAAGCTCGCAAGCGCAAGCAAACTACTGATGAAGCTCCACCCACCAAGAAGCGCAAGACAAAGAAGGACAAGGCTGCTTCCACAGAGCCCATCTTTGTCGAGCCCATGTCAGTTGCTCGCCCTGCATATACACACCGAGAACGTTGCATGAGAGTCCATGAGCCTGCTCCCACAGAGGCTGAAGACATTCTAGATGTTGACCCCACCGCAGCTGAAGACATTGGTCCTCATGACAATGTTGAAGATGATGTAGTTCTTCCTCAGATCGAGAACAACATGGAATCTTCGCCTGTTCTTACGAACAGCGAACGCATCAGCATTGGTCGTCCATTGACGCCAATTGCACATGATGACTTGTGGGCTGATCACCCACAAGATACACCAACAACTCCCCAACTACCTCAAGTAACCAGTTCGGTGCTTGAAGATGAAGACTTTGAGGCCCAACCAACTTCATCCCCTCAGGCGTCGCCAGCATTTCGCAGGCTTCGCAAAGGACCAAGGCCTTAAGTCATCACCCCAATTGTTCCAGAAGGAGAAGAGCAACAATATGTTCCTGAAGCTGCTCCCACTGTGAACCTCTCAGAATCTGAAGCCAAAACGACTGAAGATATTCCGGCTGCATCAGCCGAAGAAGAACAACCCCAAGAAGAAGAAGCACGTGCTGCCACACCCCCTGTTCTCGAGGAGAACGTGTCCGACCCTCCAGCTCCTGAAGTGGAGGTTACAAATTCAGAGGCTGCCACCACCAACACTGAAGCCAATGACGTGGTCATGGCTGAAGCCAATGTGGCACCTGAAGTCATAGTGGTGCCTGAAGTAATGGCGCCTGAAGCAAGTGCTACACCTGAAGCAAATCAGCAGCCTGAAGCCACTGCCTCTGCTCCTGTTCCGCCTCCAAGGCCCCTTACAATTGATCAAGCTTAAAACCAAGATGATCAGCTCATCACTATTCGATGGCCCATTCTGACTCCACCACCTGCTGGACCGCATGCTGCTGGTCCTCAGTTTGACCATCATGTTGAGCACATGCCTCAGGTTCAAAAGACTAAGCCAAGACTGCCAAGGGTCATTCAATGCCAATAGCTTCACTATGCACAACACATTCTTTGCCAGCGCCAAGAACCCCTATTCCAAGCCAAGAATACCATCAGATAGGTTCTGGAGCCATCAGCAGCGCAGTTACTACTCACGAGTACTCTATGATCAAGGGCGCATTTTCCCTCATATGCGTCTTGACACTGAAGCTATTGCTGGACTGCCCTGTCTTGAGGAAGCTCTTGATTGCTTCCGCGATGCTGGCCTGCTCAACTTTGTGACTGACAAGGAGCATTGGAATGAAGATCTGCTTCTACAATTCTATGCAACTCTCCACATTCGAGGCTACAGCAGGGATCCAAAGCCTTTGATCTCATTGAGCTTACTTGCCTTCCCACTCCAGGAGAATTGTATGAACCTGGCTGTCAACTGCATAATGAAACTTTGGAAAGCATCTTTCAGAAGTGCAAGCCCAACATGAGCCAAATGCTGAGCATGATGAAGCCTTTGCCCAGCGATGTCGAATATCCAAAGGAATTCTTTGTTGAATACCTAGAGTATCTGCCATGAACCATCTATCATATCATCAGGCGTACTCTATGGCCTGTCAAATGGCATTCTTCATCAGCCAAGCTTGAAGGCACATTGAAGACATTGGTCTTCTATATCTTCAATGGCATCAGCTTCAATGCTCAAGATTTCTTCATCCGACAGTTGGCTGTGTCTGGCTCTAATCTGTTTGGTCTCAAGTTCTATGCTCCATGGATTATGCGCCTCATCAAGCTTCATTCAGCTATCACCTATCAGCCCTCTGCTCACAACCATCATATATTCTTGCCAGAGGTTGATATGTCAGCTGAAGCTATATACCAACAGCCTACCAAAGAGCATGTTAGTCTTCACAACGCTGATCACCAAAGCTTCACTCAGCAAATTGAAGGAGTTCCAGCAGTCTCTCACATTTATCCTTTGGCGGGCCGTACTCGTCTACCTCGACATGCTGAAAATGAAGCCACTGAGAGCACCATTGCCCAAAGGCCTCAGAAGCATTCTCGTGTTCTCAATAACCGAGAGCTTCTGGTTTCCCTCCATCAGAAACAGGATAAGCATCACTACTGGCTGAAGCATCAGATGCAAAGCCTCTTGGTGGACGTCAATCGTATTCGCAACCTTGCCACCAAGAATGCCTTTGTTGCTCATGAAACCTATCGGAGGTCATGGAAGAGTCTAACTTTGCTGAGTGCTGAAGCTGATCTTCAAGACGATGGCTTCACAGAAGATTCAAGTTTGACCACACTCCTCCAAGGAATGTTGTTCTGCGTCGAACTCCATCTCTTGAAGACTCTGACTACTCCTCCTCCACTGCAACGGTTGACGCCAGGGTGATAGATGATCAAGATGATGCTACCTCACCACCTCCTACTTCAGCGCATGTCGACACTGCACCAACTACTTCTGCACCGCCAAACACCAACACCGACCCTGCATCCTCTCCTGCTCCAACTGGGAACGAGTAGAGGCTCTATGTCTTCAAACCTTTTTGGTCCTTACTGACAAAAAGGGGAGAAGCATATGAGTTGATAGTTTTCAAGCGGGTCCATATGGGCGGGTGCTTTATATTTTGTCTAGTGCTTACAACTCTCGTTTTTGCTACATTTGGTTCTTTGAGTTGTAACACTTAAACTAATGGTCGTCTGCTACGTTTTCTGCTACTCTGTAATGCGATGATAAATTCCGCATGTGCTACGTTATACTCCACACTTAGTCATTTTTGCAGACGTCCATTTCTCATTATGCATATCATTATATTCGTCGTATCAATTGTGCATGATGAATTGTCTTCATAAGTTGAAGGGGATCTCCACAAGTACAACCTGCCATGTGCATTTGCATTCAAAAGCAAATCAACTATATGCACATCTTCAGGGGAAGCCTTTTTATACTTAGGAAGACAATACCTTTATCCTTTGCAATTTCACATACTCTTATCCCCGTTGAAAACTTCAACCAGTTTGTCATCAATCACCGAAAAGGGGGAGATTGTAAGTGCATCTAGTGCCACCCCTAGTTGGTTTTGGAGTATTGACGACAAACCTGGTTGAGGGACTAATGTGTCTATGAGAATTGCAGGATAACACAGGTAGTAGTCCCTCATTGATTCTGTTTACCTACCGGAGATGACCCCTAAAAATGTATGAAGACATTGACAACAGTGGTGGTACATGAAGATAATCTTATTGAAGACTATGACAAGAGAAGACATTGTGTGAAGACACTGAAGCGCGAAGACTTAGATGTTTCGTTGTTTCCTTTTCTTCTTTGTTGAGTCATAGGAACCACCGTACTGTTAAGTGGGGTCCAAGAGAAGACAATGAGAGCAAATCTTATCCAGAGCTGGATGAGTCAGCTTTACTTGTAGCCCAAGTAAAGTTGCCGTGTGTGTTTGAAATCTGACCGTTGGAACACGTGTCAGTTCCTTAGTGACCCAGGGTCACTTCGGACAAATCAGGTCGGGTTGCCCAGTGGCTATAAATAGCCCACCCCCTACACCATAAATTGGTGGCTACTCAGAGTTCTTGCATGACTTTTGTCGTTTGAGAGCAACCCACCTCCGAAGCATTTGAGAGAGAAATCCTTGCGAGGACAAAGCCAAAACACCCAGAGCCAAAGAGTGTTAGGCATCACTGAAGTCTTTTTGTCTGTGTAACCTGAAGACTTATTACACTTGAGGACTGTGTTTCCTCCAGCCGGTTAGGCGTCGCGTTCAGAGCATCCAAGAGTCATTGTGGATTGCCGGTGAACGAAGTTTGTGAAGGTTTGGAAGTCTACCTTGAAGACTTACCAGAGTGATTGGGCGAGGACTAGGTGTCCTTAGCTCAAGGGGAATAAGGTGAAGACGCGGTCTTCTGAGTTAAATCTCAGCCTCCCTAACCAGACGTACAGTTGTCACAGCAACTGGAACTGGTCTAACAAATCATTGTCTTCCCCGAGCTACTGGTTCTATCCTTTCCTTCCCTTTACTTACTGTCTTATGTTGTGAAGTCATTGCATGCCTGCCTTATCTGATTGACTTCACTGTGTGACTACTTGTTCTGATTGGCTTCATTCCTTCTTCCATCTTGATCCTTACTGCCTAGCTGCTATTAGTCTTCATGCTTTCACTTTATTGAATACCTGACTATGGCTTGTCTAGTGTAGTCCACTTTCCGCTGCATATAAATAGGATTAGATTTATCCTTTGTCTTCGAAACTACCATGTTTTGAAGCATTTCATAAAAACGCCTATTCACCCCTGATGGCTTCTCGCCCCTCGTTGGTTACCCCAAGTGGAAGGTTGAGATGTAGCGTAGCGGCAAATTTCCCTTGGCAAAGATACCAAGGATCAAATCCCGTGAGACTCCGAGGGTCGACAAGTAGGTGTCAACGGCGCCAGAAACTTAGCGGTTGACGAGACCTGCACACAGATACAGATAACTTTGCTCCCAACGAGTACAGAGAGGTTGTCAATCCCTCCGGCCTTGTTGTTTACAAAGGATCAAACACAAGAGATAATAATGATAGCTATGACTGCAACTAGGAAATAAAAACAGGAAGTAAATAGAAGGTGTGGTCAGCGGTGGTAATATGGACCGGGGTCCCATGATGTTCACTAGTGATGTCTCTCTCCCAAAAGACGATAAAACAGCAAAGCGAGGTAAACAAATTACAGCTGGGCAATTGACAGGATTATGTGCGCAAACCAATGCTAACTATGCTGCAAAGAAAGGTAGAGGCTCAAAAGCATGGGCGGTACGCCAAGGCAAGTAGACCGAAATCCATCTGCATCTACTACTAATCATCCACCTTGAGATATCTATCCAGAACATCTCGCTGGTATTAAGTTGCGAATCCCACCCAAAGTGTAAACTCAAAGCAACAGACAACTGCATTAAAAGAACTTTGCGTAAAGTAAACAATCCTTGCACCCGCAAGTACAAGCACCGTTGTTTTCTCCCTTGTGGCAACAGCACATCCCCTAGACTCATGTTTCTGTCACTCAAGCTAGTCATCAGGGGGCATGAACCCACTATCAAGCATAACGCTCCCTCTTGGAGTTACTACCTACTACTTGGCCAAAGCAATAAACAGCAACGGAGAACATGCAAGAATTACTCAAGAACAAAGATATAAAAGAGGTGAATCAAATATATTACTCAAACACAATCTGAACATAGTCTCATAATCCATCAGATCCCAGCAAACTCAGCAAAGCAACAGCAGAAAGATTACATATGTGCCTCGATCATGTAGGGCAGCTCACGAGGTCTAAACCATGAAGAGCAAAGAGGGGAGGAGAACATCACATAGCTACTGATCATGGACCCATGGTCCAAGGTGGACTACTCACGACTCATCCGGGAAGCGTCCATGGTGGTGGAGAAGCTCCCGATGGTGGTTCTCCCCTCCGGCAGGGTGCCGGGAAGAGTTCTCCTGATGCTCCCGATCTTGGAAGCGCTGCGGCGGCGGAACAGAGGCGAGATCGCGAAAAAGGGTTCTGTCCTCGAGGGTTTCGGGACGAGAGGGATATATAGGCGATGGGGGGCAGCCAGAGGCGGAGCAGGGGCCCCAGGCGCCCCCCTGGCGCGGCCAGGGGTGGGGCCGTGCCAGGTGGCCGCCTGGGCCTCCCCTGGCTCCCCTCTGGCCCATCTTTGGTTCTTCGCGAAGCTTCCTGTACACTGATTTTTCCTATATTTTTCCTGGAATTTTTGGAGCACTTTTAATATGGGGGAAACCTGAAATAGAAAAACAGCAGAAAACAGGAACTGGCACTGTGGTGCACTGAGTTAATAGGTTAGTCCAAATATGATCAAAAGTGTATGGAAGTGCATCAATATCATGGCAATATCACACAAAAGAAGCATGGAGCAAGCAGAAATTATACATACGTTTTGGACGTATCAACAACCCCAAGCTTAATTCCTGCTCGTCCTCGAGTAGGTAAATGATAACAAGCATAATTTCTGTGGTGACATGCTACCAACCATATAAGAACTTTTTAAGTAAAGCAATCAAGGCATGTAATTCAATTCAAGTCATAACAAGCAAGAGTCTATATTAGCATTGTAACAAGCAACATAAGAACATAAAGGTGCAAGAGCTCTCACTGTCCGTGACTCGAATGTCTCCAAATGGTGTTTGCGTGCAAGAAAGGGGATAGGGATATACGAGAGAGTAAAACATAGTTTTTGTATTGTTGAGAACTTAATCTACTAAAGTTTCACACTTGGTCTTCTTTGGAATCTTATCTTGACTCATCCCCAGACCACTAGCTAGGTACAAGTCAAAATGATCCACTCCCTTTCGATATTTTGAGCACTCATGCAATGGATGAGCGTAAGCAAGAAAGTTGACACTTAGGATGGCAAAGAGAGAAAAATGATGAAGGGGGAAGAAAAAAAAGGTGTAAAAGGCTCACATCAATGAGGACAATCATAGGCGAGAGAAAGCCAAATGATAGATATGATGTGAGGAGTAGGGATTGCCATGCAACGGATGCACATATGAGCTAACGTAAGCTCTCCAATGGAACTAGTGGGGGTGCATCCAACTTGCTCGCTCAAGAAGACCTAGAGCTCTTTTGAGGAGGCTCATCATTGGAATATACAAGCCAAGTTCTATAGTGTGAAGGTCCCCACATAGCTATATGCATGAATGATAATCTCTATGGAGTACAAGGTATAAGATGGAGTGCGAGTGTGGATCTTTCAAAAGGAATAGTAGTGTGCCCCCTTCTCTCTTTTTATTTCTTTTTCTCTTTTTTCTCTTTTTTTTATTTTTTTGTGGCCTCAATGGCTCTTTCTATTTAACTCTCATTTGTCCTCTTTGGGATCTTTTGATTTTGTCCTCTTTGGGATCTTTCCCTCACTTTAGGGGCAACACTCTATGTATTACAAAAAGTATAGAAGATCTTTCACACTTTACAAAAGTACTCAACATAAAGAAAATGAAACTATCATGATGTATGCAAATGTATGCCTCTGCCGGTGTAGCAGGATATGCAATGATACTAGCGCGGCATGTAGCAATGATTAGGGCAAGGCCCAACTAGCATGCGGCTCATCGATCAAGCAAAAGGCATGTATGACATGAAGATCAAGTCATGAGAAGATGAATGTTGCATGGCAATGTATCTCGGAAAGGCTATGGAAATGCCTTGATAGGTAGGTATGGTGGCTGTTTTGAGGAAGGATATAATGAGGCTTATGATGACAGAGCGTATCGTGCCAAGGATTTGGATGCACCGGCGAAGTATGCGCCAACTCTCGAGGTGAGAAAGGGCAATGCACGGTACCGAAGAGGCTAGAAAAATATGGCTAGGTGGAAGTGTCAACTTTCGAATACTCACATTAGTCCGAAGAACTCATGCACTTATTATCGGTAACTCTCAATCTAATTAGGAGGTTCACAAAGAGACAAGTACCCCGACGAGGAGTGTATGGGGGTTTGGTTATCCTTGCGCATCCTCGACTCATGGTACGTGAGTGTACTCTAATATTCGATCCCTCCAAAGATTAGTGATCCATCTAGTAGCTAAAGTTCTCAACTATTTTGTAGGTTTTCGAAAATAAACACGGATTGCCCAAAATACGACATCTATCACTAATAGGCTAAAGCTCTTGACACCAAAAGTTCAGACATTACTCATGGCAATACCTCAAAACTATTGCAAGTTACTACTAAAATTAAATAGCAACCTCAATTACCTACTTTAAGTTAAGACACACAACTCAGTGCAACAGGCAAACTCTCTTAACAAGATAAACATGAAAACTCAAGAGAGTTCAGCAACTAACTAAACAAAAGCTCTTTAAAAAGAAAAGCATGAAAACTAAGAGCTAATCATGACAGCATCTATGGAAAGACAAAGAACACACACAACAAAGATAAGCATGAAAATCCTATGTTGTGTTCTAGGTTGAAGTGGAGCGTGTTTCTCTCCCACACAAAGAAAGCTGGGTTCTAACTTGTTATGAACAACAAGCAAAGCTAAAGAAAACTAAAAAAATAAACTAAGAGCAAGACGCTCCAAGCAGAGCACATAACGCATGAAGTGAACAAAATATAGTGGAACGAAAGACGAACTGATAATTGTTGATGGAGAAGGGGATGCATGGGGGTATCCCCAAGCTTAGACGCTTGAGTCTTCTTGAATATTTCTTGGGGGTGCACGGGGGCATCCCCAAGCTTGAGCGTTTGACCCTCCTGAATCTTCTTTTATCATCTTCCCTCGCACACTTGAAAACTCCCTTCATACATAACTCATCATAATCTGATTAGCGAGGTTAGTACCCACAATAAAATAATTTTTTCCCTACTGGAAATAAAGATAATCTTGAAGAGCTACTGTTTCTCAAGATTGCCAAAAGTTTTTTGCAAAGAAAAAGCAAGCTCAAGGTTTGCAAAACGAGAAAAGGCAAAACAGGACAGAATCTGTGAAAAACAGACCAGCAGGTAGTAAATAATTTTTTCGGGGAACTTCTGCAACTCAAATCAAAAAACTCAGAACAGACACTCGAAAGCCAATTGTATAGAGCACGCTGTCAAAAAATTCAGATCAAAAAGATGATCTGGTGATTTTATTCAAATTTTTCTGTCCAAGGACAGAATCTGTTTTCTGGACAGCACGCCACAACTTTTGAACTTTCTTGCAATCGGGGGCTAAACTTGGCACAAAGCTGAAAAGAAAAGATACAATGATGATGCTACTGTAGTAACAAACATCAAGACACAACAAAAGCAAAATAAAACCTAATTCGTTGTGGGCTGCCTCCCAAAAGCGCTTTCTTTTATGCCTTTAAGCTAGGCATGATGCAAAAAGAGAAGATCAAGTTTTATCAAGAGTAAGAGAATAGCTAGCCCATGTAACGGACTCAAAAGGCAACTTAATCTTCTTTCTAGGGAAGTGTTCCATCCCTTTCTTGAGAGGGAATTGGAATTTTATATTCCCCTCTTTCATGTCAATGATAGCACCAACGGTTCGAAGAAAAGGACGTCCCAAAATAATTGGACATGAAGGTTCACATTCAATATCCATAATAGTAAAATCAACGGGAACATAATTGTCACTGACAATGATAAGAACATCGTCGATCTTCCCCAAAGGTTTCTTTACGGAAGAATCAACAAGACGAACACCAGAAGAACAAGGATCAAAAGGTTTCAATTCAAACATATCGTACATTCTTTTGGGCATAACGGAGGTACTAGCTCCAACATCACATAAAGCATAGCAAGAGAAGTTATTCAACTTAATTTTAATCATAGGATCCCAACTATCTTCTAGCTTTCTAGGTATGGAGGCTTCTACCCTAAGCTTCTCCTCCCTAGCTTTGATAAGAGCATTAGTGATGTGCTCCGTGAAGGCAAGATTAAGTGTGCTAGTGTGGGGGTCTTTAGCCATTCTGTGAAGAAAACCAATAACTTCAGAAAGGGTGCAATTATCAAAATCAAAGTCACTACTATCAAGTAAAGTGGTAGTGGTGTCCTTTAGGCTCACTTGTTTGGTAGCTTCTATGGTTATAGGAGTTTCTCTTCTACGGTTGAGGTCATAGCATCACCATTAATAGGTCCAATGGGACTAGGAGTGCATTGGGTGCTAAGAGTTTGGATATCCTCAACAACTTGGATAGTAGCAACAGTGTGGTGGGTAGGAAGGCTCTTAATTCTATCTTCTTCCTCCTTCAGGGGTGCTACCACTTCAGGTTTAGCTGCCATTTGGTTTATCAAATGGCTTGTGTGTGGGACATATTGGAAACTTGGGTCTCAGTGATGGTGAGCCTAGTCTGGAGGTTAGAAATCTCAAAATTTAGGCTCTCCAGTTGTCTACCAATGTCTTGCAAGATAGCAGTATGCTCATCTAATTGCCTCGAGAAGGTCTTGTTTTGTTCATATTGGGTGCACATGTAGTTCTTAGTTGCCTTCTCTATTTCTAGAAGTTTCTCATAACTAGGCATGTCTCTATCTCTAGGGGTGGAGTTCTTGGTGCTAGGATAAGTATTGTTGTTCCCATAGGAATTAGAGGGGAACGGTCTAGGGTTGCTACCAAAATTACTCCTATAAGCATTGTTATCGAAATTGTTTCTAGAGATAAAGTTCACATCTACTTGATCTTGAGCAATCAAAGAATTTAAAGGAACATCATGAGGATCAATAGAAGATTGCTTGAAAAGTAGAGACATGATCAAGTCAACTTCTTCATTTAGGGAGGAAATCTCCTCGACAGAGTTTACCTTCCTACCTGTTGGAGCGCGTTCGGTGTGCCATTGGGAATAATTGGTCATCATCTCGTCGAGAAGCTTCGTGGCAGCACCAAGTGTAGTTGACATAAAGGTTCCTCCCGCGGCCGAATCTAACAAGTTCCGCGAGGTAAAGTTCAAGCCTGCATAAAAAGTTTGGATAACCATCCAAGTAGTCAAACCATGAGTAGGGCAGTTCTTGACAAGAGATTTCATGCGTTCCCAAGCTTGGGCAACGTGTTCATTATCCAATTGTTTAAAATTCATTATGTTACTCCTTAATTGGATAATTTTAGCACGGGGTAGTACTTCCCAATAAAGGCATCCTTGCACTTGTCCCAAGAATCTATACTATTCCTAGGCAAGGATTGAAACCAGATTTTAGCTCCTCCTCTCAAGGAGAAAGGAAAAAGCTTAAGCTTAACAATATCACCATCTACTTCTTTGTACTTTAGCATATCACAGAGCTCAACAAAATTATTTAAGTGCAAAGCAGCATCATCTCCAGCACCGAAGAATTGATCTTTCATAACTAGGTTCAGCAAAGCAGGTTTAATCTCATAAGAAGGTGCTGAAGTGGCAGGTGTAGCAATAGGCGTGTAGATAAAGTCACTGTTGTTATGACTAGTGAAGTCACACAACTTGGTGTTCTCGGTGGAACCCATAGCAGCAGCAAGCAAGATAACTATTTTTGTGATTTTTGGTAAGGGACACTAAAGCAAAAACTGAAAGGTAAACTAACAAGACTAAAAAGCAAAGATAAAAGATAGCGTGCAACTCCCCTATCTTGAAGAGTGGAGTCCCCGGCAACGGCGCCAGAAACTTGCTTGATGGCTTCTCGCCCCTCGTTGGTTACCCCAAGTGGAAGGTTGAGATGTAGCGTAGCGGCAAATTTCCCTTGGCAAAGATACCAAGGATAGAATCCCGTGAGACTCCGAGGGTCGACAAGTAGGTGTCAACGGCGCCAGAAACTTAGCGGTTGACGGGACCTGCACACAGATACAGATAACTTTGCTCCCAACGAGTAAAGAGAGGTTGTCAATCCCTCCGGCCTTGTTGTTTACAAAGGATCAAACACAAGAGATAATAATGATAGCTATGACTGCAACTAGGAAATAAAAACAGGAAGTAAATGGAAGGTGTGATCAGCGGTGGTAATATGGACCGGGGTCCCATGATGTTCACTAGTGATGTCTCTCTCCCAAAAGACGATAAAACAGCAAAGCGAGGTAAACAAATTACAGCTGGGCAATTGACAGGATTATGTGCGCAAACCAATGCTAATTGTGCTGCAAAGAAAGGTAGAGGCTCAAAAGCATGGGTGGTACGCCAAGGCAAGTAGACCGAAATCCATCTGCATCTACTACTAATCATCCACCTTGAGATATCTATCCAGAACATCTCGCTGGTATTAAGTTGCGAATCCCACCCAAAGTGTAAACTCAAGGCAACAGACAACTGCATTAAAAGAACTTTGCGTAAAGTAAACAATCCTTGCACCCGCAAGTACAAGCACCGTTGTTTTCTCCCTTGTGGCAACAGCACATCCCCTAGACTCATGTTTCTGTCACTCAAGCTAGTCATCAGGGGGCATGAACCCACAATCAAGCATAACGCTCCCTCTTGGAGTTACTACGTACTACTTGGCCAAAGCAATAAACAGCATCGGAGAACATGCAAGAATTACTCAAGAACAAAGATATAAAAGAGGTGAATCAAATATATTACTCAAACACAATCTGATCATGGACCCATGGTCTCATAATCCATCAGATCCCAGCAAACTCAGCAAAGCAACAGCAGAAAGATTACATATGTGCCTCGATCATGTAGGGCAGCTCACGAGGTCTAAACCATGAAGAGCAAAGAGGGGAGGAGAACATCACATAGCTACTGATCATGGACCCATGGTCCAAGGTGGACTACTCACGACTCATCCGGGAAGCGTCCATGGCGGTGGAGAAGCTCCCGGTGGTGGTTCTCCCCTCCGGCAGGGTGCTGGGAAGAGTTCTCCTGATGCTCCCGATCTTGGAAGCGCTGCGGTGGCGGAACAGAGACGAGATCGCAAAAAAGGGTTCTGTCCTCGAGGGTTTCGGGACGAAAGGGATATATAGGCGAAGGGGGGCAGCCAGAGGTGGAGCAGGGGCCCCAGGCGCCCCCCTGGCGCGGCCAAGGGTGGCGCCGCGCCAGGTGGCCGCCTGGGCCTCCCCTGGCTCCCCTCTGGCCCATCTTTGGTTCTTCGCGAAGCTTCCTGTACGCTGATTTTTCCTATATTTTTCCTGGAATTTTTGGAGCACTTTTAATATGGGGGAAACCTGAAATAGAAAAACAGCAGAAAACAGGAACTGGCACTGTGGTGCACTGAGTTAATAGGTTAGTCCAAATATGATCAAAAGTGTATGGAAGTGCATAAATATCATAGCAATATCACACAAAAGAAGCATGGAGCAAGCAGAAATTATAGATACGTTTTGGACGTATCAACCCCCCCCCCCTCTGGTCGATATAGTGCACTTTCAAATAGCTAGCGAGACCAACGAAGCTTCGGAGTTGCTTGACATTCTGTGGGGGTTCCCAGTTGACAATAGCTTCAACTTTCTCGGGGTTCACAGAAATGGCCTCGGCGGAGATAATATGGCCAAGATATAAGACTTTATCCAGCCAGAATTCACATTTAGACAACTTCGCATAGAACTTGTGTTCACGGAGCCTGTCCAGGACCAAACGGAGGTGCTTGGCATGGTCTTCTTCATTCTTGGAGAATACCAAGATGTCATCCAGATAGACGAGAACAAATTCATTGGTGTAGGGGTTGAATATGAAGTTCATCATCCTTGAGAAGGTGGGTGGAGCATTTGCAAGGCCGATAGACATGACCGTGTATTGATAAGAGCCAAAACTCATTCTGAATGCGGTCTTGGGAATATCCTCTTCACGGATGCGGATCTGGTGGTAACCCATCCGGAGATCGAGCTTTGAGAACACATTTGCTCCTTTGAGCTGCTCGAACAATTCATTGATGTTGGGGAGCGGATACTTGGTCTTTATTGTCTTCTTGTTCAATGGTTGGTAATCAACGCAAAGGCGTTCCGTGCAATCCTTTTTCTTCACAAATAGAACACCACAACCCCAAGGAGAAGTACTAGGCCTGATTAGACCCATACGTTCTTGCTCATCGAGTTGTTTCTTCAGCTCCTTCAACTCATCAGGGGAAAGCTTGTACGGACGCCGACATGTCGGCTCGGTACCGGGCTCGAGTTCAATGACGAATTCAACTTGACGATGGGGAGGCATTCCTGGAAGCTCTTCAGGGAAAACATCTTCATACTCATTGACCACCGGAATCTGAGAAATGGCATTAATCTCGCCCTTGTCATTGAGAGAGAATAACCTGATTGTGTTATCTAGAGAGGCAAAGATAATCTCGTCTTCGTCAGGATGAGTAAGTTTGACTTCCTTATTTGCACAATCAATGTTTGCTTCATGCTTGGAGATCTAATCCATACCAAGAATAAGATCAATGTCGGAGTTGCCGAGAATAACCAGAGAAACCACAAAACTGTAATCACCCATATGAATAGATATGTCCGGAGCATACAAGCTAGAAGTCATGTGTTTGCCCGGAGAAATAATTTGTAACTCCCTTGGCAAAGTCACTGTGCCCACATTGTGCTTGGATGCAAATGGAAATGACATGAAGGAATGTGATGCACCAAAATCAAACAAAACTTTAGCAGGTTTAAGGTTGACTGGAAGATTACCAAGTATCACATCTGAAGAATTCTCTGCTTGTGCTACATTCATCAGATTCACTCTTGCTGCCTTGGGATTATGCTTGACAATAGCAGTGCTGACAGGTGGAGGAGGCGGAAGGCGCCTTGGGTTGGAACACTTGTTGGCGTAGTGACCCTTCTGAGTACACTTGTTGCTAACCACTTCTGAGAGAGGCCGGTGATAAGGACCACTTGATCTTGAAGCTTGAAACTGAGGCTTGGACTGATTGCTTGGGTTGGGTGGGTGGGAAAAACCACGGCCACTTGAGTGCTTATTGTTGTTTGGAGGACGGAGCACTGGAGGAGGTGGAAGCCAGAACTTCTGCTGCTGTGCAACCACTTGGGAAGAAGAGGAGGAGTGAACAGCATCTCTGATCCTCTTTTTGGAAGCTTCAATCTTGAGCTGGGATGCCTCTTGCTTAAGAGCCATATTTTAGAATTGGTCAAATTCATCTAGCTCGAACAAGGTGAGAGCTAGTTGGAGTTCATCCTTCAGACCACCACGGAACTAATAAATCTTGCTCTTGGCATCTGGGATGTCTTGCTTGGCATAGCGGGCAAGATTCTGGAACTTGACATTGTATTGATAGACGGACATGGTGCCTTGCTTCAGGTTGCGGAATTGCTCATGCATGCCTTCAATGACACTGGTTGGAATGTGGTGAGAGCGGAAATCCTTGCGGAAGTAAGTCCACGAGATCTCACGTCCACCTTTGGAATCTTTGTACTGTTGCCACCAATCAGCAGCTTGGTCTTTGAGTTGGAAAGTGGCAAACTTGACATAATCCTCAGGTCTCACATTAATGCATTCAAAGTGCTTTTTAATGTCTGCGATTCAGTCTTCAGCATCTAGGAGATCCACGCAGTAACTAAAAGACTTCGGTTGGTTTGCCAGGAATTGGTTGAGAGTAGCAAAGTGAGGTTGATTGAACAGATTGCCTTGGCCTTGGTTCCCATGACCACCTTGATTTGCTTGGTTGGCTTGAAAGTTCTGCATCATTTGCATAAGCATCTGGGTGTTCTGGTTGGTCGCTTGCATAATTGGTCACCATGCCTCAGACGGAGGAGGAGGGGAAGGAGGACGTTCAGGAACACGCTCTTCTTCACCCTATGGGTTACCGTTGGGAACCTTCTTAGGAGCCATCCTGAATTTGATGACAAACGTTAGCCATTGATGGAAAAATATATAAGCTGAATCAATGGCTAGAAATTGCAACATAAGTCTTCACGAGAACATTCGAACAAAATGAACGAATGCATTCCACAGTTTAATGGTACAACAATCTTCTCGAGAAGCCACTTGGGAGAACAAAAGGTAAATAAAAACAGCAAGGAGCAGATAGAACAAATACAAGATAGAAGCTTCGTCCCACATGTTCGTGCTCAAAGCTCATGGAATGTGTTACAAAAGGGTGTTGCAATCCCTGGATCAGCATAGCCAAGGACCCTTTAAGATGCAACTCCCAATTGGAACAACGCCCATAAAACCTCTTCACTCGATATTGAACCCCAAACTTCATATCATGCACTCGTTGGAAGAATGCCTACGAGCTACTAGAAGAACCCACCTATTAATTTCCGAAGGTTTCCAGTTATGCAATCGGGTGTTGGGGATACAGGGGAAGCACAGCGCACTCAACTCTAATCCTACATCCAGCTGTATCCATCCTTCAACACATAACCAGTCATCCTCGGAAACTGTTTACCTCGGACCTTCGAAACGCATCTGCTATACGAGATGTGGCAATACTCCTGAACTATCCCACCAGTACTGGGTGACGTCAGGGTTATCTCACCACTAACCGCATAGAAGAGTTTTCGACGTCGGCCGTCTTAAGTATTCTAGAACCGCTGCAATACATTTGTGATGACAACACCTCGGAGCTCAACTCCCCGGGACACTGCCACAACCCCTAAATGACAGGAGGCGTTGAGAACAATGTTCTCGTCACAAAGATATCGGAACAATCCAAACAATACTCACGTGATCCTAAAAAAAATTAGTGAATTTTTGAGAGTAGAAGAGATAGAACAACGTTAGGAGTCCTCACCAGAGCGATGAAGGGATGAGGAGTAAAAAGAAATCCTACTCTCCGATATATATATAGGTCTCAAAACATTTTTTGTGTGTGCCTAGACTCAACCGTCAACGATTCGATCAATCAGGGGGGCTCCTAGGTCGGAGAAGGCTCTGAATACGAACTTGTAATGCCCATTAAGTGACTATGTCTCCCACGTGTCGAGGCACGACTTAAAGACATAATCACATACTAGAATGATCTCAAGTATGGTATCTTTGCTCAACTCATGTAAAAGAGGGGATGAAAGTGTAAAAGAGTAGTTGGCTTACACTCGTCATGTCACACAATGTAATACATTAACATACATCATCCAAATAACATCATAGTCTGACTACAGACGAAATCCAAATGAAAGATACCATAAATAAAGCAAAACAAGGTCCCGATCATCCTAGTAAGAGCCCTACTGATCCTCGGGATAGGACATGTAGTAACATCCACGCTCTTCATCGAACTCCCAATACAGCTCTGAACCACCACCTGTGTAGTTCTCTACGGTACATGCATCTGGTGTTGTGTTGAATCTTTGAGCCACAGAGGACTCAGCAATCCAGTTCCCGGGTAGCAATACTATCAAAGCCTTAGGTGTGGAAAAAAGCTTAAAACAAGGTTGCATCAGCACTAGCACTAGCTTACGAGTTTAGAGCGAGAAGAGAACAAGTGCCAACGATCGTCAAAGTGATCCTAACTACTCACGATCAACCATAACCCCACCATGTTCACTTCCCGAACCCCTTCGGAAAGAGACCGTAACGATTACTCACGCAGATAGTGTATTATAAACATGGTGTCAAGTTATCTACAACCGGATATTAATAAATTCCCATTTGCCACATAACCGTGGGCACGGCTTTCGAAAGATCAAACCCTGCAGGGGTGTCCCAACTTTTCCCATCACAAGCTCACGATCTGCGGAGTCGCAACTCCAAGGTGGGAAGACCCGAGTATTCTCGGAATCCCGTGCTCAAGATATTCCGACAAAGGTAAAACTAATCCATCAAGACCTCCCGGCGTGCCGACACCCTGATAGTATCCGCGTGTATCTCGTGTCAGGCCACGACCGGATGGGACATCCTACAGGTGTATACCAGCCCTTGAGTTTCCTCGAGGTGGCCCTGTAGTCCACCCAGTTCTGAACAACACTCATGAGGAGCCCTGGCCCGGGGTTGTTAATTAAGATCTCGGGTTTGCAACGCCCTATGCAAGTTTTAGTTATTAGGCAAATGTAAAACCAATGTTGGGCCTTGCTGGAAAAGCTTTAGCGCTAAGCGGGTTATCGAGGGGGTCCCATAAACCCCAACCGTGTTAGGGACGCAAAATCAAGGAACATAACACTGGTTTAACGGTTCCTAGGATGGCATGAGTGGAACGAAACACCAAGCAAGAGGCTTAGCCTTCCACCCATTACCAATATATAGATGATTTAGTTTAACAGTTTATATATTGTGATATCCCAACAATAACTTCATCATGAAGCAAGAATCTTCAAATCTTCACCTGCAACTAACAACGCTATAAGAGGGGTTGAGCGATGCTTACGTAGCCAAACAACGGTTTGCTAGGTGGGTGGTTAGAGGGTTTCATGGCAACAATAGGAGGCTGACAAACAGACATAGGCATCGAGGCAATATCTAAAGAGCGAGACATCTAGCATAGGAAAAGATAGTAGTGATATCTGGGTATGGTCATCTTGCCTGTTGATTCCAGGAGGGATCGTAACCTTGCTCCTCAAACTCAACCACGGTAGGAACCTCGTACTCCATATCGTCACCGGGCTCTAACCAAACACAACAATGCAACACCGGAACACAATCAATCATAATGCAATGCTCAAACACATGATGCATGAACATGATGAACAAGGACAAGAGTAGATATGATGCATGGCCTAGGGACACAAGAGTGCAACAACATCCTAGCCAAACAAGATCATTCACATGAAAGAAAACAAGCAAAAGAACAACTAACAAGTTTATGTAGGTTATTCAAACAAGCACCCAACAAGTTTAAAGGGGTTGGTTAACATGGCAAGGGTGCAACTAATATTACAGCAACATGCTAGCACATTTAAATGGGCTGGAAATAACAAACAACATTTTCCAGAAACTCCCATAGTTAATTAAATGCATTTGGGACAGATCTGGAAAACTTTTGTTATAAAGTTGTTAAACATGCAAAACAACAGAACCAAAATATTCTACACATTTTTTCACCCCAAATGCATATAAAGTTTGTTAAATTTGGAGTTGTAGATATTTAATTATAATTTTCAAAGTTTAAGCATATTTAAAACAAGAATAAATTCAAACAACATTTTAAATGTTTTCTAACATGGCAACAAACAGCATATTCATAAACTACATGAAATTCTAAGCATTTTTCATATACAACTTATTTGCATCAGATAAATATATCAACAGAAAATAATTATACAAAGAAAAAGCAGAAAAAGAAAAAGAAAAAGAAAAACAGAAAAGAAAACAGGCACAAGGGTCAAAGTTGACCCACGCCTGCGCTAGCCAGAGCCACTGACAAGGGGGCCAACTGCGCTGAGGTGGCACCAGCGGGTGCGCAAGTGGGTGGAGTCGGCTGAGTGGCTGGCAGGTGGGGCCTGCCTGTCAGCCAGACACGAAAACAAAAAGGGGGCAAAAATACCCACTGCCGCGCACGGATTCGAACCCACGACCTGATGCATGTCAAGCCACTGCGCTAGTGATCGATTCTTGACAGAATACAGGCGCGATATCTGAAGACTTAACTGAAGAAGCAGAAGCAGGGGAAAAGCAAGGCTCGTCGGAGCTACTCGTCGGAGCTCCTCCGGCGACCTAAAGGGACGGAGGAGTGGTGCGGTGCGCTTCTGGGGGAGTTCCGCACCCACTCGAAGCATCTGGAGCACCTAACATGCACTACAGCGCCGACGGCGAGCACTTGACAGAACGGCAGCGGCGGGCAACGACGAGGCGATGCAACGGCCTAGGCGGAGCGGCGACTGCGCATGCAACACCTACACGACACGCTGAAGCGAACGGGCAACAAAACACGGCCTACGGTGGTCGGGGCACTCACCGCAAACGAGGCCCGACGGCGACGAGCTCGGGTGCTCGATGAACTCGGAGCTAGAGGGTGCTAAGGATGGGGAAAAGAGCACGAGGAGGTGGAGGCGCTCAGCACGAACATGGAGGTGAGTTCGCCTGGCCTGGAGGTGGTCGGAGTCGACGGCGGCCAGGCTCAAACAGTTGCGGGTGCCGGAGTGGAAGAAGAGGAAGAAGACGTCGACGGCGAGGCGATCGGCTCCGCGTAGAAGACGTAGTTGACGACGAGGAAGCAGCTGGACACACTTGGCGAGGCTGAGGTCGACGGGAGGCACGCCGGCGACGAGCTGGCGCTCCCAGATGCATGCGGGACTTCACTGGAGCGGCGGATCTGGTGGAGCTTGGCTCTCTAGGCGGCAGGAGGAGGAAGAGGAACCCTAGGGAAAGAGGTTGGACACGCTGCGGGTTTAAAAGGAGGGCTCGGATCACGAGACCTCGACGTCCGTGATCATGGCGTGACGGCGAGCGCGCACTCTGGCTCAGCAGCGCGTGACGGAGGTAGACGGCGACACGGGGATGTGAGGCTGACAAGTGGGGCCAGGGGGGAAAAACGAACGGCGCGACTGCGAGCGGCTCGGTCGGGCCTGCGGGTGTTAGCTTGGTCGCAGGAGAGACTGGGCCTGGGGGAGGAGGAGGAGGAGGCCCAGGCCACTGCTGTAGCTGCTATCTTCTTTTCTTTTTTTCATTTATCTTCAGACAGAAAAGAAAAAGAAAAGCACAGGCTTAAAGGAAAAGAGTTGGGGGAAAAAGAAAATATCCCCATGCTCCTTGATTTATGCCCTATTTAATAAAATTGGTTTGGACATTTTTAGAGGCAGAAAAATAAAAGGAGTTTGAATATGGTTCAAACTCTTGTCATTTTTGAACCCAACCAAATCAATTCCAAATAGGGTGATATTTGGCAGAGAGGGTGTAGACATGCTGCAAAAATTTTAGGAAAAGAAAGAACGTTAAAGGACTTGGCTAGGAGACTTGCAAAATAGAGTAAAGAAAGGAAAGAAAAGACAAAGGAAGAAGAAGAAGAGGGAAACAAAGGAGGGGGGCTAGGGTTTAGCAAGGCATGGCTAGAACCACACTCACATACTCCCTCCGTTCCTAAATGTAAGGTGTATTAGTTTTTCAAAAAGTCAATTATTGTCTATGTTTGACCAACTTTGCAGAAAAATATATAAAGATTTGTAATACTAAATATACAAAATGTAAAAATATATTTCATGATGAATCTAGTGATAATGATTTGGTATTCTAGATATTGATATTTTTGTCTATGAACTTGGCCAAACTTAGAGAAGTTTGACTTTTTGGAAAAATAATACGCCTTATATTGAGGAACAGAGGGAGTACATCACAAGGCCTCACATATACCCATAAACAAGAGTAAACTAAGATGCCATGATGATGAAAGGAATGCATGGATGCAAAATAAAATAAATGACATGGCAATGCAAAAGAAAATGAGCTCAAATGACAAGAACCCCCAAGGATAAGGACAAGGATCAAAATGAGAATGCTTTATTGCCATTATAGGAAAGTATCACATATGGGGTGTTATAGAGGTTTAGCTCTGCAGTCCTCTTGTAAGGACTGAACGTCGTCTATCACTGTACTTACATTAACAGCTACTCCCTCTATCCCATAATATAAGAATGTTTTGTACAGTACACCAGTGTTCAAAACACTCTTGTATTATGGGAAGAGGGATTGGTTCATTGTGTAGCATTCTACATCTTATCTCCCTCGCCCACCATTTACTAAAAAAGGTCAGATCTATATTTAATCTTACCAAAAAGTAGAATACACAGACAATGCCAGTGCAGAAGTGTAGCCCATTGCTCTTGTCAGTACATTTCGTCCTGTAATGCTTGTACTTCCAAGGATTGGTAGTTGATTATGTAGCATCAATCTGCATCTTATCTTCATTATCCTCTATCCCTTCCAGTATTATCATATCTATAATTACTCTCTACAAAATGTAGAGTACAGGCAATGCTTATGAAGAAGATTATGTGATGAAATTCTTGAGTTATCCTTCCCTTGACATGGAGAAGGGCATTCTAAAGCTGGTGTTAACTGTTAATGTAAGTCAGTCCTTCTAGAGACTTTATCCTCAACTGCTGTTTAATTTCCTCATACTCCCTATCGTTTACTGCTGTTTAGTTTGTTGTTTCTACGAAAATGCATGTTCGCAAGAACTGTAAGTTCTAAGTTCTACTTGTAAAACCAAATTCCTTATTCATGCCATGCACATTACTCAATACTCCATATATGTATGCTTGTTTTTGTGGATCCACTATCCAGTGTGTGGTGAAGCAGCCCACGTTTGCACCTTGTCATCTCCTGTTTTATCTTACTGATGTGGCTGATGATATGAACAACATGGCATGCACATTAACCAAAATAGATACAATAATTTTCTTTGCCCTTCATCTATGCTTGTTATGTTGACATGGTAATCCAGTAGTGTGGTGAAGCTCCCCGCATTATGAATAATGCCAAATTATGTTATTGATATTTTGAACTTACTCTTTATTTTCTAATTTGAAATTGGATGGAATTGACAGCACAGTGATCATCTTTGTCTATACACGTGCAAAACATGTCATCTCTCTGCTTTGTTTCAGGGTGATATGCCTGATGGCATGCACAAGTCTGCTGAAGGCTATGAGACAAACCCAACATTTATTGCAGCAAAGAAGGCAAAACATCTTGAAGATAGCGAGACAACCCCAAAGTCTTGTCTTGATGCAGTGTTCAAGTTACTTGAGACTAGCAGTCAGACAAGCTCACATAATTCGTTGTCTGAATCAGTTTGACTTCTTCAGTCCCAAGTTCTAGCAGAAAGGCATTCTGCAACTCAACTTCGACTTGAAGTCCTATCTCTAAGAAAAATTGCGGAGAACACCAATGAAAACCTCATCGCTAAACAGCTACACCTGGAAGCTATGACCGACATGCTAGGCCGGTCTCACAGCCTTGCTCAGCAGCTTGCGTAGTAGTTCCTGCGCAAGGCTAACCTTTCTTGACCTGTCTTGGAAGTGGTCTCGGTTCAGTATTATTTTGTTACCCTGCAATGGTGCCCAGTTTTTGTAAGCTGCCTCTTCGTTGCGCGTTATGATCACTGGTGGCGAACTTCGATGCCCAATGGATGTAATATACCATAAATCCTTTATTATATAGTGTAGGTTTGTTCTTAATTCTTACTAGTTACTGCCATCATTTGCTATTTGAAAAAAAATTAGATGTAGTCGACCGGGCTGAAACATTCGCCTATAACGGGCCAGATGTTTAGCGGCCCACAATTGGGCCAGCCTGCATCTTTCTTGGGCCCGAATCATTGGGGCCTTCACACTTTGCGCGAGGCCCACAACTTACACCGGCCTATATTTTAGTTGGGCCTTTTATGGATCCAGTGCTTAGTTTGGCCCAGGTAGCGTTGGGCCATTAACAGGCTGAATATTGTACTGGCCTGTTACGGCCTAGATGAAACCATGGGCCTTTAGCAGGCCGAAAATGCATATTGGGCCTCAATTTTCACTAGTCGTCGATGGGCCTTCGGCAGGCTGAAATGTAGACGGGGCCTTTTTGGGCCCAGTTATATCACAGGCAATTAACAGGCTGAAACATATCTCGGGCCCTAGTTGGCCCACTGATATCATGGGCCTTTAAGAGGCCCAAAGTCACGTTGGGCTTAATTGTTGCCACCTTTATCACGGGCCGTTAGTGGGCTCGATGTCCTGTTGGACCATATATGGCCCATGGGCAGCACAGGCCATTCCCAGGCGGAAAGTCACACCGGGCTCAAATGGGCCCATGTCTACATTGGGCCTCTAACAGGCTAAAAGTCACTAGGTTGTATTTGGGCCCAAATATTCGGTGAACAATTAACGGGCCAGATGTGGCTTCGGGCCGTAAATGGGCCCAAATATTCGGCGAACAATTAACGGGCCAGATCTGGCTTCGGGCCGTAAATGGGCCTTTATTAAGCAGGCCATTATTGGGCTGGCCCACTAGTACCTGAGTAAGTACTACGGGCCTTTGACTGGGCCGGCCTTTTTAATGTATATGGGCCTCTCTTGGGCCGTGCCACATGTCGACGTGTAATAGGCCAAAAGATGTCATGGGCCATACATGGGCTGGAAGTTAAAATGGGCTGGAATTATACTGGACGGCCCAGATGACGCTAATGGGCCTAATTCGGATAGGCCGTAAATGGGCCCTAGGTTAGCGGGCTGTAAATGGGCTATATGCGAACAGGCCGTTAACAGGCTTGCCGTGGGCCGACCCGCCATCTTTTGACCAAGTCAAACGGGCCAGCCTTTTCACAGGAATGGGCCTCTGTTGGGTCGTGCCACGTGTCAACGTATTATAGGCGCTTTGTGTCCAATGAGTGGATGACATCTGTCCCAACGGTGAGCCGACACGTGTTTCCCCCAGCCAATGATGATTTTACACGTGGAAAATCCCCATTGGTCGGGGTTGTTAATGGGTTATCGGATCCAAAACCGGACCCGATAGCTTAACGGCGTTCCGTTACGGTGGATGCCACGTGTCAGTCACCCTTGACGAAAGCACTTCTGTGACGCACGATTTATCGTCATGGAAGTGGACACTTTCGTGATGATAATTTTGGTAATGTCATGGAACACTTCTACGACAACACAGGTATGACTATCTTGATTCTGTCATAAAATCGTCATGGATGTACATGCATGACAGAAAACGTGACCTACTGTGACAAACACGTATCATCACAGAAGTGTTTTTTTTTGTAGTGCACCCTGAGGCCCCGGCAAGCCTCTTGCCGAGGACGCTCACAAAAACCCCGGCAAGCCACTTGCCGAGAACGCTCACGGAGGCCCCGGCAAGACCCTTGCCGGGAACAGACGCAGGACCGCGGCAAGCCCTTGTCGCCCCATCGTCGCCCCAGCTTGGTGGCCGACCCACTAGCCCAGGCAGGTAGCCACATCGCAGTACATGGTCCCTGGTCTAGCTAGTCAAGCACCAGCGTGGTCGCATGCAGATCTTTATGAAGACCCTACCATCACGCCATCTCAGCTGCCTGCCCTGCTGGCCTGGACGCGTGTCGCAACCAGACGGAGCGGCCACGGACGGGACGGGCCTCATTTCTGTCCCCTATAAAGCAAGTGGACACCTAAGTAGCGCATTTAATGCGTCTTGTCCCATAATGGCATGAGATAAGCCTGTGCACTGTACACCTTTCCACCTCTTGTGTGCCGCTGTGGCAGCCCCTTTGGACTATAAAAGGAGGCCCGAGGCATACTGCAGAGGGATTTGGATCTTTTGAGCTAGACATGCACCATAGCTAGTTCAAGAGCTCAAGAACACTCGAATACACACAAAAGTAGGACTAGGGTATTACGCTTTCTCGGGGCTCGAACCTGGGTAAATGATCCTTGTACTGACTCTTAGACCCACTCTTTCCACAACCTCGCGCCCGCCAACCGTAGAATGGATTCCAGTGATCCCATAGGTGTCGTTTCCACCGACATCTTTGGCGCGCCAGGTAGGGGGGCAGGTGTGAAAATCTGGTCTCGCGGTTGGTTTGGCAGTTCGTTATCGCCATGGTTTCCGAGGAAGAAGATGACCAACCGTGCAACATCATCAACGAGTACAATGGACGCTCATGCAGCAACAGAAAAGATAAGTCATGCAAAACTTGCGTAATTCCTTTTTACATAAGGTTATTTTCCTGGGAGATCTTGCCCTATGTATGATAAATCTGTACGCAATGGGGCCCCTCTGCTATTGGCAACGCCTTCGTCATGTTCCGAGTCCGATCAACAGTTCGAGCGGCCGCGTCGAGAACGGCATGGTAGCCTTTCCGTCACTGGCAACGCTTTTGTCCTGTTTCGAGTCCACTCGACAGTTCAAACAGCCGCACTAGGGCGGTAAGGTGGTTTGCCTCGCAGCAAGCACACCCGGCAAGCTATTGGGAATCCGTCCTCAAGGCGTCGTGGCTTGAGTTCGCGCGCCGGCAAGCCTATCCAAATTAAGCGTAGGGTGGACATACAAAGGGAAATCGAACTGGAAAGTAGCACGCATCACTTCAAGCTACTGCAGAGTTATCTTACACCAATTGTTGCTGCGGTTCTAACTAAAGATAAAAATTGTCTTGGTTGTGAACGTGCAACGGCGATGAGAAACAGGGCGCCTAATCCCGACGCTGGCCTTCTACCCTCTGGATTCCATCGACGCGATTGATGATGGGCTTGATACGCTCCTTGAGTGCCGTGAGGTCTACATCATCCGGCAAGCTATCCAGCACGGCATCAAAGTCGAGGTCAGGGTTCCAGTATGCCACCTTGGTGAGAACCTTGGTCAGGGTGCCCCGGCAGAGCCTCCGGGACTCGTCGGCCAGATAAGCCGCTCGGTCGGAGTGGAGCCTTTCCAAGGCATCAAGGAAGCACTCGAAGAACACGGTCAGGCTGGCATTGACAGTGAGGTTCGCCTCCCGGGAATACCTGAAGTTTGGCATGCCCATGGCGGCCAACTGCGCAGTGAGCTTCTCCGTGACAGCGACGAGGTGGGCGCTCCAGAGGTTCTCGCCCTTCATATAATCCGCGTAGCCAGCGGCGTCGTCCTTCCGCAGCTGCTTCCCCTTCTCCAGATCCTTCTTCAGAGTCTCTTCCCGAGCCCTGGCCTTCGAAAGTATCCCCTTGAGGCCCTCTAGCTCTAGCTTCAGATATTTGATGGAGTCCTGGGCCACGAAGAGCTGCTCGGCCTTGCCAAGGACTTCAGCCTGCGACTCCGTCAAGGCGGCGTTGATCTGCCCTTCTCCTTGGTCAGCCTCTAAACATGTACATTCAGGCCATTCTGCTCCACCTCCAGCTCCTTCACCTTGCCGGCATGGACCAGAACTTGAGCATTGAGTGCCTCTTCGTGCCTCTGCTCTAGTTCCTGGATCTGCTGCGTGACGAGCTTCTCGACCTCTTGATCCTTGCCGTGGAGTGCAGTGGCGAGTGCCTGCTCACGAGCGACGAGGTCTTCCTCCTGGGAATTCAGTTGAGCTTGGCGCTGGTTATGGACGGCCTTGTCCTGGGTGGACCGCTCCTTTGCCATCTCCTCGGCCTTCTCAAAATCAGATTGCGCCAGGAGAAGATCACGGGCGCGCTCGTCCAACTGCTCCCGAGAAGTCCTCAGCTCATCCCGGGCCTGGGCGAACCAAGTTTGTGTCTGGGCGACACGCTCCTGGAAGTCCGCCTCCGCCTTATCCACCACCGCCGACCTGGATTTTGCCTTGTCCAGGAGGGCGTGGTGGAGCGCTTGGAGCTTCTGGAAGCTGGCGCCCATGGCCCGAAGGAGCTGCTCTTCTCGAGAACCGTCGCCACCAATACTCGGCTCGTCAACGACCTCGAGCCCGGCGGCGTCGAGCGCCTCATCGTCGAACACCTCCCCCTCAATTGGTGCCCTGCTACTTGCCGTTCATGGGAGGTGGAAGAACAGATCGTTGCTCACCTTCAAGTAACGGCCCGACCTAGAAGTGGCAGAGGAGGAAGGTTGGTCCTCGGCAGCGACCGTGCCGGCCTCCCCGGCAGCAGTCGTGTCGGCCTCCTCTGCAGCAGCCTTGCCGGCCTCCTCGGCAGCAGCCTTGCTGGCCTCACTGTTCCCTCCGGCGGGCTCCTTGGCGGTCCCCTCAGCAGTGGTTTTGGCGGCCTCCTCGGCGACGATCCTATCGGCCTTGGCCCCAGTGTCCTCGACGACCTCCTCGATGATGGAGTCGACATCCACCTGATCCATCGGGGGTGAGGCTAAAATCCAAAAGAGAAAGGGAAGGCAAAGTCAGGGGCAAGGCTCAACTTGAAGAGAACAGACCGAAAACAGGAAACAAACAATTTATCCGTACGTGGCTGGGAAGAAGTGGCACCCTCCCCGCCAACGATCGTTGCCGGGGTAGAGTCACCAGCGCCCAAGTTCGTCTCCTCCTCCATAGGCGCGGGCTCGGTGGTCGGTGCCCTTGCCGGGGCCGCTCCTCGGGGCAAGGTAGTTGAGGGGGCGGCATGTTAGGGGTGGCCCCCTGTGGTCCCTCCTGCTGCGGTTCCACTCCTACAAACCCAGCAAGGTCAGCGCCAGAGATTCACGCCCCAAATGTTCGTCTGTGGAGAAGTGAGTAATGAACTTACGCTGGGGGCTAGAATGGGGGCTACGTCAGGAGCTATTCTCCGGGCTGCTCTCCACCAGCAGCGACGTACTTGAAGCACCCACCGGGGGCTTGTCGCTAGCCGAGGCCCTGGCCCTCTTCACCGCCCTCTGGGCCAGCGTCTCCAAGTCCCTGCAAAGGCAATGTCGAATCAGGGGAAAATAGCACAGAGGTGGGGTCAGGAGGTAATTCAGGGAGCAAAGTACATACTCGTCCTCCACCTCCTCCTCCTGTGGCTTCCTCTTGCTCCTTGGAATGAGAGACCCAAGGTCAAAGTCAACATCCGCGGCGATATCTGCTGGAGGGGGAAGGAGATGGGGTTCGGCCATGTTTGGACAAAGAGGTAGCAGCTCCCGTCCTCTTCGCCACCACGGTTTTCCCCGCCCTTTTATCTGTCGCGGCCTTCATCCCCCATGTCTCACGCACGGATAGCTCCTGGGGCTGCCGTGGCTGCGCGACGCTACCAGGCCGGACCGGCTCACCCGAGCCAGCCCACCGCAGGACGCGCCGCTTCCTCGAGACAGGAGGGTTGGCGGCCTCAGCCTCCTCATCGGTCGACTCCTCAACCACGTCTTCGACAAGAGGAGCGTCGGCGTCGACGCCAGTGCGGCTGGCCTCGCCGGCGGACTTCGCCCATCCGGTGAGCTTCTCTTCCTCAGTGGCCATGTTGGCCTCGTCCTCCACGTTGCCGGCACTGCTGGCCTCCAGGGCATGCGTCGCCTCCACCGCCCTGGCAGCGATATAATCTAGCTCCGCCTGGGTGGTATCATGAATGAGCACCGGCTGTTCGCCGACACGGCTCTCCGACAAGGTGTCAAAGAACTCCTACACCCGATCTGCTGGCGGCTCGACCCAGGCCGGGTCAAGGCCGTGCATGTTGAAGTCTGGCATCATAGCAATGATGGCGGACTGGCGGGAGTTGTTGCTCAGCGGGACCCCTCCCGCCGGCAACCCAAACAGAGGCCCCTTGACGGCCTTGCCGGTCTTGGTGGCCTTTCCGGTCCTCTCGACCCTGCCGTCGCGGTCCACGCCCAGCTGGAAGTGCTTCTGGCAAAGATGAGCATGCTCCGTCACCGTGAAGTTGTGCTTCAGACCAGGGTTGAGCCTCATGACGTCGGCCACGTTCTGGAAAAGCCAAGCCGGCCTCCCCTTGTTGTGAAGTGGCGCGATTCCGTGGCGGATGAAATCAGCCCCAATCATCACGAGGGTGAGCCCGGCCTGAGCAAGACGGTGGATCCTGGTGGTGGCAATCGAGAGCTTCTTGTCATTGACGTCGACGTACCCCCAGTCCTTGCAGCGGGCCAGCGGGCTCTGACGAACTTGGAAGAACTCCGGTGGGTCATCCTCCTCAATCCATAGCCACCGGCTCCTCCACTCCTCCCACCTCTCCTTCTGTGCACCGTCCGGATACGTACCCTTGTCCTGGGTCCGTGGAATCCAGGTGACGCAGCCGGAGATGGCGTCCCCCCTAGATGAGAGGGAAGAAGTAATGATAGAAGAGCATCGTGCTGGGAACCACCCCCGCGAAACCCTCGTAGAGGTGGGCGAAGAAATCCAAGCATGCCATGGGATTCGGCGTGAAATCAAGGAGATGGAAGCCGTAGGTATGCATGATATCATTGAAGAAATCGGAGAAAGGGGGATAGAGGCCGCAGTAGAAGTAGTCGACGAAGAAGGGGTACCGATTCGGGCTGGCCTGGGCAAATTGGGCGGGGACGACACGCGTGGCTGGATGCCCCGTCGTCTTGCACCACCACAGGGGCTGGAAGTAGTCCCTGAGATGGACCGCATCGACTATTGGGGAGAAGTATGCGTGCTGCATCCGAAGGGCCGCCAACTCGCTCTTTGGTAGCTCCTTCTCCCCCACATCCTGGACCACTCTCTTGCCCTTGTTATACTTGGGTGCCATAGCGGCTGGGGAAGAGGAGAGGAATTGGGGGCAAGGGGAGCGCGACGGTGGTGGGCGGGGGCAAGAGCTTTGGCTTTTCACTTAGAGAAGAAGCAGAGGAACGGCGAACCCGAGATTGGAGAAGCGCAGGAGGTAAATGAGCAGCACGCCTGCGGTTTTTCCACTTTTTATGGGGAAGGCGCGGGCCGCCCCCTTTACCATTTACTGCGACGTGACTCCGGCGTGCAGCAACCGCCCCACGCACAACCCCCACGTCAGCACAGATCGTGGGGAAGCGCAACCACCGGAGGCATTACTGCGGTAAAAAGGATCCAACCCACTGCCTGCGCACCATTCTGGGCCTAGCCCAACAACACGTCGCGCTTATGTATGACCCAGGCCCGGGGGCTCCTGTCGGTGTACAAAAGTAGGGGCGCTCTTTTATACCCCTTTACTTATGCACGGGCAGCCAGAGCCGCTCCTGCGACCACACATAACAAGGCAGAGGAGGGAAGCCAGAGACACAAAGTTACCACAGCAATGCCAAGACGGTGGTGCAAGAAGGCCAAGCAAGAATATCGGCTCTCCCCCGACAAGCCTCGTGCCGGGGCGGCCTGCGCACCCCCGGCAAGAACCCTTGCCGGGCAACTCTACCAAACGCCTCCGTTGCAGCAACCCTTGAGCCTAGGAGCCCCAACATCATCAGTGGCGTTGGAACCAAGGCTCGGGAGGCGCCCACGGGATGGCATGCAAATCGTTGTAAAGACAAAGGTCTAAGACTCCCAAGATGAGAACCAGACGACAAGGCAATCGCAAGGCCCCTAGACGAGGATGCCCACGAGGCCCCGACAAGGCTCCTCGCCGAAGACACTCCGAGGCCTCGGCAAGCCTCTTGCCGAGGATGCTCGCAAAAACCCTAGCAAGCCTCTTGCTGAGAACTCTCACGGAGGCCCCGGCAAGACCCTTGCTGGGAACAGACGCAGGACCACGGCAAGCCCTTGCTGCCCCATCGTCGCCCCAGCTCGGCGACCGACCCACTAGCCCAGGCAGGTAGCCACGTGGCAGTACGTGGTTCCTGGTCCAGCTAGTCAAGCACCTGCGTGGTGGCATGCAGATCTTCATGAAGACCTTACCACCACGCCATCTCAGCTGCCTGCCTCGCTGGCCTGGACGCGTGTCGCAACCAGATGGAGCGACCACAGATGGGACGGGCCTCGTTTCTGTCCCCGATAAAGCAAGTGGGCACCTAAGTAGCGCATTTAATGCGTCTTGTCCCGTAATGGCATGAGATAAGCATGTGCATTGTACACCTTTCCACCTCCTGTGTGCTGTTGTGGCAGCCCCTTTGGACTATAAAAGGAGGCCCGAGGCATACTGCAGAGGGATTCGGATTTTTGGAGCTAGACATGCACCGTAGCTAGTTCAAGAACTCAAGAACACTCGAATACACACAAAAGTAGGACTAGGGTATTATGCATTCTCGTGGCCCCAACCTGGGTAAACGATCCTTGTACTGACTCTTAGACCTGCTCTTTGCACAACCTCGCGCCCGCCAACCATAGAAGGGATTCAAGTGATCCCATAGGTGTCGTTTCCACTGACAACAACAGAGCCACTATTGTTGTTGTACATGTTCACCTATGGTACCCATCTGAAATCTTGTTGTGTCGTGTAGTTTCCCACACCTGTATTCTTTCAATGTTGCTTTGTCTTGAACTGATATGATTTTAACTATTTTGATTTGTAAAGAAAATGCAATCACCATAGGACATAGATATATGTTTGTTTGATGCTTTTATTATGTACTACTTGGCGATAGAAGACTTGGTAGTTCAATCATGTCCACTATACTACTGAAGTGGTTCACCGAAATGAGTTTCATATACTATATGCTAAACATGTTATGTGTCTGCTTGTTTCTTCTTTTAGAATGCTAACAGAATATTGGGGAAAAGTACCTTATTAAGCAATGGTAAAGGAAATAATAGAGATAAGGTTCATGATAGTGAGACATCCTTGTTGGTCTCCATAAAAGCTGATAAAATAGATAAGGAAAACTATCTTGAAGACAATGAGACAACCCCAAAGTCCTATCTTTTTGTAGTGTTCGAGTTACTGGCCACTACCGCTGGCATAAGCTGATCGAACTCACTGTCTGAATCAGTTTGGTTTCTTGAGTCTCAACTACAAGCTGAAAGACATCAATCAGTTGTGCTGTGACAAGAAGCCGAAGGACTGCGGAAGTCCCTGGAGAATTCAGATGCATACTTTCTGGTGCGACAGCAAGCGCTGGAGGATTTAAGCACCAAACAAGAGAAAGCTAATAAGCTTGCTAAGCGTCTTGCCAGCATGGTGGATACCCAGGATATTGTTTCTTGAGCTCTTATGAAGTGGTTTCAGTTTTGGACTTATTTTGCTGCAGCGTTTATTTGCACTGGGCGCCAACTTTGACAACGTATGTAATATGCAGCTTTGTTACCCATATTTTCACTGGTGGCAAACTTTGATGCCCAGCCGTTGTAATATCCGTAATAGCCGTAATAGCCTAGCATATGTCGCTTGCTTATTTATTTCCATGTTGTCTTTTTTATTTATTTGCTTGTAGTCAGTGTAGTTCTTTTCCACGGTTTGCTAGTGGCCGCAATAACCTATTTTTTAAAACATGGCCACAAAAACCATGGGCAACATGCGGACCGTCGTCACCATGGACTTCTACGGGCCTTCTATACGGGCCGTATGGTCGATTGGCCAAACATGGGCCAATAATGGACTGCATTATGGGACATAAACGGGCTAGACTGTCAGCAATTCGTTCATGGGCCGACCATAACGAATGAATTTATGCACTACCATGTTGTCATAATATAAATAAATAGTGGGTAGCAATTTCTCCTCTTTTTCATAATGCCTAATGGGTATCTCAAAGCGTCGAGCAAGGCGAGTGGCAAAAATACCCCCGAAAATAGGACCCTTACTACGGTTCAAGCCCAACCGTTTAGCAACCATAGCACCCAAACTAAAAGTTCTACCGAGAAGGAAAGCATGGCGCAAAATGGAAAGGTCAGGGGTACTGAGGCCTCCACTCTCTCCACGACCAACCAAACATCTCCCGGCAAATAATGAATAATAGCATAAAGCAGGGAAAAGTAAACTAGCCACTCTCGCTTCGGACACCCTTCTCCTTTCCCCTACGGTGACAGTATCAATAAATTCTTCCACGTCTCTAGGACGTGGTTCTTCGATGCTACCTTCGTAAGGTAGTTTTCATACCTCACAAAACTCATAAAGGTTCATCTCCTTATGCTCATCATATAAATCAAATTCAACCGTGGGTGGTGATCTTCTAGCATGAAAATGAAAATTTTGCACGAAAGTATTAGTTAAGAGAAGATACTGATCACACTGGTCGCGGAGGAAGTCGGTGATGCCTGCATTCTTGACCAAATAGTAGAAATCATCATAAATTCTGGCCGCCTATAAGAATGTCGGGGGAAACTGTCCGCCACGAACACCTATGGGACCGGAGCCCCTTGTCTGTGCGGTACGAGGGCGGAGGGAGCACGAAGAGCAGATCGTAGCGAGCACGTGGGCAGTTTTACCCAGGTTCGGGCCGCGGTAGACGTGTAAAACCCTACTCCTGCTTAGTTGTGTATTGAGTTGGAGGGCTCGGGAGCTTGAAGAAGCAGCTACACCGAGCGTATGAGTGATCTAGGTTCCGAACCCCCTCCACGTTGTGCATGGGCCTCCTTTTATAGTGCAAGGGGTCACCGACAGGTGTCAACGTAGGAGAAAGGGGTAAAAACGTAAAAGAGGTGGTAGTTGTAACAGTGCGGGAACAGTGGAGCTACAGTGCGGAACAGTGGTCGCTACCTACTTTGACAGTGGGGGACAAGGGCATTTAATGCCCGTCGCCGTCGACCCCAAAAGCTCCCGCCCTTGCGTCTCCGTCTGCCACGGCGATGGATCCACCACCGTGGAGTGCCACCGTGTCCCCCAGGCTGCACAGCCATCCGCCACGCGTCCCTGGAGAGGTCCCAGGGCGACGCGTGGGCCGATGAGCTGGAGCGCGGGCACACAGCGCAGCCTTCCCGGCAAGCACCTTGCCGGGGCCTTGATCTTGCCGGGCCCGGGAGCTTGCCGCTCCCCGGGCCCTTGCCGGGGCGCATATAGCACCGAGGCGTGTCTTCTAGTCTTCCTGGCAAGCTCCTCTTGCCAGGGCCTTGTGCTAGTGGGGCAGTCTTGAGCCTGGTACGGCCTTCCCGGCAAGCTCCTCTTGCCGGGGTCTCGATCTTCCGTCTTGCATACTTTGTTTTTGAATGGTTTGATAGGGAGCAGGAAGGTCTCCGGCGAGCACGCGGTAAACCCTGCCGCGGGAAGCCGCAACTGTCCGTGCACAAGTTGGGGTACTGAGGTACCCCTACCTTAGTACACCGACAGGAGCCCCCGGGCCTGGGCCACACACGGTGCCCAGCGCTGTTGGGCCAGGCCCAAAACAGTGCACGGGCACACGCGGCCCGCAGCGTGCCGAATCCACTTCCGTATCCGCCGCATCCCCCCGTAACGGCACGCGTCGATTGCGGCGTCGTGGGATGGGACGTGCCCACGTTCCATCAATGAAAAAGGGCGAAACGCCCCCCACTCCCCCATAAAAGCAGAGGAAGCAGGGGCGGTTTCCCTCCTTGCGCTTTCATTGCTTCTTCTTCTTCCTCCAGAGATCCCTTTGCGCTCTGCCTCCACACCTCCGCAGCCGTCGTCTGCATCTCCGGCGTCGCCAGGCTCTTCGTCCCTCTTCTTCCGCCGCGTCCGCCATGGCCCCGAAGACCGACAAGGCGAAGGCGGAGAAGGCCAAGAGGGAGAAGTCGGAGCAAGCGGCGAAGCTCGCCGCGTATCGGAAACAGCATCTCGTCTTCCCGCCGAGGATCGGCGCGCGGGAGCTCTGGAACAAGTACTACTTGTTCTGGGCCAAGGAAACCAAGGCGCACCCCCGCACGCGAGCATATCCGGCCGTCGCCAAGGACAACTACCCCGGCGGGTACTACTTCTTCGCAGCTTTCTTTCACTGCGGTCTTTGCCCTCCTTTCTCAAATTTCTTCTGCGACGTCATGCACACCTACGGCCTCCACCTCCTTGACTTCACCCCCAACGCCATCCTCACCATGGCGGTTTTCGCACACATGTGCGAAAACTTCATAGGGATACAGCCCAACGTAGCGTTGTTTAGGCACTTTTTTACTCCTAGAGCAGAGGCCGACGCCCCCCTCTCCGGAGGAATTTCTTGGGTTTTCCGTCTGAACAAGAAGGGGTCCTACTTGCCGGGGGAGCTCCGCGGCAAGTGGGAGGAGTGGCGTGCGGAGTGGTGTTGGATCGTTGAGGACGCACCGCAGCCCTTCACCGCGCCGCGCACAACACCCATCGTGCGCGGCAGGGATTGGAGCGAGCTGGACTCGGATGACATCAAGCTCGACGTCGCCCTCGTCCGGATTCTTCGTCTTCGGACCGCCAGGCTGTCCGTTGCAGAGGTAGGCGCAGACTTCCTCCGCCGCCGCATCGCCCCTCTCCAAGATAGGAAAAGGCCGGCCTGGGAGTACGGCGGCCCGGCGGATATAATGAGGCTGCGCCCCGGGCTCAACTTCAACTTCACGACGCTGGAGCTGAAGGGGATGGTCCGGGAACTCTTCAAGTATGACCCGGCACACCCTGAGTGGTTCCGAGCTCCCCGGGGAGTGGTGCCGCTCTGCAACAGCACAGTCCGGGACCGTCTCCTCGCCATGATGCCCGCATGTGATTCGCATGGCGTGGACCGCACGTGGATCGCGCCCAAGCCCATCGACGTCCTCACCTTCTTCGACAACCTCGTGGAGGTGGCGAAGAACAAGAACGACCTCAAGGAGCACACGCGGGACACCACCGAGCAGGAGCTTGCCTACATAGCTTCTCGGGCTGAAGAGGCCGCTGCGGCTGCAGCGGCAGGAGATTTTGGGTACACGCCTGATGAGGCGGAGGCTGCGGATGCGTCCAGCCAGGCGGAGGAGGCGGAGATCCGCAGACTGCTGCAGCTCCCTCCCGACGCGCTCGCCGGGGTCCCCTCTCTGAGGCACTCCGGGATCCACGGAATCGTGGCCGAGGCCGCGGCAATGGAGGGTACCGCCGGAGGGAACAGAGGCGCCGCGAGGAGCGGAGGCGCCGGAGGGAGCGGAGGCGCCAAGGGAAAAGAGGCCGCAGCGTAGGGCGCTGGGCCCAGTGAGCCGGCCGGGGAGGAGGAGGAGGAGGAGGCCGAGGACTCCGGCGGATCTACGGAGCTCTACGCCGACGACCTCTCCTCGTCGGAGAGCTCCCCGCCCCCGGCAAGCCCAAGGCAGTCTCCACCGAAGCGTCTCCGCAAGGCGGCGACGGGAGAGAGGGCGCAAGCGCCCCGGCAACAACCAGCTCGCCGGGCAGCTCCCCGGGGGAGCCAAGCTGCGCCGGGGGCGACCGGCGCACCAGTCACGGCAGAGGCGGCCCGCGCGCGGGCCACGACGGAGGCGTCCCGCAAGCAGGCGTCGAGCCGACAGGGGTCTTCTCGGAGCGGAGCAGCGGCTCCGCCCGCTCCCCGGGCTCCGGCTACCACAGGGGCTGGGTCTTCGCAGCCCCCAGCCCCCGGGATCGCCAAGCGCCCGAGGGAATCTTCATCTTCCGCTCCTCGCGCCGACGCGCCCCCGGTGGAGTACGACTTCTCCGCCTTGAGCGAGGACGACGAGGAGGATCAGGAGTAAGGATCCAGGATCTTACACCTTCTCGAGTTTTGTCTTGATTATTGTTGATGCTGATTTTGTTTGTTGCTTTGATTTCAGGACCTTGGTTCAGCGTGCGGCGAAGAAGGCCAAGGCGCCTGTGGTCGAGGTCGCTGAAGGCTCGGTCACCGCGGCAACAGGGGACGTGCCGGAGCCAACCCTGCCAGACCCTAGCGCTGCTCCGAGGAGCAGCCCCCAGCGCAGCCCCCAGCGTAAGTCTGGGGATCATCCTTCTGCTTGTCGGGACGCGCTTAGGGATTTTGTCTTCTTTCAACATCTTGATGTTTCTTGTCTTGATGTGTGCAGAGGTGGAGCCACATCGGCAAGAGCGCCCGGAGACCGTCATCGAGGAGCCGCAGGCCCCGCCGTCCCCGCCAAGGCCGAACTCTCCGGCAAGGGAGAGTGCTCCGCCAAGGGCGGGTACTCCGCCAAGGCAGAGTACCCCGCCAAGGGCGAGCAGCCCGGCGAGGGCGGCCACTCCACCAAGGCAGAGCTCCCCGGCGAGGGAGCCCGCCGCTGAGGACGTCCGCCAAGGTATGTCTTGTAGTTTGTCTTCTTGGCTTCGTCTCTTTTTGGATATCTGCTTGAACTTCTTTTTCTTCTTCTTCTAGATCCTCTTCCTCCCGAGCCGATGGAGACAGAAGTCATCAACATCGAGGATGAGGAGGGCGCGCAGGGCGGCGGCGGTGACGCCCCTGTCGTCGAGGACACGGCAAGAGCCGCCGAGCCGGCCGCGCAGGAGACCGCTCCGGCTGCGGACGCAGCGGCCGGGGAGGGGGACGGCGACCGCACCGCCGACCCGGAGGCGGCGGGAGCATCAAGTGCTGCGCCGGCCGCCGACCCCTCCGCCGGCAAGGAGCAGGGCTACTACCTTGAGGCCCCCAACGGCGTCTTCATCCAGATGCCTTGGGGGTCCTCATCGCGAGCTCCCACGGAGGGCGAGGCGTTTGACGGAGAAGTCCTCGCCTCCGCGGGCCTGAAGATTGTCGAGGCGCCCGGTGGGAGTGAAGGGCCCGAGGAGGAGAAGCTGCTCCACCAGCTCCTGGCCCTTTACCGGGCCAGGCAGGCGAAGCTCGCCTCCCGGGAAGCCCTTGCCGCCAAGGCCGCCGCGGAGATGGAGAAGCGCGCGGCGGAGCTCAGCGCCGCCAACCAGGCGGCCCTCCGCGAGGTGGCGGAGGAGCGCGAGCGGCTCGCCGGCGAGTACCAGGAGTGGGTGTTGGAGAAGGCTGAAGCTGAGGAGGAGGAGCGGCTCGCCGGGGTGGAGCTGTCCCGGCGAGAAGGAGAACTCGCCCAGCGGAAGGTCCAACTCGACTCCCATGAGGAGGACCTTGCCGCTCGCGAGGAGGCCCTTGGCGGGGAACTGAAGGAGGCGAAAGCCGCCGCGGTTGCCGCGGAAACCGCCAAGAAGGAGCTCGCCGCCAAGGTCGTGCAGCTAGAGAAGGCGCTGAAGGTGAGCGCGGAGAAGGTTGCCGCGCTCATCACGGAGCGCGAGAAGGACGCCCACACCAACTCAGAACTCCAGGTGCGTCTTTCTGAGAGGGGCGACGAGTTGAAGACCGCCAAGGACTCCATTGAGGACTTGGAGCTGAAGGTCTCTACTCTGAAGGATTCACTCGACGCTGCCCGGGCCCGGGAGACCAAGTTGAAGGAGGAGCTCCGCAAGGAGCGGACCCTAGTGGACAGCGCCAACAAAGCGGCCGAGCTCTTCCGCAAAACTGTTGAGGTATGGACCGAGGACTTAGTGTCTTGCGCGTCCAACATCGACCAGGAGCTGCTGGCGTTGAAGCTGGAGCACCTCATCTACTCCCCGGACCTGAACCTCCCACACAGCGCCAAGCTCAGCCTCTTCTTCAGGGGAATAGCGCCGGCCCTTGCTGATCTGCGGAATAAGATCCCCGCGCAACTGGCCGAGGAGACGCGCCTGCTCTGCGCGGGAACTCTGGAGCGCGTGCTGACGAAAATCGTGTACCGCAATCCGGGCATCAACCTCACCAACGTTCTTCGCAGCTTGCCGGCCGATGCGAACACGGAGGCCCTGAAGGAGCAGGTCGCCCACATCATTGCCAAGGTGGCCAAGATCTCCAGGAAGGAGGGCGACCGCGTAGATTAGGCCTCCATTATCTTTATCTTTTTTTTTTGTTGCTGCACATGATGTCATGAACCCATTAGTCCATTGCGACAAGTTATCCTTTGTAAAATATTTACCTCATTTTAATCAATCAGTGCAATGTTATCTTCCTTGTCTTAATCTTTGACTTTGTATGTTTTTTCACCCTACGCTCCCGGGGAGCTTGCCGGCAAGGGGCCTTTGCCGCGAGCGCCGAGTGCTGGACTCTGAGCAGCCTGCTGGCCAAGGTCTCACCGGCAAGCAACCTTGCCGCGGCTAGCCGCAACGCGCTTAGCTTGCTGAGTGTACTCGGAAACGAGACAAGGGCGCGACACTTGTCGCAGCTCACTTAAATCGTTGAGCGTACTCGGAAACAAGATAAGGGTGCGGCAAGCTACGGGTAGGTTCCTCCGCGCACAGGTTTTCCATACAAAGTGTGATTGTTCAAGGAAGACAACTAAAATTTAAAATTTGAACTGGTCAAATCCTAATAACTTAGCTTTCATATATTGCTTGCTTTCCGGTAAGGCTTCTCTTCCTTGAACAGCACTTGGTTCCTCCTCCACCTCCTTCCCCCCGGCAAACTTGTGCGCGAGGAACGTTCCTTCTGCTTAAGATTAAAGAAAAGGGAGAGGGAAACAAGTATATGGTCTTTCGGCGTGGTAATGCTTACCGGATACTTGAGTGTTGCACCAAATGCCAAACAAAACATGCAAATAGCAAAGAAAAGCATGCAAAAGGCAATCGGTGCGAAAAACACAAAAACTTTACTGATGCACGGGGTCTGCGCCCGGCTTTGTACAAAGGGTTACATGCAACAGCGGCAAAGCTTGTACAAAAGGTGGTTGCCGGAGCGGATCACGGCAACCGCGCCTTAGGGGTGAAACATGCGAAGATGATCTATGTTCCAGGAGTTGCTCACCGGTAAGCCTTCTTCGGTCTCGAGGCGGACAGCGTCGGGCCTCGTAACTTGTCTCACCCGATAAGGGCCTTCCCACTTCGGCGTCAACTTGTTGGAATTCTTGGCGGACTGAACACGCCGAAGAACAAGGTCGCCTTCCTCGAGACTCCTGGCCTTGACCTTGCGGCTATGATAGCGACGCAAGGCTTGCTGGTATCGAGCAGCTCGTACAGCAGCCTGGAGACGTCCCTCCTCGAGGAGCAACGCGTCATCTTGCCGCAGTTGCTCTTGCTCGAGCTCATCATAAGCGAGCACTCGAGGAGATCCGTATACGAGTTCCGTGGGGAGAACTGCCTCTGCTCCGTAGACTAGAGCAAAGGGTGTCTGTCCGGTGGCTCGACTTGGCGTCGTTCTGATTGACCAAAGAGCCGCCGGTAGCTCCTCTATCCAGTTTCTTCCGCACTTGCGCAGCCTGTCAAAGGTCCTTGTCTTGAGTCCGCGCAGCACTTCAGCATTTGCCCTCTCCGCTTGACCGTTGCTCCTCGGGTGAGCAACAGAAGCGAAACAGACCTTGGCGCCAAGGTCTTGGACGTACTGCATGAAGGTGCGACTAGTGAATTGTGTACCGTTGTCGGTGATGATCCTGTTAGGGATCCCGAAACGGCAAACAATCGACCTGAAGAACCTGACTACTGACTGTGCTGTCACCTTTCTCACTGGCTCCACTTCTGGCCACTTTGTGAACTTGTCGATTGCAACGTACAAGTACTCAAAGCCCCCGACAGCACGAGGGAAAGGGTCGAGGATATCGAGCCCCCAGACCGAGAAGGGCCAGGACAAAGGGATTGTTTGGAGAGCTTGAGCTGGCTGATGAATCTGCTTTGCATGGAACTGGCACGCTTCACACTTGGTTACTAGTGCAGTTGCATCTTGGAGGGCTTCTTGCCAAAAGAACCCTTGCCGGAAAGCCTTCCCGGCAAGCGCCCTTGCGCCAATGTGGTGGCCGCATATGCCTCCGTGTATTTCTGCCAACAGCTTTTGTCCATCTTCCCTGGAGATGCACTTCAACCTGACACCATTGCGTCTTCTTCTGTACAGCTCGTTATCCATGAATTGGTACATACTTGACTGCCTGGTTATCTTCTCTATTTCTTCTGGGTCGTCGGGAAGTTCTCCAGTTTGAAGGAATCGGACAATCTGCTGCGCCCATGCCGGAGCCTGAGGCTCGACGGCAAGGACTAAAGGCTCGAGGGCCGCTGCAGGAACCTCAGCTTCTACGGCAAGGACCTCTGGTTCTGCCGGAGCTGATGGTCTCCCGGCAAGCTCGCCGGGGCGAGGCTTGTCGGGAACACTTGCTTCAACTGTACAGACCCGAGGATCTGCAGGAGCAAACTGTTCCTCAGCGTTGTGGTTGTTGATCTTGGGGACCTTGGCGGCGGTTTCAGGAAGATCCGCCGGCAAGTAGTCGCCGGAGACCAACTTTCTCTTCTTGGACTGCCCAATTGATGGCGTAACGGATGGTTGAGTCAGCTTGAGCAAGAAGGTCCCTGGTTCCACAGGTAACTTCATCGAAGCACACTTTGAAAGGCCATCTGCAATTTCATTCTGAGCTCTCGGGACGTGCTCCATCTGCAGACCTTCAAAGTGTTCTTCAAGCTTCCTCACTTCATCGACATAAGCTTCCATCAAAGGGCTCTGATAGTTTTTGTTGACTTGCCGGACCACCAACTGAGAATCCCCCCGCACAATCAGCTTCCTGATCCCAAGTTCAGCCGCAATCCTGAGGCCGGCGAGCAAGCCTTCATATTCTGCAGTGTTGTTTGTCGCTTGCTCCCTGGGAAAGTGCATTTGGATAACATATTTGAGGTGCTCTCCGGTGGGCGCGATGAGTACCACGCCAGCACCGGCGCCTTGCAGCGAGAAGGCACCATCGAAATACATTACCCATTCACTTGTCGCTTCTTGTACGGGTGCACTTGTTTCTTGGACTTCTTCATCGGGCGTTGGGGTCCACTCAGCTATGAATTCTGCCAAAGCTCTGCTCTGTATGGTTGAAGTACTTTCAAACTTGAGTCCAAAGCTTGACAGCTCCAGTGCCCACTCAACGATCCTGCCTGTCGCTTCTGGGTTGTGCAATATCCTCTTCAGCGGAAAGCGAGTGACCACTGTTATCTCATGGGCTTGGAAGTAATGGCGCAGCTTTCTCGAGGCCATGAGGAGGCCGAAAAGCAATTTTTGCACACCAGAGTATCTTGATCTAGCCCCCTGGAGAAGAGAACTTACAAAATACACTGGGCGCTGCACCATCCTCTTCCGCACCTCATCCTGTTCCTGCACAGAGTTATCCTTGTCGGGGCCAGAGCTTACCGGAGCAGCCCCCTGCTTGTCGCTGGATTCGCTTGCCGGTGGTGCTGACTCCTCGTCAGACTCCCTCTCCGCTACTAACGCAGCACTAACCACCTGGTTGGTTGCCGCTAAGTATAGCAACAACTTTTCCTGTGGTCTAGGTGCGACAAGTATTGGAGTGGAGGACAGGTACCGTTTCAAATCCTGCAGCGCCGCCTCCGCTTCCGGAGTCCACTTCATGGGACATGCCTTCTTCAAAATTTTGAAGAAAGGTAGGGCGCGTTCTGCAGACTTTGAAATGAACCTACTGAGGGCAGCCACACAACCTGCAAGCCTCCTGACATCCTTGACGCGCTTTGGGGCCTCTATTTGCTCAATGGCTTTAATCTTGTCGGGATTGGCTTCAATCCCCCTCTGTGACACAAAGAACCCGAGAAGCTTGCCGGAGGGGACTCCAAAGACGCACTTCTCGGGGTTCAACTTGAGCTGTATTCTGCGCAGGTTCTGAAATGTCTCCTCCAAATCTTGGATTAGGGTATCCTTGCTCTTGCTCTTCACCACAATGTCATCCATGTAAGCCTCTACATTTCTGTGGATCTGTGGCTCGAAAGCAGTGTATACCACCCTTGCAAAGGTTGAGCCTGCATTCTTCAATCCAAATGGCATGCGTATGAAGCAATAAGTGCCACATGGAGTGATAAATGCAGTCTTCTCTTCATCCTCTTTGGCCATAAAAATCTGATGATAGCCTGAGTATGCATCAAGAAAACAGAGTAGCTCACATCCGGCAGTGGAGTCAACGATCTGGTCAATGCGTGGCAAATCCTTGGGACATGCTTTATTCACATCGGTGAAGTCTATACACAGTCTCCATTTTCCGTTGGCCTTGCGCACGACGACTGGATTTGCCAACCACGTCGGATGGATCACACCTCTAACCAGGCCTGCTGCCTCTAGCTTCTTGATTTCTTCGTTGATGAATTCTTGGCGCTCCACGGCTTGCTTCCTCACTTTCTGCTTGATGGGCCGCGCATGAGGACAAACAGCAAGCTTGTGCTCAATTACCTTCCTGGGAACACCGGGGATGTCAGATGGTTGCCAGGCAAACACATCGACATTCGCCCGCAGGAAGGCAACGAGCGCGCTTTCCTATTTGCTGTCAAGTGTGGCACTGATGGTGAAGGTACCACCAGTGCCGTCCTCTTTGGCGGACACCTTCTTGGTTGCCGGAGGAGCAGCCATTCCTTTCTTACTCTTGCCGGTGGAGCTCGATGGAACGTCCTCGACGGCAGCGCAGCACTCCGAAGAGGTGCGGTTGCCGGAGTGGGTCCCAGAGCACTTGCCGGACTTGGTCTTCGTCTTCTTCCCCCCGGGAGCTTCAGCGGCAAGAGTATCCTTCTCGGCCGCAGCTGCCGCATCCCGGTAGATCTTGTCGGCGCAGACAAGCGCATCCTTCTTGTCGCCGTGGACAGTGATGACGCTTATCGGCCCCGGCATCTTAAGTACGTTGTAAGCATAATGGGAAGCTGCCATGAACTTGGCGAGGGCAGGACGGCCAAGTATTCCATTGTAGGGCAATGGAATATCGGCGACGTCGAAAGTGATGCGCTCAGTTCTGAAGTTGAGCTCCCCGCCAAAGGTCACCGGCAGAGTGATCTTTCCCTTGGGCTTGCTCCTTCCCGGATTGATTTCTTGGAAAGAACCGGTTTCTTCGAGCTCGCCATCTGGAATTTGGAGTTTCTTGATCACAGCAGAGGAGATCAAGTTCAGCCCGGCCCCGCCGTCAACCAACATTTTGGTGACCTTGAGGTTGCGGATGGTGGGAGAAACCAGCATCGGCAAGCACCCGACCGCAGTGGTGCGGTCAGGGTGATCCTCAAGATCAAAAATGATGGGCGTGCTGGACCATTTGAGGAGCCTGCGCGACTCCACGGGCGGCTCCGCTGCGTTTACCTCACGCACCCACTGCTTTAGTTGGCGGTGGGAGGTGTGCAGGGAGGCGCCACCGTCGACGCACAGGACCTCCGTGGCCTTCTGGAACTCCTGCTCGCTGTTATCTTCGTCCTCCATGTCTTCATCGTCGTCCTCTTCGTCCTTGTCGCGGCCCCGGGGAGGTCGATCTCCTTGCCGCTGCTTGGCCTTGCCGCGGCGTCCTCCCCGGCCGTTGAACGGCCGCTTCTTGCTTGGCTCTTCCCCGCCACCTTGGGCCTTCTCCTTGTCGCGCCTCTCGTACTCAGCTTTCTGCTGCTCGACGAGGTACTCGACGCGCTTGCAGTTGGAGAGGTCGTGGCCCTTGGTGCGGTGGATCTTGCAGTATTGCTTGTCGGAGCTGCCCGGCTTGTCGGCCGCCGCTACAGGGGCAGGCTCCTTGCCGGAGCCGCCAGCCTGCGTTTGCTTGGCGGGAGCCTCCTTGCCGGACTTCTCGACGGCAAGCACCTCTTTCTTGCCCTTCCTTCTGTTATTCCGCCGCCGGCTCTTCTTTGCCGGGGCGGCGTCATCGCTGTCGCTTCCTCCTGCGCCAGCATCCTCCCCGGGGAGTCTCCTCCCCTCTTCCGCGCGTGCGCACTTGTCAGCCAGAGCGTAGAGCTCGCTGACGTCCCGAATCTTGGTCATCGCCATCTCTTCACGCATGCGGCGGTTACGCACGTTCTGGTGGAACGCGCTGATAACCGCGGCAGGGTGGACATCAGGGATGTTGTGCTGCACACGGCTGAAGCGTTGGATGTACTTGCGCAGGGTTTCGCCTTCCTTCTGGGCCAGAATGTGGAGATCGCTCTCCTGGCCGTGGGGTTTGTGGCCGCCGGTGAAGGCGCCGACAAACTGGTGGCAAAGGTCGGCCCAAGAAGAGATGGAACCTTCCGGCAAGTGCATAAGCCACGAACGGACGTTCGGCTTAAGCACGAGCGGGAAGTAATTTGCCAAGATCTTCTCGTCGCGCCCCCCGGCAGCCTGCACCGCGATGGTGTAAATGCTGAGAAACTCCGAGGGGTGCGTCTTGCCGTCGTACTTCTCCGGTACGTCGGGCTTAAAATTCTTCATGCTGGGCCACTGGACGCGCCACAGCTCGCGGGTGAACGCAGGGCAGCCAGCCGCGTACGGCAAGTCGCCTGGTTCACTGGGCGCGTGCGCGTCGACAGTGTTCCCAGCTCTCTGGTCCGATTGTCGCCGAGCTTCTCGGCGGCGCTCGATTCTTGTCCGAGCGTCTTCCTGTTGCCGGTCGTCGAGGACCTGGCGCTGGTCCCGACGGGCCCGCGGGTCCGACGAGGCTGTGGAGCCGTCGTCGGCGTTGTTCCGGCGGGGCGGCGTCTTCTGCTTCTGCGGCGGGGAATGCACGCTTGTCGCACCCCCGGCGGTCTTGTCGCCGTCGGCCTTCGTCTTCTCAGCTTGCCGCGGCCGCGAGGCCGTCGGCTGCTGTGGAGAATCGTTGTTGGCGAAGGCTATTAGGCTCTGGATGGTGGCCCTCCAGTCTTCGGCCTTGTCTGCCGCTGGAGGGAAGTCGAGGAGCAGTTGCGCTCTCGCGAGCGCTTCCGCTGGAGTGGAGGGGAACGCGGGCGAGCGGTGCGAGGAGCGGGATACGCTCGGACTTCTAACAGCGTTAGAAGGAGCGGGGTCCCGCGCCGGCGCCTTCGCTTTACTTGTGCCCGGACGGAGGTCCGGGGCGTCCCGCGAGCCCCCGGTTTGGCCTTGGCCCAGCAAACGGATGCCACCTCCCGTGACATGGCGCTGCTGGGTCGTTGTGTGCTGAGAGGGACGCGGTGCGTCCACGGAGACCGAGGTTCGGTCGTCCGTCCTGTTCTTGGATCTGGTGGCGCCGTGAGTGTCCACGCCGGCGACCACCCTTCCGACGGCGTCTCCCCCGCCCACCGTTGGCTCTGGTGGTGGCGGGTGAGACGCAGACGGGCCTCCGACCTCCGAAGCCTTCTTCTTCGGGGCCATGGAGCTGCTGCTAGTGAAGTTGACGAATTCGGAGAGGTTGATGAAGAATGCGCCCGCGCGAACGCCGGATCAGGTTCGCACAACCTCGACGCCCCCTACCTGGCGCGCCAAAGATGTCGGGGGAAACTGTCTGCCACGAACACCTATGGGACCGGAGCCCCTTGTCTGTGCGGTACGAGGGCGGAGGGAGCACGAAGAGCAGATCGTAGCGAGCACACGGGCAGTTTTACCCAGGTTCGGGCCGCGGTAGACGCGTAAAACCCTACTCCTGCTTAGTTGTGTATTGAGTTGGAGGGCTCTGGAGCTTGAAGAAGCAGCTACACCGAGCGTATGAGTGATCTAGGTTCCGAACCCCCTCCACGTTGTGCATGGGCCTCCTTTTATAGTGCAAGCGGTCACCGACAGGTGTCAACGTAGGAGAAAGGGGTAAAAACGTAAAAGAGCTGGTAGTTGTAACAGTGCGGGAACAGTGGAGCTACAGTGCGGAACAGTGGTCGCTACCTACTTTGACAGTGGGGGACAAGGGCATTTAATGCCCGTCGCCGTCGACCCCAAAAGCTCCCGCCCTTGCGTCTCCGTCTGCCACGGCGATGGATCCACCACCGTGGAGTGCCACCGTGTCCCCCAGGCTGCACAGCCATCCGCCACGCGTCCCTGGAGAGGTCCTAGGGCGACGCGTGGGCCGATGAGCTGGAGCGCGGGCACACAGCGCAGCCTTCCCGGCAAGCACCTTGCCGGGGCCTTGATCTTGCCGGGCCCGGGAGCTTGCCGCTCCCCGGGCCCTTGCCGGGGCGCATATAGCGCCGAGGCGTGTCTTCTAGTCTTCCTGGCAAGCTCCTCTTGCCAGGGCCTTGTGCTAGTGGGGCAGTCTTGAGCCTGGTACGGCCTTCCCGGCAAGCTCCTCTTGCCGGGGTCTCGATCTTCCGTCTTGCATACTTTGTTTTTGAATGGTTTGATAGGGAGCAGGAAGGTCTCCGGCGAGCACGCGGTAAACCCTGCCGCGGGAAGCCGCAACTGCCCGTGCACAAGTTGGGGTACTGAGGTACCCCTACCTTAGTACACCGACAAAGAATGCATCCCATGGCCATTCACATGCCCGAATCTCCATGGTATGAGGAAGATTATACTTGGCCTTCTCCTTCTCCTCATTCTCCTTCTCCTTTGAACCCCGGCTCGAAGAGCCTCTGAACAATCTCCTCATCATTTTCTTCCTCTAAAAAATTCTGAAATTTTTAGTGACTCAAATTAAAAGTGAATCAAACTCAACAAAATTGATAGTAACTACTCCTACAAGTGTCTAGAGGCAATATCATGCATCGAAACTACTTTGGACCATATAAAATTGACATGCAAGCTCAAGAACAAGGTCACTACAATAGCAATAATTTGTAATAAATAAAGCACTAGAACAAAAACTAATTCGACCATTGGAGGAGTCACATGCCGAAGAATAATCCCCCAAAACAGTTTTGCAAATGATGGATTGAGAAAGGAGATCGAAAATGGCAGCAAGATTAGCTAGAACACAAGTTTGAGTCGGTGGTTGATTTTTCTGGAGGAAGAAGGAGAGGATGGGAGCTGGAATAAGTGGACGGGGGCCACGTGGGGCCCACAAAGACAGGGGCGCGCCCAGGGGGTAGGGCACGCCCTCCTCCCTTGTAGCCCACTGGTGCAGCCCCCTGGTGCATACTCAGTGCAAAAATCTTAAAATATTGTAGAAAAAATCATATTAAATTTTCAAGGCATTTGGAGGACTTTTATTTTCGGGGCATTTTTTATTGCACGGATAATTCAGAAAATAGACAGATAATTATATTTTACTTTATTTAATCTAAATAACATAAATTAAAAGTTGGGTACAGAAGGTGGTGTTCTCTAAATTCATCCATTTCATGTTCATCAAAAGGAATCTGTCATTGAGGTTGATCAAGTCTTATTAACAAACTTCTTTCGAATAACATAAAAACGGAGAATTTTTTATTAACACTAGGTTACCTCCATTGGGATATGCATTTCCCCAACAATAAGAATATCATATTTCTTTTTGGCGGTAGGAATAGGGAATTCAAAATCTCCAATAGCAATAGTTGAAATCTTTCCAATAGAACTGACGCTATTGACTTGAGGTTGTTTCTTCAGAAAGTGTATCGTGTGCTCATTGCCAATTACATGAAAAGTGACGTTGCCTTTGTTGCAATCAATAACAGCCCCTGCGGTATTAAAAAAGGGTCTACCAAGGATAATCGACATGTTGTTGTCCTCGGGAATATCAAGAATAACAAAGTTCGTTAAGATAGTAACGTTTGCAACGACAACAGGCACATCCTCACAAATACCGATAGGTATAGCAGTTGATTTATCAACCATTTGCGAAGACCTTTCAGTAGGTGTCAAGTTATTCAATTAAAGTCTACGATACAAAGAGAAATGCATAACAATAACACCGGCTCCAAGATCACATAAAGCAGTTTTAACATAGTTTCCTTTAATGGAGCATGGTATAGTGGGTATCCCTGGATCTCCAAGTTTCTTTGGTATTCCACCCTTGAAAGTATAATTAGTAAGCATGGTGGAAATTTAAGCTTCTGGTATCTTTCTCTTATTAGAAACAATTTCTTTCATATACTTAGCATAAGGAGGCATTTTAAGCATATCGGTCAAACGCATACGCAAAAAGATAGGTCGGGTCATCTCATAAAAGCATCCAAAATCCTCATCATCCTTTTTCTTGGATGGTTTAGGAGAAAAGGGCATGGGTTTCTGAACCCATGGTTCCCTTTCTTTACCATGTTTCCTAGCAATGAAATCCCTCTTATCATAACGTTGATTCTTTGACTATGGGTTATCAAGATCAATAGCAGGTTCTATCTCTACATCATTATCATTACTAGGTTGGGCATCGATATGAACATCATCATTAACATTATCACTAGGTTCATATTCATTACCACACAGAGTCTCAGCATTAGAAATAGAAATATTATTGGGATTCTCAGGTGTGTCTATAACCGGTTCACTAGAAGCAGGCAAAGTCCTATCAGTTTTATTTTTCTTTTTATTACTAGGACTAGGTTTATCAATATTAATTCTCTGAGAATCTTGCTCAATTCTCTTAGGATGGCCTTCAGGATACAAAGGTTCCTGAGTTACTTTGCCACCTCTAGTTGCAACCATAGCAGCAATATCATTGTTTTTACTATTAAACTCATTAAGCAAGTCATTTTGTGTGTTAAGTACTTGTTCTACTTGAGTGGTAACCATGGAAGCATGTTTACTAATAAGTTTAATATCATTAGAATTTCTAGTCACGAGATCTCCCAAGCGGTCAAGCATGTAAGCATTACGTTTCAATTATCTACTAACATAAGCATTGAAGTCTTCTTTCTTAACAATAAAATTATCAAACTCATCTAAGCATTGGCTAGCAGACTTATTATGAGGAATATCACCATCATCAAATCTATAGAGAGAATTTACCTCTACTACCTGTGTCGGGTTATCAAGACCATGTATTTCTTCAACAGGTGGTAAATTCTTAACATCTTCAGGTTTAATACATTTTTCTTTCATAGATTTCATTGCCTCTTACATAGCTTTGGGACTGAGAAATAGAATGCCTCTTTTCTTTGGAGTTGGCTTCGAAGTTTGTTCAGGAAGAGTCCAATCATTTCATTACTCAATATATTATTCAATAATTTTGCAGCTTGTTCAATAGTTCGTTCCTTGAAAACACAACCGGCACAACTATCGAGGTGGTCCCTAGAAGCATCGGTTAGTCCATTATAAAAGATATCAACTATTTCATTCTTCTTGAGAGGATGATCAGGCAAAGCATTAAGTAATGGGAGAAGCCTCCCCCAAGCTTGTGGGAGACTCTCTTTTTTAAATTGCACAAAGTTAAATATTTCCTGTAAGGCAACTTGTTTCTTATGAGCAGGAAAATATTTTGCAGATAAGTAGTAAATCATATCCTGGGGACTACGCACAAAACCAGGAGCAAGAGAATTAAACCATAACTTAGCACCACCTTTTAATAAGAAAGGAAACAATTTAAGAATATAATAATAGCGAATTTTTTCCTCCACCAAAAGAGGCTTCAAGCGCAATACTAATAGTATGCACACACAACTTAAAAGATACACGGTAGAAGGAGACGACGAGGGTGAATTCCTTGCGCTGGAAGCGAGGGGAAAAACCACTGGGTGCCCAAACTTGGATCTCATGTCTGCTTGGAACAACCTGCCACAATCAAAGTTGAGGGAGAACGGAGCCATATCAAAGCTAAAAGGTAGTTGCCAGGACAATAGTGGAAGCTAGCAAGGGAGGTAGACAGCCGAGGCCGAGGAGGAGGGTAGACCGCCGAGGCCGAGGAGGAGGGTGGCCGCCGGGGCCGGAGTGGCCACTGGCGTAGGGTTTCCGCCCTAGAATCTGGCCAAGGCACCTCTCTCTAGTGTCCTCTCTATATGGTTATGAAACTTCTATGATGATTACTATTACACTTTTAAGGAAGAGAAAGATCTAGGATTTTCATACCTAGAGGAAATCGTCTTTGATGGTCCTTGCTTACACAACGTACTACTCGAGGATTTCTCCTCCAGGTCTGGGCGAAGGGAGAGTAAGGAGGGGAAGGAGGGATGGCACAGGAGGTAACATATATAGGTAGGCCATGCGGATGACATCTGGGTAGCAGATCAAGGATTATTCCAGTTCTACCATATATATTTCATTTTTCCATCAAATGCACACCTCTTAATAAATTAGAGAAGATATCAGAAATCAAAACTTACTAAAGATTGAAATTACCCTATTAATTAAATAAACAACTTATCATTGATTGCATGCACTTTGCCCTTTTCTATCAAAACCTACACAACTAATATACACCTTCATAACATTTTTCCAACAAAATAAAATTATCCAAGTAAGTTGTAATAATCTAGCTTGTCCCAGATAAATAAGAGGAGGGCAAAATTTGATCAAGATCATCTTACAACTCTTTCTTGCATTTCATGTGTAATACTTATTGAGATGCATATGCCTCTTTTTCCTCCTCTGAATCAGTCGTTAGTGCCTCTGGTCCAGCTGTATGGAACTTCTTATGCAAATTTATTATATTATTATTTAACGTCACAAATACCCTATATGGCTATTCTTTTTAGAGAAAGTTCTCTCTTCTAATAGTAGTAGTAGATATAGTCAAAAAGAAACTTCATACAGAAAACACAAAATTTTGTCAATTATATTATATTCGAAAAATATGTGACTCCCTTAGAGTAGCTTAATAATAAATTTCTTCCTCCCCCTCATTTTGGATAATGTTGGTAACGTATAATATTGGTCAGAAAATGCTCGTACTGACTTGTACTTTATGTTGTCAGAAGAAAACCCATTTTCACTTAATTTGGTTACTCTATTCAGGAACACATACAAGTTAATCAGCGCGTTATCAGAAACATCATGAGCATGGCAGAGAAGAGACGGTCATGTACGAACTTGAAGATATTCTGCAATGGAAGGTATGTGCCTTATAAACATCATGTTTTTAAGTTGACTTTTCGCTAGCTGGTATGAGACGATTTCGGACGAAGTAAACCTCGTATCGTATAGCAGTGCGTGTATGGATGGAGTTATAAGATATTAGTTAGTATATGATGCGAGGCACGACATGACTAAAAACCTCACTTGTCGGTCTTTGAGTACCATCTGAACCTGCCATGGTCCATTCCAAAATGCCTTTGGTTCACCTGGAGCACCAAACCTGGTCCTAACCGGTCTGGTCTATGATAACCCACAAGTGTAGGGGATCGCAACAGTTTTCGAGGGTAAGTTATTCAACCCAAATTTATTGATTCGACACAAGGGGAGCCAAAGAATACTCTTAAGTATTAGCAGCCGAGTTGTCAATTCAACCACACCTGGAAACTTAGTATCTGCAGCAAGGTAGTTTAGTAGCAAAGTAATATGATAGTGGCGGTAGCATCAATAAAAGTAACGGTAGTGTTTTTGTAGTTTTTGTAATAGTAGCAACGTAAAAGTAAATAAGCAACAAGAAATATGTGGAGAGCTCGTAGGCATTGGATCGGTGATGGGAAATTATGTCGGATGCAATTCATCATGTAAAAGTTATAACCTAGGGTGACACAGAACTAGCTCCAGCTCATCAATGCAATGTAGGCTTGTATTCCGAATATAGTCATACGTGCTTATGGAAAAGAACTTGCATGACATCTTTTGTCCTACCCTCCCGTGGCAGCGGGGTCTTATTGGAAACTAAGGGATATTAAGGCCTCCTTTTAATAGAGTACCGGACCAAAGCATTAACACATAGTCAATACATGAACTCATCAAACTATGGTAATCACCGGGAATGGTCCCGATTATTGTCACTTCGGGGTTGCCGGATCATAACGCATAATAGGTGACTATATACTTGCAAGATAAGATCAAGAACACACATATATTCATGAAAACATAATAGGTTCAGATCTGAAATCATGGCACTCAGGCCCTAGTGACAAGCATTAAGCATAGCAAAGTCATAGCAACATCAATCTCAGAACATAGTTGATACTAGGGATCAAACCCTAACAAAACTAAATCGATTACATGATAGATCCCATCCAACCCATCACCGTCCAGCAAGCCTACGTTGGAATTACTCACGCACGGCGGTGAGCATCATGGAATTGGTGATGGGGAAAGGTTGATGATGACGATGGCGACGATCTCCACTCTCCAGAGCCCCAAACGGACTCCCGATCAGCCCTCCTGAGAGAGATTAGGGCTTGGCGGTGGCTCCGTATCATACAACGCGATAATTCTTCCTCCCTAATTTTTTCTCCCCGAAAGTGAATATATAGGATCTGGGGATACATCAATGGAGCACCAGGGGGCCCACGAGGCAGGGGGCGCGCCTTAGGATGGGCGCCCCCCACCCTTGTGGACAAGGTGTGGGCCCCTGGTCTGGATCTTCTTGCAGGTATTTTTTTATATTTTCCAAAAAAATCACCGTGGAGTTTCAGGTCATTCCGAGAACTTTTTATTTTTGCACAAAAACAACACCATGGCAATTCTGCTGAAAACAGCGTCAGTCCGGGTTAGTTCCATTCAAATCATGCAAGTTAGAGTCCAAAACAAGGGCAAAAGTGTTTGGAAAAGTAGATATGTTGGAGACGTATCAACTCCCCCAAGCTTAAACCTTTGCTTGTCCTCAAGCAATTCAGTTGATAAACTGAAAGTGATAAAGAAAAACTTTGACAAACTCTATTTGCTCTTGATGTTGTAAATATGTAAGCCAGCATTCAGGTGTTCAGCAAGATCATGAACTAATCACATTAACAATAACTTTCAGGTCTCAAGACTACTCACATCAATGGCATAATCAACTAGCGAGCAATAATAATAAACCTCGGATGACAACACTTTCTCAAAACAATCATGATATGATAAAACAAGATGGTATCTCGCTAACCCTTTCTGAGACCGCAAAACATAAATGTAGAGCACCTTTAAAGATCAAGGACTGACTAGACATTGTAATTCATGGTAAAAGAGATCCAGTCATGATCATACTCAATGCAAATTAATAGTAATACATGCAAATGACAGAGGTGCTCTCCTACTGGTGCTCTTTGATAAGAGGATGATGACTCTGCATAAAAGTAAATAGATAGGCCCTCCGCAGAGGGAAGCAGGGATTTGTAGAGGTGCCAGAGCTTGATTTTTAAATAGAGATGAATAACATTTTGAGCGGTATACCTTCATTGTCAACATAACAACCAAGAGTCTCGAGATCGCCCATGCTACGCACATTATAGGCGGTTCCCAAACAAAATGGTAAAGTTTATACTCCCCCAACAACGAACGAGCACACTCCACGGCTAGGCCGAAACAACGGGTACCGTCCAAACCAGCAACAGCCCTGGGAGAGTTTTGTTTAATTATTTATGATTTTGAGCATGGGACTGGGCATCCCAATTACCAGCCATTTTCTCGTGAATGATGAGCGTAGTCCACTCATCGCGAGAATAACCCACCTAGCATGGAAGATATAGACAGCCTGATACATGAGCTATTCGCGCATACAAAACAGAATTTCATTTGAAGGTTTAGAGTTTGGCACATACAAATTTACTTGGAACGGCGGGTAAATACCGCATATAGGAAGGTATGGTGGACTCATATGGAATAACTTTGAGGTGTATAGAAGTGGATGCACAAGCAGTATTCCCGCTTAGTACAGGTGAAGGCTAGAAAGAGACTGGGAAGCGACCAGCTAGAGAGCAACAACGGTCATGAACATGCATTAAAATTAATCAACAATGAATGCAAGCATGAGTAGGATATAAATCACCATGAACATAAATATCGTGGAGGCTATGTTGATTTGTTTCATCTACATGCATAAACATGTGACAAGTCAGATCACTTAAATCATTCAAAGGAGGATACCACCCCATCATACCACATCACAACCATTTTAATATCATGTTGGCACGCAAGATAGACCATTATAAACTCTCAGCTAATTAAGCATGGCATAAGCAGCTATGATCTCTAATTGTCATTGCAAGCATGTTTCATTCATAACAAGCTGAATCAGGAACGATGAACTATCATATTTACAAAAACAAGAGAGGTCGAGTTCATACCAGCTTTTCTCATCTCAATTAGTTCATCATATATCATCCTTATTGCCTTTCACTCGCAGGACCGAACGGTGTGGATAATAATAATAGTGCACATGCATTGGACTAAGCTGGAATCTACAGATATTTAATACAAGAGAGAAGACAAGGTAATATGGCTCAAGGTCAAATCAACAATAAAGCATATGAGAGCCACTAAGCATTTTCATTCATGGTCTTCTACTCTTAACCCCCAAAGAGAAGAAAAGAAACTATTTACACGGGAAAGCTCCCAATAAGCAAAAGAAGAACGAGAAATCTTTTTGGGTTTTCTTTTAGTTACAACTACAAGAAAAGTAAACTAGCTAGAAGCTACAACTAATATTTTTTGTTTTTCTTAAGGTTTTTCCTAGCACACAAGAAAAAGACTAAGAAAAAGAAATGAAACTAAACATGGATGGTATAGTGAAAGAGTGTGAGCACCGACAACTAGAATAAGTGTGAACATGAATGTAAAGTTGGTGAGAAACACATACTCCCCCAAGCTTAGGCTTTTGGCCTAAGTTGGTCTATGGACACGGGTCGAAGCTACTCCCTCCAGTGTACTAAGATGTATCCTCTGGGTGCCACTGGTTGGCGAGCTCATCCAGCTCCCACCCATAAACAAACTGACGGTAAGGATCAAGTGGTGTCTCTGGCTCAGGCTCTGAAGCTTGTGCCTGGCCTTGGTACTTGTAGAAGGCATCTGATGTAACGAGGTATATGCCTGTGGATAGATCAAACAAAGATGGTGCAGGCAAGGTAAGAATTTCACAATATATTTCATCCTTAATTTATAATTAAGCAACCGATCCTTGTCTTTAACAATAAAATCATGAGCTACCATGCTCTTGTAGTCTAGATAAACAGGGGCAAGCAATTTTTCTTCCTTCTCATGATGCCTAATAGGTATTCTAAAATGTTCAGCAAGGCAAGAAGCAAAGATGCCTCCAAAGACGGGCCCCTTTGAGCGGTTCAGACTCAGTCGTTTAGCAACGACGGAACCCAAGCTAAAAGTTGTGTCTTGAAACAAAGCATGGCGTAAAATGACAATATCAGGGGCACTAATATTCCCACTATTCCCGCGACCAATTAAACATCTACTAGCAAATAAAGCAAAGTAGCGTAGAAGAGGGAAGTGTATACTAGTGATTCTTGCCCCTGAGACTTGTCTAGTTTCCCCTACAACTATCATGTCAATAAACCCTTCAACGTCTTCACGACGTGGTTCATCAAGTCTACCTCCAAAGGGTATCTTGCATACTTCACAAAACTCTAAGAGTGATATCTCCTTAACCTCATCATATAAATGAAACTCCACTGTAGGTGGTGTTTTCTTAGCATGAAAATGAAAACTTTGCGTGAAAATATTAGTGAGTAAGAGATACTGTTAACGTTGGTCATGGAGGAAGTCGGTGAGGCCTGCATTATTTGCCAACCAATAAAAGTCTTCGTAAATCCCGGCGGGCATCATGAAATAATTACAAGGCAATTCACACTGTCGAACTTCCGCCATACGAGGAAGATTATATTCGGGCTTCTTATTTTCCTCTTTCTTCTTCTCCTCTGGGCTCTTACTTGAGGAGCCCCTCAACAATCTCTTTATCATTTTCCTTTTCTGAATTTTTTTGAAATTTTTAATAACTCGAAATAAAAGTTAACCAAACTCAACAAGATTGATAGCAAGAACTCCGACTAGTGCCTAGAGACTATATCATGCATTAGAACTACTTGAGACCAAGAAAATTTGACATGCAAGCTCAAGAACAAGGTCACCGTAGCAGCATAAATTTGCAATAAATAGAGCACTAGAACAAAAACTAAATGGACCAATGGAGGAGTCACATACCAAGGAACAATCAACCCAAACAGTTTGATGAATGGTGCTTTGAGCAAGGAGATCAAAAATGGCAGCAAGATGAGCTAGAACTCGGGTTTGAGCTGGTTGGTGATTTTTTTGAGAGGAAGAAGAAGAGTGTGGGTATAGGAATAAGTGGAGGGGGCCACATGGGGCCCACGAGGCAGGGGCGCGCCCTGGCAGGGGGGCGCGCCCTGGACCCTCGTGGCCAGGTGCTGGCTCCCCTCGCTGTGTGTTCTGTGCCATATTTTCTCAAATATTCTATAAAAAATCATATTTCATTTTCATGGCATTTGGAGAATTTTTAAATTTTGGGGTATTTTTTTATTGCACGGATAAGTCTGGAAACAGACAGAAGATACTATTTTTGCTTTATTTATCCTAATTATCAAAAAGTAAAAGGAGGGTACACAAGGTTTGTGCTATCTCAATTCACCTATCCCATGCTCATCAAAAGGAATCCATTAACAAGGTTGATCAAGTCTTGTTAATAAACTCTTTCCGAATAACACGAAACCGGAGAATTTTCGAATAACACTAGGTTACCTCAATGGGGATATGTATGTCCCCAACAATAAGAATGGCATATGTCTTCTTGATAGTAGGAAGAGGAAACTCAAAACCTCCAATAGTGATAGTTGAAATTTTTCCAATATAATTGATACCGTGGACCTGAGGTTGTTTCCTCAAAAAGTGTACCGTTTGCTCATTACCATTGACATGAAAAGTGACATTGCCTTTGTTACAATCAATAACAGCCCCTGCAGTAATTCAAAAAGGGTCTTCCAAGAATAATAGACATCTTATCGTCCTCGGGAACATCAAGTATAACAAAGTCTGTTAGAATAGTAACATTTGCAACTACAACAGGCACATCCTCACAAATACCGACAGGTATAGCAGATGATTTATCAGCCATTTGCAAAGATATTTCAGTAGGTGTCAACTTACTCAAGTCAAGTCTACAATATAAAGAGAGAGGCATAACACTAACACCGGCTCCAAGATCACATAAAGCAATTTTAACATAGTTTCGTTTGATGGAGCAAGGTATAGTAGGTACTCCTGGATCTCCTAGTTTCTTAGGTATTCCACCCTTGAAAGTGTAATTGGCAAGCATGGTGGAAATTTCTACTTCAGGTATCTTTCTTTTATTGGTAATAATATCCTTCATATACTTAGCATAAGTATTTGTTTTAAGCACATCAGTCAAACGCATACGCAAAAAGGTAGGTCTAATCATTTCAGCAAAGCGCTCAAAATCCTCATCATCCTTTTTCTTGGATGCTTTCGGAGGAATAGGCATGGGTTTCTGAACCCATGGTTCTCTTTCCCTACCGTGCTTCCTAGCAACAAAGTATCTCTTATCATAACGTTGATTCTTTGATTGTGGGTTATCAAGATCAACAGCAGGTTCAATCCCTACATCATTATCATTGCTAGGTTGAGCATCATCATGAACATGATCATTAAAACTATCACTAGGTTTATGTTCATTACCAGATTGTGTCTCAGCATCAGAAACAGATATATCATTGGGATTCTCAGGTGTGTCAGCTACGGGTTCACTAGAAGCATGCAAAGTCCTATCATTTTTCCTTTTCTTCTTCTTAAAAGAACAAGGTGCTTCTAAATTAGCTCTCTAAGAATCTTGCTCAATTCTCTTTGGATGGCCTTCAGGATACAGAGGTTACTGAGTCATTCTGCCACCTCTAGTCACAACTCTAATGGCATTATCATTATTCTTACTATTTAATTCATTGAGCAAATCATTCTGAGCCTTAAGTACTTGTTCTACTTGAGTGGTAACCATAGAAGCATGTATACTAATGAGTTTCAGTTCACTTTTAGCTCTAGACAGATAATCACTCAAGCGTTCAATCATATAAGCATTGTGTTGTAATTGTCTACCAACATAAGCATTGAAGTTTTCTTGTTTCACAATAAAATTTTCAAACTCATCTAAGCATTGGCTAGCAGACTTATAATGAGGAATATCACCTTCATCAAATCTATAAAGAGAATTTACCTTTACTACCTGTGTCAGGTTATCAAGACCATGTAATTCTTCAATAGGTGGTAAATTCTTAGCACCTTCAGCTTTAATACCCTTTCATATATTTCTTTGCCTCTTGCATATCTTCAGGACTGAGAAATAGAACACCTCTTTTCTTCGAAGTTGGCTTAGGGGCTGGTTCAGGAAGTGTCCAATTATTTTCATTGGCCAGCATATTATTCAATAGTAATTCAGCTTGATCAACTGTTCTTTCCCTGAAAACACAACCAGCACAATTATCCAGGTGGTCTCTGGAAGCAGTAGTTAGTCCATTATAATAGACATCAAGTATATCATGCATCTCGAGAGGATGATCAGGCAAAGCATTAAGTAATTGGAGAAGCCTCCCCCAAGCTTGTGGGAGACTCTCTTCTTCAATTTGCACAAAGTTATATATTTCCCGTAAGGCAGCTTGTTTCTTATGAGCGGGAAAATATTTAGCAGAGAAGTAATACATCATATCCTGGGGGCTATGCACACAACCAGGATGAAAAGATTAAACCAAGTCTTAGCATCACCCTTTAACGAGAAAGGAAACAACTTAAGGATATAGTAATAACAAATCTTTTCATCGTTGGTAAACAGGGTGGTTATATCATTCAACTTAGTAAGATGTGCCACAACAGTTTCAGACTCATAGCCATGGAAAGGGTCAGATTCAACCAAAGTAATTAATTCAGGATCAACAGAGAATTCATAATCCTTATCAGTAACACACATAGGTGAAGTAGCAAAAGCAGGGTCATGTTTCATTCTAGCATTCAAGGACTTCTCTTTCAGCTTAGCTAATAATTTATTAAGATCATATCTATCGTTGCAAGCAAGAAAGTCTCTAGCAGTTTCTTCATCCATAACATAACCCTCAGGAACAACAGGCAATTCATATCTATTGGGTGAAGCTTCATCATCATTTTCATAAATATCATCGGTTTCACTATTTGCATTCTCCCTAACTCTAGCAATTTGTTCATCTAGAAATTCACCTACTGGCATAGTATTATCAAGCATAGAAGCAGTTTCATCATACATAGCAGAAGTGGCATCTTCAAGAACATACAACATATCAGATTCAATAGCATCAGTAGGTGTCACAAATTTTCCCATAACAGAAGGAGAATCAAGTGCAGAGCTATTTGACAGTTCCATACCTCCCCTCGTATTTGAGGGTAAGATCTTGGTTTTTGAGTCCTTTAAGTTCTTCATAGTGATCAACAGATATAAATCCCAAGTGACTTAAAGAATAGAGCTATGATCCCTGGCAACGGCGCCAGAAAATAGTCTTGATACCCACAAGTGTAGGGGGTCGCAACACTTTTCGAGGGTAAAGTATTCAACCCAAATTTATTGATTCGACACAAGGGGAGCCAAAGAATACTCTTAAGTATTAGCAGCTGAGTTGTCAATTCAACCACACCTGGAAACGTAGTATCTGCAGCAAGGTAGTTTAGTAGCAAAGTAATATGATAGTGGCGGTAGCAGCAATAAAAGTAATGGTAGTGTTTTTGTAGTTTTTGTAATAGTAGCAACGGAAAAGTAAATAAGCAACAAGCAATATGTGGAAAGCTCGTAGGCATTGGATCGGTGATGGGAAATTATGTCAGATGCAATTCATCATGTAAAAGTTATAACCTAGGGTGACACAGAACTAGCTCCAGTTCATCAATGCAATGTAGGCATGTATTCCGAATATAGTCATACGTGCTTATGGAAAAGAACTTGCATGACATCTTTTGTCCTACCCTCCCGTGGCAGCGGGGTCTTATTGGAAACTAAGGGATATTAAGGCCTCCTCTTAATAGAGTACCGGACCAAAACATTAACACATAGTGAATACATGAGCTCCTCAAGCTATGGTCATCACCGGGAGTGGTCCCGATTATTGTCACTTCGGGGTTGCCGGATCATAACGCATAGTAGGTGACTATAGACTTGCAAGATAGGATCAAGAACACACATATATTCATGAAAACATAATAGGTTCAGATCTGAAATCATGGCACTCGGGCCCTAGTGACAAGCATTAAGCATAGCAAAGTCATAGCAACATCAATCTCAGAACATACTAGATACTAGGGACCAAACCCTAACAAAACTAACTCGATTACATGATAGATCCCATCCAACCCATCACCGTCCAGCAAGCCTACGATGGAATTACTCACGCACGGCGGTGAGCATCATGGAATTGGTGATGGAGGAAGGTTGATGATGACGATGTTGACGATCTCCACTCTCTGGAGCCCCGAACGGACTCCAGATCAGCCCTCCCGGGAGAGATTAGGGCTTGGCGGCGTCTCTGTATAGTAAAACGCGATAACTCTTCCACCCTGATTTTTTTCTCCACGAAAATGAATATATAGGATCTGGGGATACGTCGGTGGAGCACCGGTGGGCCCACGAGGCAGGGGGCGCGCCCTAGGGGGGGCGCCCCCACCCTCGTGGACAGGGTGTGGGCCCCCTGGTCTGGATCTTCTTGCAGGTATTTTCCAAAATAATTCTCCGTGGAGTTTCAGGTCATTCCGAGAACTTTTTATTTCTGCACAAAAACAACACCATGGCAATTCTGCTGAAAACAGCGTCAGTCCGGGTTAGTTCCATTCAAATCATGCAAGTTAGAGTCCAAAACAAGGGCCAAAGTGTTTGGAAAAGTAGATACGTTGGAGACGTATCAGTCTATACCAATAAAATATACATAGAAGCCAAAATAAATAGATAGAACCAAAACAAGCAGACAATGTTGTAGCGAAATGAAGCTAGTGGGTGCCATGATCAATAATTCTCTAAACTTCATACATAGAAGACATAATGCTATCTAATTATATGGTGCCATCGAACAGGTAATTCCCTAGCGAGCAACTATACACACTACTAGAAACAGAGAATTTGCCATCAGCCATTTCTTTGTAGTCTGCTAGCGGATGCCAAAGAAGGCCTTTGCCGTCAGCTTATAAAAAACAGACGGCAAAGACATGGCTGACGGCAAAGAGCCTGGTTGGCATTAGCAATTTCTTTGTCGTCGGCTAGCTGATGCCAAAGAGGTGGGTGGGGTCCAGTGGAGGCCTAAACCTAAATGGTCGACCAGACCCACCTCATTACCGTCCGCTAGCGGACGGTAAAGAATCTCTATCGTCCGCTGGCTGACGGCAAATTAAGCGCTACCTAATGGTGCACCCCAACCACCCACATCCGACTCTCTCACTCACCGCACCCCCGACCCCAACCACCGCCGCCGCCGCCCCCGATGGCCATCGCCCTTGCCACTGCCCCGCCAACTCGCGGCCCTCACCATCACCCTGCCGCCTCACCTGCCTCGTCGCCGCCCCACGGCCTCGCCGCCCACCTGCGGCCTTGTGGCCTCGCCGACCCGCCACCCGCCGCCTGCCGCCCCACTCCGGTGAGCTCCGCTGAGCCTCTCCCCTCTATTTGTTTCTACTGTTATTTAGCTTAGTTACTAGGGTTAGTTCGGTTAGTAATTAGGTTAGATACTAGTCTGTTAGTTAGATAAGTTAGGTTAGTTCTAGGTTAGTTAAGTTAATTCTAGAAAAAAATTATTCTGGAAGAAAAAAAGAAGGGAAGAAGAAAAGGGGGATATAAAAAGAAGAAGAAGAAGAAGAATAAGAATAAGAAGAAGAAGGTGATGATGATGATGAGGAGGAGGAGGAGGAGGAGAGAAGAAGAAGAAGAAGAAGAAGAAGAAGAAGAAGAAGAAGAAGAAGAAGAAGAAGAAGAAGAAGAAGAAGAAAAAGAAGAAGAAGGGGAGGAGAAGAAGAAGAAGAAGAAGAAGAAGAAGAAGAAGAAGAAGATGAAGAAGAAGAAGAAGAATAATAAGCAGAAGAAGAAGTAGAAGAAGATGATGAAAAAGAAGGAAGAAGAAGATGAAAAAGTAGAAAAAGAAAGTAAAGAAGGAAAAGAAGGTCGAGGGTCGAGGTATCGAGGGTCGAGAATCAAGGATCACCGAGGGTTCGAAGTTTTTATCATTGTTTAAAGTGTCGATGCTTTATGTGATGTGATGTCCTAAATTTTCTTGACTCGATTGGTATAATTTGCAGGCTTTGTGCTATTTCATCTCCTTGGAGTCATCATTGGTCGAAGTTTTTTGTCCGTGATCCCGCCATTGTTCGACTGCTTCCTCTACAGCCGAGGGTGAGGTACAAATCCACCTTCACCTCCTACGCTCTTTTAATCATGTCAGTAGATTTCATTTTCATGTTAAGTCGTGACCAGTATGCGTCTCCGAACCGGAAGGGTTGAATCGATAAATATGCATTCAGTTGCATATTTATCATCGTAACTCATTTGGATTGTCCAGCAATTTCCACGAACAACTCGAGTATGTGTAGATTGGGTACGTTCTCCATGCTCTACCCCATTCCGAGACAAAATTTTGTCAGTGCCTCCTTGTTGTTCTCCGGATGCACATTCTCTTGGCTTTTTGTCGAGACGTGTATCAGGAGAACAACGGTGATGTGTTGCCAAAATTTTGTCTCGGAATGGGGTAGAGCATGGAGAACGTGCTCAATCTACACATACTCGGGTGGTATTAGGACCTATCTTTACCTATTAGAGTGTAGGTTGCATGGACGTAATAAAATTGACAAACTAGATTAAATGATGAATATACATGCTGAATTATATATATTTCTTGTCTGTCTAGTAGCTAGGCAAGATGAGTGATCGTCCGTGGATGTACACCGGTCGCACTAGTCAGAAAGAGATTACCAATGACTGGTTAATAAAAACCAAGGGGTTTGTGAAAGCCGCATTTGCAAATGGCCATAGGAAAAACTGGTGCCCCTGTGTTCGGTGCAACAATTGGGAAAAGAGGACAAACGAGGAAATGGGTAAACACCTGCAAAAGAGTAGTTTTACGCTTGGTTATATGGTGTGGACATTTCATGGTGAGTCTTCCCAATGTGCCAGAGCTGAGGTGGTTCATCGCCGCACCGACGAGCATGGTACCGGGATGGAAGACATGGTGCAAAACTTTGATGATGCTCGAGATTCGGATGATGAGATGGAGGAATCTGCAAAGGCCTTCAATGAAATGTTGGAGTCTCCAAAACGTCCTCTCCACGAGCACACTAAGCTTTGTCAGCTGGATGCCATCTCACAAATAAAGGCTCTGAAGGCTCAATTCAACATGGACAGAGAATGCTACAACACGATGATGACAGTTTTTGGACGCTTTCTACCCAAAGGCTTGTACTGCCTGCAAACATGTACCAGTCAGACAAAATCATCCATGCTCTTAAGATGCCCTATGAGGAGATACATGCCTGTGAGAAAGGATGTGCCTTATTTAGGCTTGAGTATGCGAACTTGTACTATTGTCCCATTTGCAAGTCTTCCAGGTATGTTGTGGTAGACAACAGTACGTGTGAGAAGACGCAGAACAAAATCCCCGTTAATGTTCTTCGGTATATGACAATCGTACCCATACTTCAACATCTTTTCATTGTCGAAGAGATGGCCATACAGATAACAAGGCACAAAGCGGGCAAGAACCAAAGTAGATGCAGATGGGAATCTGATGATGGTACAGACATCAAATGTGAAGCGTGGAAGCGCTTCGATGCATTACGTGCAGAAAAAGCGGCAGATACAAGGCATCCTCGAGTCACCATCAGCACGGATGGGTTCAGTGTGTTTGGTCTAACGGCAACCCAATACAGTTATTGGCCCGTATTTGTCTTTCCACTCAATTTCCCCCCAGACTGATTATGCAAAGAAAGAACATTTTCTTGACATTGATAATTCCAGGGCCAAAGTATCCGGGGGAGAATATGAATGTCTACATCCAGCCGCTTAAGGGCGAATTGCAAGAAGCTTGGCATAATGGGTTCAAGACATATGACGCCTTTAGCAAACAGAACTTCATAATGCGTGTCTGGTACATGTACTCGACGCATGACTTGCCGGTGTATGCGCTATTTGGTGGCTGGTGTGTGCATGGAAGGTTCCCGTGCCCCACGAGCAAGGAAGCTCTTGAGTTTTGTTGGCTGCAGGCGGGTCGCAAGTTCTCTTGCTTCGACTTGCACAAATAGTTCATGGATCCTTGCCATAAGTTCAGGAAAGACAAGAAGAACTTCATGAAAGGTAGAGTTGTCAAAAACTCTACACCACCTCTGTTAACAGGCCAAGAGACCTTGGATTAGTTAAACGCTCTTGAGCCAGATTCGGAGCATCCATGGTATTTCAAGGGGTATAATTCAAAACACGCCTGGACTCACAAGACATGCTTGTGGGATCTGCCTTACTTCAAAGACATCCTTTGCCCACACAACATCAATGTGATGCACACTGATAAGAATATCGCCGAGGCACTTTTTGGTACATTGTTCGGCATAGAGGGGAAGTCAAAGGATAATACTAAGGCTAGAGTCGATCAAGAGGTGCTATGTGATAGACCATTACAAAACATGAAAGAACCAAAAGGAGAGCAGAACTGGACGAAGCCAAAGGCATGGTTCAATATTGAGGGAAATTATCTTGTGGATGAAAATGCAAATGATGTTCCCTGGATGGTATGCAATGAATCTAAAGAGGGGAGCGAGTCATGAAAAAATGAAAATATTTGGTCACAAGAGTCATGATTGGCACATATGGATTGACCAGGTAATGTCGGTGATGTTGTGTGGTTTTATCCCTAAGGATGAATGGCTAGTACTGGCCGATCTAAACTATTCCTTTCGTGTTCTCTGTGCAAAAGAACTATCGCCTTCCGTGCTAGAAGAAATGGAAGAGTTGGCACCGGAGTTGATCTGCAAGTTAGAGAAGATATTTCCACCGGGCTTCTTTAATCCAATGCAACACATGATTTTGCATCTCCCGACCGAGGCAAGATTGGGGGGTGGGGCATGCAAAATCATTGGTGCTACGCAACTGAGAGGATGTAGAAGACGCTCCGAGCAAAATGTAAAAATAAATGTAGAATTGAAACATTGATGGCAGAGGCATTCATTACTGAGGAGGCGCCAAACTTCGTGACAGCACACTACTGTAACGCCCAGGATGCGGCTATAGCTCCTACGTGTCGAGGCACGAGATAGAGTCATAACCGCATTCTGGGATGGTCTCAAGCATGGTATCTTCACACATCCCATGTAATGGACAGGATGAAAGAGAGTTTAATAGTTGGCTTACACTCGCAACATCAGACAATTAATACAATAAACATGCATTCATCCAGAGAACACAGAGTCCGACTACGGACGAAATCAAACAAAGAAAAAGATACCACACAGGCTAATCCCAATCAGCCCTAGTAGGAACCACTACTGATCGTCGGGGTACGTCACGTACATATGCCCACACTCTTCATCGAACTCCCACTGAAGCTCTTGCACGTCTCCTGAGTCAAACTCTGATGTACCTTCTTATGTTTGTGTAGTAAACTGGGAGTCACGAGGACTCAGCAATCTTGTGTTCGGGTATCAAAACTATCAAGGCTTTTAGGTGTGGAGAGGTTATAAAGTGGTTACAGCAGCACTAAGCATTTTATGAGGCTAGCTTACAAAGTCAGAGCGAGATGAGAAGATATGCCAACGATCGCAACTAGTAGTGATCAAGAAGAGATCATGTCTACTTACGTTCATACATAACCCCACCATATTCACTTTTCGAAACCTTTCAAAAAGATACCATCACGGTTACTCACACATGTAGTGTATTCTTATTTGAGTTATAGTGTCGAGTTATCTACAACTAGATATTAACAAATTCCAATCTACCACATAACCGCGGGCACGACTTTCGAAAGATCATAACCCTGCAGGGGTGTCCCAACTTAGACCATCGCAAGCTCTCACGATCAGCAGAGTAAAAACTCCAAATTGGGAAGACCCGAGTATTCTCGGAAACCCGTGCACAAGATATTTCGACAAAGGTAAAACTAAACCAGCAAGATCTCAGGGACGTGCCGACACCCTGATAAGAGCCGTGCATATCTCGTCTCAGGCCATGGTCGGATGAGCAACCCGTATGGGAGCCAAAATACCACAAGTTGCCGAGAGGCGGCCCCGCAAAGTGCTTTAGGTTGGACCAACACTCATGAGGAGCACTGGCCCGGGGGTTGATTAAGAGTCCACTGCTTAATCACTCCCTATGTTTTTTTTAGTTATTAGGCAAATGGTAAGACCAGGGTTGGGCCTTGCTGGAAAAGCTTTGAACAGAGCAAATTATCAAGGGGGCCCATAAACCCCAACTGTGTTAGGAACGCAATATCAAGGAACATAACGCCGGTTTATCGAATCCTAAGGCTGCTTGAGTGAACAAAACACCAAGCAAAAGGCTAAACTTTCCACCCATTGCCAAGTATATATGTGCATTAGTTAAATAATATATATATGGTGTTATCCAAAAGAATCCATGTTCCATCATGGAACATCTTCCATCTTCACCTGCAACTAACAACGCTATAAGAGGGGCTGAGCAAAAGCGTAACTTAGCCAATCAACGGTTTGCTAGGTAAGTGGTTAGAGTGTTTCATGGCAACATAGGAGGCTGACAAGACAAGAATGGGTAGCGCGACATAGCTATAGAGAAAGATAACTAGCAAAGCAAACATAGAGGTGATATTCAAGAACGGTCATCTTGCATGGAATCCCGCTAGGAGAAGAACGAGTCAATGAAGAAGACAAACAGACGTAGTCGAATGAATCCTCACAACAGCGGAACGAAACCAAAGCTAACGAGAGAAGCAAACCAGAAAGAAGCAACCAACATGGTAAAGACACAAGCATAAACATGACATATGATGCACAAAAAAGTATGATGCATGTCCGATTTAAATAGGTATGGCATGGCAAAGTGCACAACAAAACTACAAGTTAAGTGGACCTCGATATGTAACGAGTTGCATATTGAAGAAACGCAACATTCTATTTATTTAGTTAACTCTCGTTTATGTAGACAACAATATTAAATGTTGATTAACATAGCAAGGGGTGAAGAAAATAAAAACTATACTATCTAAGCAATTTTAAATGAGGCCGAAACAACAAACAACAATTCTTGAAAATCCCCATGTGCATATTCAAATTTTGGTGCCATTTTGTCTAAACCATATTTTAGAGTTGTTAAACAAGGAAATAAAGTGCACCATCTTAATATATGCATTTTTCACCCATTTTCATATAAAGTTTGTTTAAAACTGATGAATGGTTGTCTAGTTACTATATGCATGAACATGGAGTACTTTTCTGCAAAACAGCACATCTCTGGATCATTAGACAAATTCGGAGACAGGGAAAAAAACTACACTGGGACGAATCTGGCTAGCCGGCCCAACAGGAAAAACAACAAGGAGGCGATGGCGGTGTGGCCTAACCATGGGCCAAGGCCTGGTTGGTGGAGAGGTAGGGCGGTTGGTGAAGCTTTGGCTGGGCCGAGACATGGGGAGGCTACACAGATTGTGGGGTCAACGCGCACGCGGTCGCTGTGTCCGTGGATTTGGACGACGACGAGGTGAGGCAGGGCGAAGTAGAGCATGGCAGAGCCGGGACTAGGAGCGACAACGGCGAGGAGGCGTATGATGGCCGGGGATGGGACTGGGACACCAGATCTGGTGGAGGGCGTCGAGGCGGCGGACAGCTTGGGACGGAGGACCCCGTCGAGTATGGCCCTGCAGAGCTCGGCCACCATGGCTTCTACTAAGTGCTGCGAGAGGAGAGATATGGGAAGGTAGATCAGCGTATGGGGCAGGGAAGACAAACGAGGGAGAAGGGGGAACAACACAGAGTCCCTAGACGAGGCGCTTGGCACGGTGGCTTCGCGAGCTCGGCATCGACCAAAAGAGGCGTGAACGGGCGGGAGGCTCGCGGGAGCGGTGGCACAGGAGCTCGAGAGGAGGCTCGGGCATGAAGGGGCAGGGCGCGGGGTCGCCAGAGTTGGCTGCTCTAGTGACCGGCCCACGGGCAGGGATGCAACTGCTGCTGCCGGAAGGAGTGGGCGGGGCTGCTCGGGCTTGCGGAGGCGCGAACGGGAGGAGCTCCTCTCCCTGGTCGAAGAGCAGAGCGAGGAGGCTCAAGCTCTGGTCGTGGGCTTCTCTGGTTTAGGAGGAGGGGATCGAGGGGGCGTGGAAGCGAAGGCAGCGCTTTGCTCCATTCGGGATCGAGCGCGAGGTCGATCTGAGAGCGAGAGGTGGGGATTGCTGGTTGGTGCCTAGATCGGGAGGGGATCCCAAGGGCTGATTTGGCTGGCGATGGGACACGGTTGGCGGCGGAGGAGGGACAAATGTCCTAGAGATTAGGGTTGGTCTAGTTTAGGTAGGGTTTCATCTGCTATATATAGCAGGTGGGTAATAGGAGGGGGATTTGGATCATCGGATCGAAAACGAATGGTCGAGAATAAAATGCTTTGGGAGTCCAAACAAATAACCGAAGTTATTTTAGGGATGTTTGGGTATGATCCAGACCCATCGGTAACGACAGCCTCCCTCGGGTTTCAGAAGTTTCGGACGCGCACGAGGGGGGTCTAAGAGAGGTCGACGAAGACAAGGGGGTCTGAAGAGGTCATCAGAGATGAGGAAGAAGGGGCAACTATGAATGGCTATGAGTTTTATGAAAACATGCAGATGCAATGCACATGATGCCATGATTAAATGCAACAAACAAAAATAAAACACACGAAGGCAACAAAATAAGAGGAAGGCTTCTGGAGCGTCGGTCCCGGGGCGTCAGAACCCTCCCACACTAACAGAGGACCTCGACCCGAGATCCTAGGGATGGCACTGGAGGGAATGGAAAAGGAAGAGGTAAAACAAAGTTGCTTCTTCAACAATTGAGTGAAACCACGAGCCTTGAGAGGTTGAGCAATTGAAAGAAAGAATACAATGGAGATGAACGAGATTACAAACACTCTGTTGGACAAGAGGAACAAGAATGAAGAGCTTAGGTGACAAGATAGATATTGAAACCAATCCGGTTAAAACAAGATAGAGAAGGAATAAGAACGAAAGAAGTTGGGCAACACTCCGTCTGAAAATGGAAGGAATTTAACATGAACTTAAGAAGATTGGATGATACTTGATGAAATCAATAACACACTGCCTCCAGAACTTATTAACGAATGGCACGAGGGGTAAGAAAGGTTTCAGACCACACTCTGGTTCAAAAGAGAGGCAAGACTTTATAAGATGAGAGAACTTTAATGGAGGACACAACACTCCTGTTAAATTTACCAGAAAGGAAAAGAACATGATATTGACAAAATAAGGTGATGGTCAACGAGAGCAATATCACAATGCCTCTGGAATGAAAGAATAGAATATAGATCAATGAAAGAAATGAACGGGGAAGACAATGAAATGTTCTCCCACAATTGAATTGAAAGATTGTCCTTACAAAGATGGATTGAACATATTTCTTGGAAATTCAACAACGAAAAGAATAAGCTTGATGTGGACTTACGGAAAACATCTCAAAACTAGAGGTGACAACCGGCCACTAATGAAAACATTTGATTGCTTGAGATCAACGAAGAGATGAAAACTTCTTTCACCGAGAGGATAAATGAAGAACTTGGGTCATTTATAAGCACCATAAATAGCAATAATCCTTAGGGAAAAGCTTTTAGGTGAGATACAAGCCAAGATTACTCCAATGAATAAATTGAGGGGTTGAAAGGGTCTCCTGAACAAAGAAAAAAATGATGGTTTTAAATATCTCATTATTGTTAATTTCTGAATCATGAAACATGAAGAAAATTGTCAAAAATGACATAACACCACCTCAAAAGAAAAGATAGAAACAACTGCACTTCGGAATGCAAGAAGAAGAATACTTGTGCTCCTCCAACACGAATCTTGAAGAACACTTCGAGGATGAATTAAATCATGATGAACCACCATGAAGAACTCCAGTAACAAAAGGATGAGACGTGAAGCATGAAAATCATAAGATTGAAGCCTTGCAATGATTAGATGAAGCTTCGCGATGAGAAAACTGAGAGAGCTTAGAACACTAGGAGACAAGATGAATAACTTGAAACCAAGAATTTATTCCTCCTGAAGAAACTCCAAAGGAAGGGATTAATCACTTGGATGAAACAAGAATAAGAATTATGTTATGTGTATCCTTCACTACTATAAATTGATGAGAAGCAATGGATTTGACATACTACTTATTCACGTTGAAAATGATTAAAGAGAGATATAGCGCAAACTTGAGAAAAGTCTTGAATGACTCACTGGTAGGATTTTGAAAATAATGAATGATTTGATACTATAATAAAGGAAGAGGAATGTTAAACGAACCACCATAAGAATTGAAAATAATGAACAAAAGAGAAGAATCGCCGGTAAGAATTAGAACACGAACGAAGGCACTTGAGGAAACTTAGATATAAAAGAAGGAAGAGATCACGAGCAGAGTAGAGAATACTTGAATGATGCACCGGAAGAATATGGAGATGATTGAAGAAACAACATTTTAGAAGAATTGGCGAACGAGATTTTAAAGTTGAGAATGAATAATATTGTTAGATGATGGCCTCCGGAGGAATAAGATGGAAAGAACTCATGAAATGCTTCAGATGGTATGAAAAGAATTTCTCACAACCGAAAACAATTATGAGGATGGGATGAAGCTAGAACCATGAATCTTTGGAAGAACGGGTAAGGATTCAAGAGGAACACTTCTTCGGTCTTGAAAATCTGAGAATGACGACTAGAGCCACCACCATTGAATATTGAGGCACTCCATCATGAAGAATTAAAAGGTTGAACCAATGCTGAAAAGAATTTGAAAGCGATCATAGAGAAGGCATATGACTAATGAAAATTCATTCTTCCGTCAAACCTTGAAAAAAATTTGAGAATATCTCCAGAAAAGAAATTAGAAGAATCAGGTAAGATCCTGGGAAAAGACCTATGGGTTAGGGCTCACTCAAAAGAAACACTGTTGGAAAAAGATTACTTGAAAGAGAGATTGCATCGGTTGAATTAAATGGCTTGAATGAGATAACAGCCTCAAGATAGCTTGAACATATTAAGAATGGAAACACAAATTTTGTGAGATATCTTCTGCACTCCGGAGCAGAATTAGAGGGAGTTGAATAAACAAGAGAAACTTTATAAGGAATTCTAACGTAATAAAGCGTTTAGCAAAAGAAAGTGGTATGATCAACACCGAAGCTTGAACAAAGTCCACCGGAGAAGAAATGAGAACATAGAATGATAAACTTGAAGCTTCCTTAGCATCTTCATAAGAATCACCGGATAAGGACACTGGAGGAAAAGAATGAAGAAACATCACCTCAATAAATGGATATTTCATTTGAAGAATTTCTAGCTCCGAGATGAAGAAGGGTGGGAGGGTGGGAAAAACAAAGACAACTTGGGATGAATGAAACAAACACCATTGAGAAAAACCAAGAATTGGTCTTGCACATATTGAAAGGATCAGGTTAACTTGAAGATAAGCACGCCGATTGAAAAGAATTTAACATAACAATCTTGATGATTAAGAAGGACTAGCACTCCCATAGAAATATGAGAACACCGTTTAGGAAAGGTATGGAATCAACACTTGACATTGAAGCAACTCAAATACCACAATCAAAACAAAAATAATAATTTGGCTTGCAGAATAAGCCGGAACAAACATATGATAGAGATTCCATCCAAAGTTTTCATGATGAGGCCCCCCAGGCGTGACGTTACAGCAGACATCAAGAATGACTACTAAGCATCCCTGAATCGGCATAGCCAAGGATTCATTACGATGCAATGAGACCACTTTAAGATCGACAGTGACAAGCGAATCACTAGACATTGAACCCCAACCTCATAGCATGTATTCGTTGGAAGATTACCTAGAGCTACTTGAATTCCCACCTACTAATTCCTGAAACTTTCTGGTTATGCAATCTGGTGTTGGGGATACACGGGAAGCATCGTATCTCACACAACTAACAAGTCCTACATCCAGCTGTATCCATCCGTCAACACATAACCAGGCACCTTCAGAAACCGTGTACCTCAGACTTCGAAAAGCTTTCGCTATACTCGATGTGGCAATACTCCCGAACTATCCCCCCAGTACTGGGTGACGTCGGGGTTATCTCACCACCAGACATGCATAGAAGAGTTTTCGTTGTCGGCGACCTCTGCTATTCCGGAACTATAACAATACAACTGTGACGACAACACCTCGGACCTCAACTCCTCGAGACACTGCCACGACCCCTAAATGACAGGAGGCACCAAGAACAATATTCTCTTCACAAAGATGTCATGATCCCGACAATACCTGTGTGATCCTAAAACAATTAGTGAAAAAGAGGAGAGTGAAGTTAAAACATCTACATCAGGAGTCCTCACCAGAGCGACGAAGGGGATAAGGAGTAAAGGAATTCCTACTCTCCGATATACATATTCCTAACACTCAAAAGGTTTTTCTATTCTAGACTCAACATCGACAGTGGTTCAATCAAGCAGGGTCTCCTAGGTCGGGGAAGGCTCTCATTACCAACTTGTAAGGCCCAAGATGCGGCTATAGCTACTATGTGTCGAGGCACGACTTATAGTTATAACCGCATTCTGGAATGGTCTCAAGCATGGTATGTTCACACATCCCATGTAATCGACAGGATGAAAGAGAGTTCAATAGTTAGCTTACACTCGCCATGTCAGACAATTAATACAATAAACATAAATTCATCCAGAGAACACAGAGTCCGACAACAGACGAAATCAAACGAAGAAAAAGATACCACACAGGCTAATCCCGATCGTCCCTAGTAGGAACCACTACTGATCGTCGGGGTACGTCACGTACATACGCCCACACTCTTCATCGAACTCCCACTGAAGCTCTTGCACGTCTCCCGAATCAAACTCTGATGTACCTGCATCTGTTTGTGTAGTAAAATGTGAGTCACGAGGACTCAGCAATCTTGTTCCTGGGTATAAAAACTATCAAGGCTTTTAGGTGTGGACAGGTTATAAAGTGGTTGCAGCAGCACTAAGCATTTCATGAGGCTAGCTTACGAAGTCAGAGCGAGATGAGAAGATATGCCAACGGTCGCAACTAGTAGTGATCAACAAGAGATCATGTCTACTTACGTTCATACATAACCCCACCATTGTCGGATTACGGGCTCCGCAAATCCAAGATGTTCGAACATAGGGGCGTGAACGAAGATCTCTCCCACTCACGTCTACCTAGCGTCTCGCCCTCGTCCGATGAAGAGATTCAAGCAAACAACAAGTAAAACACACACGAATTTACCCAGGTTCAGGCCACCTTGCGGTGTAAAACCCTACTTCCTGCTTTGGTTGATTAGCCTCGGGAGGGCCTGAGTATGAATGAGTACAGTGGTTCCTGAGCTTAGGAGGGGAGCTCAGGAGGGTCAGGAGGCAAGGGTTCTTGCTCCTTTGTGTGTGGGCGGAGTTTCTGGATCTGATCCCCCTCCATAGTGGAGATCCTAGCTACTTATATAGGCGGACAGGGTCCTCTTCCCCCAAAATGTTTAGGCGGGAAGGGATCCCACAACGGCCATTTTTGAGCGGGAACACAAGGACGTTCCTATCCTGAGAAAAGCAGTCTTCGCCTGCAAAGCGATTTGGTGATGACGCGGTGGTGGGCTCGGTGGTGACATCCTCCGTGTCTTCCTTGCGGTCTTCGGTCTTGTTACACCAATGGGGGAACCTTTGTCCCGCTCCTCGAGAACCTGCGCCTGCGCTGTCTCCTTTGTACCAAAACGGCAACTGCACCGCTGGCACGCACTGGCACCCGCTGGCGCGGTGCGTCACTGCTTGTGTCACTGCCTCCTCCTGAGGCATGCTCGGCCTTTGATTCTCCACCCCTCCGGAGCAACCTAGCCAAGGCCACTCCTGAGGGGTTCTTGACGTCATTCTCCTCGCGAAGTCTAGCCTCCTCGCGAGGGTCTTGAGCAGCTGGTCGATCAGCTGGGCCGTACCAGGTCATGGTAGGAGCGTGTCGCGGCCCGTAGACAGGCAAGTCTGGGTACCCTGGTTCCCAGGACGCCGATAGTAGCCCTCGGGCCCAAGGCGCGCGCGGAGTTGGCTTCGGGGCGAAGCCTTAGTCGAGGATGAAGCGCGGGCCCCAAAAGGTTGTGGGCCAGGCTGGCACGTGACGGTTGGATGGGACGTGGGCGACTCCGCTTCCCACGCAGCCTTGGCAGTCATGCATTTTCCCAATCGCACAACCGATAGGCGGACTTCTTGCTGCCACCCCTGCTTTCTTGCCCCTCAATCGTGTCCTCCCTTTCCTTGCCTTCTCTGCACCCCGCCTTCCTCCCCGCCATGCCATGTAGTACGAAGAAGAGGGGAACCGGCGAGTCTACCACGCCGCCGCCGGGGCTCGAGCCGGCGCTGGGTCGCTCCCTCGTGGTGAACCAGGAGGGTTTGGACAAGGTGCATCGTGCCTTGGCCGATGCATCTAATGAGTGGGGGCCGACCCGGGTCTGGCTTGCCTCCCGGACAACGGCGGAGCTAAACGCCAATGACATCCAGCTCCACCTCCACGCCATCTTCGGGGATCTCGTCCCCCCTTTTCCGCCTTCTTCTATGTTGTGCTCACACATTACCAGATTCGGGCGCTGCACTTGGACCCGGGGTCCATCATCCTCCTCTCCGGCTTCGCGTTTCTGTGCGAACCTTTTGTTGGTGTTTCCCCATCTGTGGCCCTGCTTCACCACTTCTTCGCCCTCCACCTGGTCGACGGGGGGCAGCGCTCGGGGTGCGTGTCGCTGCGCGTGGTGGAGGCGACTGCCGCCTTCAGGATCGACTTCACGCTCCGCCCGACCACGGCGGGGTTTCGTCGGCAGTGGGTGTATGTTGATGCTGCTGCATACAGCCCCCAGTTCCACCTTCCCGACGCGCCGGCGGTGCCCAGCTCGGGCTCGGAGCACGAGGCTCTCTCGGATCCGCGGGCGGAGCTGGTCATGCGTCGGCTGGCCAGCCTGAGGAGGAATGGGTTGACCTTGGCGATGGTGGTGAGGGACTTCCTTGTTCTACGTGTCTCCCCGCTTCAGCGCCACTCTCACCTGATGTGGGCCCTCTCCGGTCTTGACAATCCTGCGCGTCTTTAGCGGAAGCAGCTCCCCCCTGAGATGCTCCAGGGGTTGCTACGGCTACTCGTCGGCGGAGTGCCTTAAGCACGCCCCGTCTCCGCGACTCCCTTGTACTTGGCTCCTGTGGCCGGAAGGGCCTTTGTCGAGAGGATGCCCCGCTTCGATGCGTGGGGACTGTTGCTGGGGGGCGCCTCTGATCCTCATGACAATCCCTTGGTGATGGCGCCAGGGCTCACGAGCCCAACCTTCCCTTCTGGGGCGGATGCGTCAAGTGGAGCCCCTAACCTAGGGTCCACTCCACCCCCGGAGCAAGAAGATGAAGCGCGGGCGCCGGTGTCGACGGAGGTGGCGGAAGATACTGAGGCACCGCTGGCTCCTGAGGTGGCTGAAGGTGGGGCACATCAGCCTCCTGTCGGGGCGAGCCCGGAGGACGCCGTAGCAGGAAATGTGGCGCCGGCCGCGGGCGTCCGTCGCGGCCCTGCCCTGGGCCTAGGCGCATCTGCCCCAAGCAGCCTCCTGCCATCCTTCGCGACGCTGGGCAAGAGGCGGATATTGAGGGGCAGTTATGGCCCTGCCCCGAGGGCTCTGAAGAGGATGAAGTTGACTGTACCGGGCAGGTGTGTGTTCCTCAGCTTTTCCTGTTCTTCCTAATATAGTTCTCCTGACCCCTTGCTCCGCAGGGTTTCCTCTAACTAATTCCCAAGCTGTTCGGCGAGGCTCGCAAACACTTCTGCCTGCGCCCCTCCTCCGGACCATGCTGGGTCCTCGGTGGACTTCGCGCGGGTTCATGGGGATGCGCCCGGACCCTGCCACGTGGATCATCCCCCCAGCCCCCGAGTGCTTCTGGGGCAAGGCAGCACTTGGTGCGTCGGGGGCCCGTCTCGTGCCCCGGGACTTGTCTTCATCGTGGATCAGCAAACTCTTGAGGCGGCTCGGGAGGCCGGCCACCCATCTGGACCATGCCTGCCCCTCACGCCGGAGGTAGCCCGCGCCCCTGGGGCTGGCCCCGAGGCGCTTGCTGAGCAAGAAGGAGAGCCCCCTTTGGGCGGCCTGGATGTCGTGGACGTGCCCGGCCGCCTCCTGGAGCTCGCGCTGCGCAGGAGTGTGGTTTGTCATGATCTTGTGCGAGAGGCGTCAGATGCCCTGAAGCGCCTTGAGGTCGAGGTCGCAGAAGTGGATGGGCGCATCGAGGCCGAGGGCCTGCTCTGGCGAAGGGTTGGCGCCAGTTGCATGCCGCCGTTAACGTGAGCCTGCTGCAGCATGAAACCGCCCTGAGGAAGGCGGAAGCGTCCACCGCCGTGGCTCAGGAGGCCTGCAACCGCGCCCTGGAAGAGGCTCGAGACGCCGACCGCCGCCACGTAGCAACCGAGGAGCGTGAGCGCGAGCTCGAAGCTTCGAATGCCGCGCTCGAGCGTCAGGTTCGTGCTCGAAGGGCTACCCTCACCGTGCCCGCGGCTGATGATGGCAGCCCAGCGGGCCTCTCAGCACGGGTGGAGGCGCTGGTACTCGAGATGATGGAGCTGAACATGAAGCGCGAGCGTCTGGAGACGATGGAGCGCCACGTAGCCGAAGCCGAGGAAAACCTTGATGATCGCGAGGATGTCGCGAGGAAGGCTGCCATGGAGTTAGAGCGCCTACAGAAGGATTACCACGAGAAGCTGGGGCTTCACGAGACTCGCTTCGCTGATAATTGCAAGGAACTCCAGAACGAGGTCACGGCTCTCAAGGGCAAGCTAGCAGATGTCGAGTGCCGTCTTCAGGTGTCGGAGAAGGCTCGCGCCGCAGCTGAGCGTCGTGAGCGGGTGTCGAGGGAGGCCTGTGCCGTGGAGGAGCACCGCGAGCGGGCGTCGGAGAAGGCTCGCGTTGCCGCCAGGGCAGAGCTATCCTGCTTCCACAAGCAGGTGGAAGACATTTCCACTATCGCGGCCTGAAACTCCGAGGAGGCCACGCGAGCTCGTGGAATGCAGCACACCCACTCGAAGATGTTCGAGGCCTTGCGGCACAGGGTCGGCCGAGCCCTGGACGAGCTCCTTGACTCGAGGGTCGATGACCCTCTGGTTGATGATGACGCCGGATATCTTGGGTTCTTCACCAGAGTGGTGGAGCGTCTTGAAGGCGGGGTCATGAGGGCTCGCCAGCTTGTTGAGGAGCAGAGCCGCGACATCGTCAGGCGTGCGGTCTCCCGCATCTTTGGTAACTTGCTCTGTCTTGCCCCGCGTACGGACTTCGGGGCCTTGCTGGAGCCCGTGCCCGAGGCGGTCGCTGGCCCCTTGGAGGGATGGGTGAGCGATCACGTGGACGTGTTGGTGACGGAGCTCGTTCCAGCCATCGACGATGCGCCGGTGCTTGGTGGGCGACGCCGACGGTCCAGACGAAGATGCCGATGCTTAGTCCAGCTCCTGCTGTAGGTTTGTTTTTTGGTTGTGGCTCCAGAGCCGGGTAAGATGAATGTCACAAGACTTAGGCTTTTGATGATGTAAGGATTGGTTTAAGCACTCCCTTGTGACGTTCGCCCCTGAGGCTAAGACCTCAAGCCCTTGTTGCGTTTCCGAGAGGGGCGTCGGCCGACCCCGTCCGAGCCCGTCTCGCAAGTACCTGCAGTTGGCGCAAGAGTGATTGGCGGTCCGGCCGCGGACTAGACAGGATGTGCGCCCACGCCCCAGCCCCTACTCGCGAGGAGTGATTGGGAGGGGTCACAGCTGTAGTCCGGCTTAGCCGAGCAAGGTGAAAAATGGACTGGGCGAAGGAAACTCAGCGAAAATCGCAAAACACGGACGGAAAACTCTTCCCCTTTATTTCAAAAAATGAGTCGTGCAGCCGCGAGATCGACTTGAGAAGGCAGATACAAAGGAGGCAAAGGCGAATGGCAAAGGGAGGGGCCGCGTTCGGCCCCTGAGCAGGTCTTTGGTCTTCTCCCCAGCGTGGATCATAGGGCTACCACCGGCGGATGTGGGCATAGCCATTGGAGGGCAGTGTCGACAGCCAGCACGGAGCATGGTGCTTCCACTAGGACGTGGGAGGGAGCCCCCGTGAGGCCCTAGGGCGACGCTCCGGGGACTCCGGGGTGTGTATAGCCCCACTCATTATTACGTGAGAGTGTCACGAGTGGAGATCTTCTGACGTGTGACGCCCCCGATTTGTCCGTACACTAATCATGCACGCAAATGTGTACGACCAAGATCAGGGACTCACTTGAAGATATCACAACACAACTCTAGACACAAATTAAAATAATACAAGCTTTATATTGCAAGCCAGGGGCCTCGAGGGCTCGAATACATAAGCTCGAAAACACAAGAGTCAGCGAAAACAATAATATCTGAGTACAGACATAAGTTAAACAAGTTTGCCTTAAGAAGGCTAGCACAAAATTAACAACGATCGAAAAGGCAAGGCCTCCTGCCTGGTACCTCCTAACTATTCCTCGAAGCCGAACTCCATGTAGAAACATCATCGGGATCATCTGGCTCCTGGACTCCACCACCTGGTTGCATCATCCGAGAAGAACGGAAAAAAGGGGGAAAAGGGGGAGCAAAACAACCGTGAGTACTCATCCAAAGTACTCGCAAGCAAGGATCTACACTACATATGCAATGATATCTGTGTAAAGGGGTAATATCTGTGGGTTAAACTACAGAATGCCAGATTAAGAGGGGGATAGCTAATCAAATCGAAGACTACGCTTCTGGCCACCTCCATCTTGCAGCAGTAGAAGAGAGTAGATGGAATAGTAACAAGTATCAAAGCTTCTGGCAGCCTCCATCTTGAGTAGCTGGAAGGTTCACCAAGTAACACGTATAGCATAATCCTACCCGACGATCCTCCCCACGTCGCCTTGTGGGAAAGCGATCACCGGGTTGTATCTGGAACTTGTCTGGGTGTATTTTATTAAGTATCCAGTTCTAGTTATCATGAGGTCAGAGTACAACTCCGGGTCGTCCTTTTACCGAGGGACACGGCTATTCGAATAGATTAACTTCCCTGCAGGGGTGCACCACATAACCCAACACGCTTGATCCCATTTGGCCGGACACACTTTCCAGGGTCATGCCCGGCCTCGAAAGATCAACACGTCGTAGCCCTACCTAAGCACAACAGAGAGGTCAGCACGCCGGTCTAAGTCCTAGGCGCGCAGGGGTCCGGGCCCATCGCCCAATGCACACCTGCACGTTGCGTACGCGGCCGGTGAGCAGACCTAGCAACCTCCATTACTAAGGAAGTTGCGTTACGCGGTCCAACCCGGCGCGCGCCGCTCAGTCGCTGACGTCAAGAAGGCTTCGGCTGATACCACGACGTCGAGAGCCCATAACTATTCCCACGCAGCTGGTTAGTGCGTATAAACCAAATGGCCAGACTCAGATCAAATACCAAGATCTCTATAAGCGTGTTATTATGAAACAACCATGGACAACGACCAAGGCCAGGCCACCTCTCCACGGGGTGTCTCAATCTGCCATGTCGCTCCGCCACAAAGATCCACTCGGGGGGCCATTGGGAACTCAGGCCCATCACTACCTGGATGGAGCCACCTGTCCTTTCAGCCCCCACATCGAATCACTTGCGGGTACTCAACGAGCCGACCCGACTTTAGTCACATCATGTGTCATGTAAAGTAAGTGTATAGTATATACCCGTGATCACCACCCGAGGTGATCATGGCCCGATAGTATAGCATGGCAGACGGACAAGGATGTGGGGCCACTAATGGAAAACTAGCATCCTATACTAAGCATTAGGATAACAGGTAAGGTATCAACAGTGATATCAACAATGACAGGCTATGCAACAGAATAGGAGCTATCGAATCATCATCAGTAGCAAATCTAATGCAAGAATAAGAGAGAAGAGTGGGTGATATCTGGTGATCAAGGGGGGGCTTGCCTGGAAGCTCCGCAGACGAAAGGAATCTTCGGAATCGTAGTCGTAGTCGAACACCGAAGCATCAATGGTCTCGGGGTCTATCACGGTATTGGAGTCTACCGAAAAGAAGCAACGAAGGGGAAACAAATAAATAACAAAGCAATCAAAACATCACAAAGCATAACAAGACAGTACGCGGTGTTCATTGTGCCGTAACGCGATAGTAGGTGATACGGTGAAGGGGGAAAACATCCGGGAAAGTATTCCCGGTGTTTCGCGTTTTCGGACAGAGGGGCCGGAGGGGGAAATTCACGGGCTTGGTATGATAGGGAGGTGCAGTGGACGAACGGGTTGCGTAGTCGGATGCGTCTCGAAATTCTGAGCAACTTTCATATATAAATTATTTTCATCCGAGTTACGGATTATTTTATATGATTTTCTAAAGTTTTATTAATATTCTGCAATTTATTATTAATTCGAAAAAAGGCTTATTGTGTCAGCATGACGACATGCTGATGTCAGCAAGGTCAACAGTCAATTTTGACCGTTGACTGATCAAAAGGGCAGTGGGGCCCACGTGTCATGGACACATTAGTTAACTAACTAAAGATTCAACTAATCCATTGATTAGACTAATTAATCATAGTTAATTAAGTTAATTAACTAATTGTTTAATTAATTAACTAATTAATTATTTAGTTATATATATATATATTTTTAAAACTTTTACTCTTTTTTAAGGGGTCGGGCCCCTGTGGTCAGCGGCCTAGAGGCCTTAACGGTGCGGGCGCTAGTGGGCGATGGGTGCACCCGCACCCGAGCGGGCACTCGCCCGCAGGGAGGCGGGACGAGGCCGCAGGCGAGGCGCGGCGGGGCGAGGCCCGCCGGCTGGCCGCAGGTGACGACGCGTAGGGGGGCGACGGAGGAGAGAATGGCGCGTGGGAAGGGGCCCGCTGGGAGCAGAAGCGGTGGCCGGGCACGGCCGCCCGGGGAGGGGCCGGCGGCAAGTGTGACGGCGGCGGTTGGCACAGATCAACGGCAGCGGGGCGGCGACAGCGGGCGAAAGCAGGCGGCAAGGCCAGCAGGGGGCACGTCGAGCGCGGCCCCGAGCTGTCTGCTGGGGAGGGGGAGAGGGGAACGGGGCCGCAGAGCGACGACGAGCTTGACGGGAAGGGAGTGTGGTCAGGCGCTTGGCACGGCAGGGCTGCGGCGGCGGCCAGGGGCGCGCGAGGCCGGCGGGGGCGAGCCGCAGCCGCGATGGAGGAGGAATGGGCTGCGGGCGCCGAGGCCGTCGGGGTGCGAGCGTGCGCGCACGCCAAGCACGGTCGCGGGCGGGTGGCGGAGGTGGTGACCGCGGTGAGGCAAACGCAGCACGCGATGACGACGAGCGCGGGTTGGGGCGATGAGGAGAGGAGGCCGAGGGCCTCACCGGGGTTCGTAGGGACAGGGCAGCGGGGCTCGGGGAGGTAGACGAAGACGCAGTAGTCCGGTGAGCAGCGACGGCATGGCTGCTCCAGCATGGGCGTCGGGATCGGGCCCTCTCGATCCAGATCCAGCGAGAGAGGGAGAAAAGAGGGGAAAGGGGGTGTCGGTGATAGTGGGGGGAAGGGAGACCGAGTCGCCGAAGGGGCGCCCTTATCCCCTCTCACGTCGTTGCCGGCGACGGGGTTCGGCGGGAGCACGTGCCCGCTCGGTCGGCTTCCCCTGTAGTGAGGTGGAAGGCGACCGAGGGGGAAGCTGCGCCGGCTAGGCCGCTCGGGTGGGCTAATGCCAGGGGTAGGGGGCCTCGTTCCTTTGTTTTCTTTTCTTTTACCCTTTTCTTTTAATTTACATTACTTTTTCTGTTTTAGTTTAGTTTCCTATTAATTTCAGTTTCAGTAAAATATACATGTAGCATCTAAATTAGTATTTCAACTTAGTCCATAGTCACAAAAGTCCAGTCCTCAAATAAATTAGCTTGACATTTTATTATTTACAAAAGGTATTTAAATAATTGTTTTTACTGCTATTTTATAGTTCTTATGGTATTTAAGTATTTTATAAAGGTGTGTTTTCTCCACCACCATTGCCTATGCAATACTTGGTTCACTCCGAACATTTTTGTTTTTTATATTTGAAAATTTTTATTGTTTGCTTGATTTTGAAACTGAGTTCGAACCGGTTTCGAACTAACACGAGATTATCAACAGTAATTGCGGTGACATGTCATCTTTAGCAGAGGGTTACTGTAGCTTAACTATCCGGGCATCACAATTCTCCTCCACTATAAGAAATCTCTTCCCGAGATTTAAGCGGTGGAGTAAGGGGGTGGGAAGTGCTGGTAGTGAAATTCTAACGAGTCTTCTCGGTCTTGACTGCCCCTTTCGAAGAGGTTGATCCCTTTCGTGGATGTCTTCATTTCTCTGCTTCAAGTCATCGTGATCGTCATCCTTTCTTTGGGATCTCCATCGTCCTACGAACGTGACCAAGGGGAAAAACTTTGGAGGAACGTATCTCCACGAAGTCTGTGCGTACGACGGCGAATTCAGAAAGTGATACACGAAGTACCCTATGAGTAGTATTTCAGCGAATGCATTGAGAGCAATAAGCGATGGTACCAAAGTTTCCAATGGGTAGGCAATCATTCGATGCCTAGACAGAAGCTGGAATGGGGGCTTGAACAACGAGAATAACACGGTGTTTGATTCCAGGACGAATAACGGTATAGATTTTAGCTCGTGAATCACCTATGAAGCTAGGTGCAAAGGATACATTAGAATCTGGGTTGTAAAGAAGAGTCAGGTTTCGATCCAGTGGACCTGTGGGTTATGGGCCCACCATGTGGGTTGGAAATAGGAAGGGTGGTGACATCTTGCACAGCCACGACAGGGAGGCATGTCAGTGGATAGCTTGTCAGCTAAGTTGGCAACAATGTCGGTGCCAAGGACGGGGAACAAAGAGAACCATTTCCCCGCCCGTTGAAATGAGGCAGACCAGTAGGTAAAGTTTTCTTCCATCGGTGGTTACCGGAATGTTATCAATAATAGAATCAAGGTCGTACTGACAGAGTTGTAGAACGAGGTGTTTACATAAGCAGAGAATTATTACTGCTTAGATTATATTTTGATCAAAGAAAGGTTAAACAAACAAATGGAAGGGAAATTAGTGATTACACACTATTATTAGGAGTATATCCTTCCCATGGACAAGAAGAACATGGCATACAGGGTAGGAGAGCAAGTACCCAATCATTCAGTTAAAGAGGCAAGGATTAATCAAGGTGTTACCCATACAACGGTGTTTGGATAACTGACCAAGAAACATTTAGCATCGGGCTTCAAATGCTCTTGTTGAAAATCGGAGTACCACAGACATGCTTCGAGATAGCATTGGCATGGTCTTGAAGTAAAGGTCGGACTTGGATACACAAAGGATTCATCAGGAACAACTTATAGAATAAGTCTTACAATTTCCTCCTGGAAGAACGGTTATCCTTGCAAAAGAGATTATAATGATAGGTCCTCCAGCCGGGGGTGCTAGGCATGACATCATATTATCGGATCATCAAAGGACCAACATTATAACTCCTGGAAAGTTGTCCCAACCATCATATCTGACCGAGATTCAGATCCGATTGGTGTCATGATACCCCAGACTCAGGATGTTCGAGAAGAAAAGGTGCAACTCAAATCGACGAAATGACATTGTAAGATTCTCGGGAAATGAACTATGGGAGCGGGTTCCCAAAACATTAGTTCATCATTAAATCAGGGAGAGGATGAGGAGGTGGCTGATGGGCCCAGCGACAATTCATCGAGAATCCCAAACGGAGGGATTTCCACAATAAGGTGAACAATAAGATGACACTTGTTAATTCAAGGATATAATGTTGTATGCTCGAGGAAAACATACACCATTAATCATTAGTCGAAAGGTGTGCCCGATATATGACCTTAGGCAGCAAGATCAATGTTAGAGTGACGATTGAATAACCAACAGTCTAAGAACGAACTGTCGATCGTTAACTTCAAAGCAATAGGGTTGCTAGAAGTACAAAACTCAAGCAGCATCGTTAGCATATTGGTATCTCGGTTAAAACCAACACGGGAACCAAGGAAGAATGGCGATGATGAGAAGTATCTTCATACCGAGAATTTCTAAGAGGTGGGGCAATCCTCACGACAATCTCGTCATAAAAGACAGTAATACTTCAATGCAGAACACAACACTAGCTGGAGAGCAAGTTGTAATCATAATGTGGACAAGTTCGTGATGAAAGGAAGTCAAGGGTGTTGTTGATGATAATAAAAATCATCGAGGGCAAGGATGGTATTTCTCATCATGAACGCAGTTGACATCTTGGAAGAAGTCAAAGTGTTGAAGGTGATCCGACACATTTGTCGGGAGGTTTCAAGAGGATGCAGTCAAACAACAATGACAACAAGCAAGGGAATGACGAAGTGGCAAGTTCTAGGATCAATATATAAGATGCAAGCTCGGAATCAAAGTTGCTTTACTGAACAAGCAACCAGATGCTGAAAGCTCGACGTAAGTTGTGCTCAATCTCTGAAGAATTCATGCACCAAAGAAGGACGAGGTAGCACAGTCAAAGATAGCTAGACAAGGGATGTACCCGATAGTCTAGGAATAAAACCAGATTGAGTTTAAAAATTTCCCAGTAACATCTACTAGGGGTGTTGAATTTTTAGAGCGGATTTGATTTACTAAACGGTGTCCTCGGTTGACGGCAACCTAGAACCCGTAGAGTGATTACGACAAGCAAAGGTATTACTTCATGAAAAGTTCAAAAGGTGTAGTGCAAAGGCATGATATCCTCGAGATATCAGAGGGTAAAACTCGAAGGTAGAACACGATAGAAGTTTAACTAGGTCATTGACCTATGGCAGTAGATACTTCAACCTAGCCAAAATAGACGAGGAACTGGAATGAATTCCCATCAGATATATCAGATCAAGACAGCATGGCCGGAACCATAATTGTAAGTAATCAATTCAAGAATTTCGAAAGAATCGTATAGCTGGATAATCATTTTGCAAGAAGCTTCCGAGACGGTCTACATCATTTTCATGGGCATGAACACAAGTTCAAGGTCGACTCCCACTTCTTCAATGCATATCATTTCATTCACCTCTCGCTTTAATAAAACTGTAGTGTTGGAATTTTAACTGGTGGAACACCGGAAGAGTATGACTTGTGAAAACTTTCGGGTTTTCACGGATTAGGGTAAGGCATAGGTTCCACCCATTGGGCATCTTAGTAATATATACCACAAATTTCAAAAGTAAATATCACCAGCTCCAAGGGAGAGCATGGTTGTCAAAGAAGAGGATACAATTTACCGAAGGTATTATGCATCAGGGACAGAACTTCTCGAGGTTTTTTGTATACGAAGGACACCGTCGGATAATATTTCAACAAAGGATCAAACGATCCACAACGGAGCTGATGTGAGTATCGGTGCTCACTCAAAGGAAGAAGAATGCAGAGGCATCAGATTCAAGAATCACCTGATTAGTCTGAAGCTTAAATAGAAAGAAATTATGGTTTCCAAAACGAAGGATCAGAAGCAGACGCTCTGATCCAGGATGGATAAGTTGAAAACACTTAGTTGTACAATCAATAAAGGTTTGAATTGCCGAGAACCAACTCATGTCCGAATGACGTCTGAGTCGGAAAGATAATTTCAAAAAGGATAACCCGATGACTGCGTGCATACGCACACAATGAATCAATAAGCCCAAAATGGCTAAGACAAGGGATGCTAACGAAGACTACTAGTCACATGGAATTAACCATAATGCAAGCCGGCAAGAATTTCAAGAGTAACTGGCTACAGAGGATTTTCGAAAGATCAAAAAGTATTAAGAAGAATTTTGTGAGACACATGAACAATTGAGAAGCACGGATCCTCGATAAATGTGACGAAATAACCGTAAGGGTTTTCACGCGAAACAAAACTGCAAGACAATAAACTCAAAGGGTTCTCGAGACAACGGAGAATATTTCGAGGCCTCTTGTAACAACAAGAGCGATGAGGAATGATCATGAGTATGACAAGTGCATGCAGATATCCATAGGGATATATCGGTGGCAGTGAATTACAAAGGCGATGAACACAAGTTCTCGGGTTAACAGCGGAGAGTATCTTCAGGGTCTTCTGGTGCAGCGGACGATCATCGACCATAAGGTGCTCTCCGGGTGAAAGGGATAACGAGCTCCTAATGTTAGATTTAGCAAAATTCCTTTATCCCGAATAGAAGAGAGATAAGAGTCCCAGAGTATAGACGAGGAGTAAAAGATCCTAATACCACCCAATGGTGATGTGGGCCCGTAAGCCACACAACAAGTTAGTAAATTTGTTTTTCAAAGACTAGACTCAACTTCGGCCAAGGAGTTGGAAAGGGGGATTCCTACAGGCAGTCGGCTCTGATACCAACTTGTGACGCCCCCGATTTGTCCGTACACTAATCATGCACGCAAATGTGTACGACCAAGATCAGGGACTCACTGGAAGATATCACAACACAACTCTAGACACAAATTAAAATAATACAAGCTTTATATTACAAGCCAGGGGCCTCGAGGGCTCGAATACATAAGCTCGAAAACACAAGAGTCAGCGGAAACAATAATATATGAGTACAGACATAAGTTAAACAAGTTTGCCTTAAGAAGGCTAGCACAAAATTAACAACGATCGAAAAGGCAAGGCCTCCTGCCTGGGACCTCCTAACTACTCCTCGAAGCCGAACTCCACGTAGAAACATCCTCGGGATCATCTAGCTCCTGGACTCCACCACCTGGTTGCATCATCCGAGAAGAACGGAAAAAAGGGGGAAAAGGGGGAGCAAAACAACCATGAGTACTCATCCAAAGTACTCGCAAGCAAGGATCTACACTACATATGCAATGATATCTGTGTAAAGGGGTAATATATGTGGGTTAAACTGCAGAATGCCAGATTAAGAGGGGGATAGCTAATCAAATCGAAGACTACGCTTCTGGCCACCTCCATCTTGCAGCAGTAGAAGAGAGTAGATGGAATAGCAACAAGTATCAAAGCTTCTGGCAGCCTCCGTCTTGAGTAGCTGGAAGGTTCACCAAGTAACACGTATAGCATAATCCTACCCGGCGATCCTCCCCTCGTCGCCCTGTGGAAAAGTGATCACCGGGTTGTATCTGGTACTTGTCTGGGTGTGTTTTATTAAGTATCCAGTTCTAGTTATCATGAGGTCAGAGTACAACTCCGGGTCGTCCTTTTACCGAGGGACACGGCTATTCGAATAGATTAACTTGCCTGCAGGGGTGCACCATATAACCCAGCACGCTTAATCCCATTTGGCCGGACACACTTTCCAGGGTCATGCCCGGCCTCGGAAGATCAACACGTCGCAGCCCTACCTAAGCACAACAGAGAGGTCAGCACGCCGGTCTAAGTCCTAGGCGCGCAGGGGTCCGGGCCCATCGCCCAATGCACACCTGCACGTTGCGTACGCGGCCGGTGAGCAGACCTAGCAACCTCCATTACTAAGGAAGTTACGTTACGCGGTCCAACCCGGCGCGCGCCGCTCAGTCGCTGACGTCAAGAAGGCTTCGGCTGATACCACGACGTCGAGAGCCCATAACTATTCCCACGCAGCTGGTTAGTGCGTATAGACCAAATGGCCAGACTCAGATCAAATACCAAGATCTCGATAAGCGTGTTATTATGAAACAACCGCGGACAACGACCAGGGCCAGGCCACCTCTCCACGGGGTGTCTCAACCTGCCCTGTCGCTCCGCCACAAAGATCCACTCGGGGGGCCATTGGGAACTCAGGCCCATCACTACCTGGATGGAGCCACCTGTCCTTTCAGCCCCCACATCGAATCACTTGCGGGTACTCAATGAGCCGACCCGACTTTAGTCACATCATGTGTCATGTAAAGTAAGTGTATAGTATATACCCATGATCACCACCCAAGGTGATCACGGCCCGATAGTATAGCATGGCAGATGGACAAGGATGTGGGGCCATTGATGGAAAACTAGCATCCTATACTAAGCATTAGGATAACAGGTAAGGTATCAACAGTGATATCAACAATGACAGGCTATGCAACTGAATAGGAGCTATCGAATCATCATCAGTAGCAAATCTAATGCAAGAATAAGAGAGAAGAGTGGGCGATATCTGGTGATCAAGGGGGGGCTTGCCTGGAAGCTCCGCAGATGAAAGGAATCTTCGGAATCGTAGTCGTAGTCGAACACCGAAGCATCAATGGTCTCGGGGTCTATCATCGGAGTCTATCGAAAAGAAGCAACGAAGGGAAAACAAATAAATAACAAAGCAATCAAAACATCACAAAGCGTAACAAGACAATACGCGGTGTTCATTATGCCCTAACGCGATAGTAGGTGATACCGGTGAAGGGAGAAAACATCCGGGAAAGTATTCCCGGTGTTTCGCGTTTTCGGACAGAGGGGCCGGAGGGGGCAAGTCGCGGGTTCGGTATGATAGGGAGGTGCAGTGGACGAACGGGTTGCGTAGTCGGATGCGTCTCGAAATTCTGAGCAACTTTCATATATAAATTATTTTCATCCGAGTTACGGATTATTTTATATGATTTTCTAAAGTTTTATTAATATTCTGCAAGTTATTATTAATTCGAAAAAAAGGCTTATTGTGTCAGCATGACGACATGCTGATGTCAGCAAGGTCAACAGTCAATTTTGACTGTTGACTGATCAAAAGGGCAGTGGGGCCCACGTGTCATGGACACATTAGTTAAATAACTAAAGATTCAACTAATCCATTGATTAGACTAATTAATCATAGTTAATTAACTGATTGTTTAATTAATTAACTAATTAATTAATTATATATATATATATATATATTTTTTAAAACATTTACTCTTTTTTTAAGGGGCCGGGCCCCTGTGGTCAGCGGCCCAAAGGCCTTAACGATGCGGGCGCTAGTGGGCGATGGGTGCACCCACACCCAAGCGGGCACTCGCCCGCAGGGAGGCGAGACGAGGCCGCAGGCGAGGCGCGGCGGGGCGAGGCCCGCCGGCTGGCCGCAGGCGACGGCGCGTAGGGGGGCGACGAAGGAGAGAATGGCGCGTGGGAAGGGGCCCGCCGGGGCCGCTGGGAGCAGAAGCGGTGGCCGGGTACGGCCGCCCGAGGAGGGGCCGGCGGCAAGTGTGACGGCGGCGGTTGGCACAGATCAACGGGAGCGAGGCGGCGACAGCGGGCGAAAGCGGGCGGTAAGGCCAGCAGGGGGCGCGTCGAGCGCGGCCCCGAGCTGTCTGCTGGGGAGGGGGCGAGGGGAACGGGGCCGCAGAGCGACGGCGAGCCTGGCGGGGAGGGAGTGCGGTTGGGCGCCTGGCGCGGCAGGGCTGCGGCGGCGACCAGGGGCGCGCGAGGCCGGCGGGGGCGAGCCGCAGCCGCGATGGAGGAGGAATGGGCTGCGGGCGCCGAGGCCGTCGGGGTGCGAGCGTGCGCGCACGCCAAGCAAGGTCGCGGGCGGGTGGCGGAGGTGGTGACCGCGGTGAGGCAAACGCAGCGCGCGATGACGACGAGCGTGGGTTGGGGCGACGAGGAGAGGTGGCCGAGGGCCTCACCGGGGTTTGTAGGGACAGGGCAGCGGGGCTCGGGGAGGTAGACGAAGACGCAGTAGTCCGGCGAGCAGTGACGGCACGGCAGCTCCAGCATGGGCATCGGGATCGGGCCCTCTCGATCCAGATCCAACGAGAGAGGGAGAAAAGAGGGGAAAGGGGGTGTCGGTGATAGTGGGGGGAAGGGAGACCGAGTCGCCGAAGGGGCGCCCTTATCCCCTCTCACGTCGTTGCCGGTGACAGGGTTCGGCGGGAGCACGTGCCCGCTCGGTCGGCTTCCCCTGTAGCGAGGTGGAAGGCGACCGAGGGGGTAGCTGGGCCAGCTAGGCCGCTCGGGTGGGCTAATGCGAGGGGGGTAGGGGGCCTCTTTCCTTTGTTTTCTTTTCTTTTACCCTTTTCTTTTTATCTACATTACTTTTTCAGTTTTAGTTTAGTTTCCTATTAATTTCAGTTTCAGTAAAATATACATGTAGCATCTAAATTAGTATTTCAACTTAGTCCATAGTCACAAAAGTCCAGTCCTCAAATAAATTAGCTTGACATTTTATTATTTACAAAAGGTATTTAAATAATTGTTTTTACTGCTATTTTATAGTTCTTATGGTATTTAAGTATTTTATAAAGGTGTGTTTTCTCCACCACCATTGCCTATGCAATACTTGGTTCACTCCGAACATTTTTGTTTTTTATATTTGAAAACTTTTATTGTTTGCTTGATTTTAAAACTGAGTTCGAACCGGTTTCGAACTAACACGAGATTATCAACAGTAATTGCGGTGACATGTCATCTTTAGCAGAGGGTTACTGTAGCTTAACTATCCTGGCGTCACATGACGTGCCCGCCCCTTCACTTTGAGGGCCCCGCCCCGCGCTAGTCTGCTCCCGCCATGAACTCACCAGAAGGCAGCGTTCATGAGGTGGGACACTGCGCATGATGGGGGATGGGACCTTGGCTATAGGCCCCCCTGCCGAGCACTAGGCACACCGCTTATGCGATCTCCGGTCGCGCTTCGCCCCTGGGGGGCTAACGTCTTCCGGAGACACGGCGTCCTGAGGTGCGAGGGGGACCCCGCCCCACTCATGCTCCTAATGACCTCTGAGCTCTCCTGATCAGGGTCGGGCCCAGAGGGTACGGGATTACGTGAGCGAGGGGACGGAGCCGCGGTCTTGGGCCCTCCTGACGTGCGTAGGATGGGATGTCGTACCGCCTCCAGACGCACCCTCCGCAGCCCAGGCGATGGTACGCTGGGAGGCATGGCGTCTTGAGTCTGATCGGAGGGAGAGGAGGCCCCTCCCCACGCGCATCATACCCGCCACCGGTGAGCCCCTGGTGAAATCCAGGGCGGGCTCATGCGCGACGGGTCACGCGTGAGGGGGCGAGGGCCTGACACGGGCCTTCCCTCCCCTTCTGTCTTGACACGGTGCCTGGGGTGCTTCCCTGGCCTGCCGAGACTCGTGGCCAGAGACACCGTTGGCCCGAGGCCCACGGCCAGTGGTGCGAGTGCCGACCCCCACAGGCACCCGCGCGCGTTTCATTCGTGCTCCATGGCCGTTGGCGGTGGCGGCGGAGGGTCAAGGGCCAAGAGTGTGGGGTTGGCCTCTCGACCTTTTGCCCTTGAGCCCCCTTGCACTGGTGCCTGGTCGCACCCAGCGTCGGGCGTAGTCCTGTGGTTGCCTACCGATGGTTCCCCGGCAGGGGCGGTGCTTGGGTACAAAGAGTCTCTTGGCAGAGGGTCGGCGTCATACGCAGGTTTCAGGGGGTCGTACCCCATGTCGCCTTCGTAAGTCGCCGCCGGTCATGCCCATATGGGCGACCGGGCGCGGTCGTCGTAGCCTCCGGTTCCTGGTGTCGTCGTGCGGAAGCAGAATGGCTCGGCCCTGGTGCTAGCGGGATCGAGGAGCTCTGCCACCCTGAGGAGCACCGCGTCGTGTCCGGCGTCGAGCAACCAACACCTTAGAAGCTCCCATGCCACCACCAGCGCGGCCCTCATGTTTGCCATTTCGCGCCGGTCCCGCGAACTCACCGCCGCGTGTTCGGCGGCCCGCGCTGCCGCGCGGCTTTGGCGTCGTGTGGGCGGTGGGTGTTGCCGGTCCCTGGGTGGCGGGTCGATGACGCTCATCGTGTCATCGGCCCCGATCAAGGTCGGGTGACGACAAGTCCCGTGGCCGAAGGGCGGCGCTCGAGTGGTGCGAGCGCCACGGGCTTCCGTGCGTGCTTGATGCGCCTCCGCCATCAGAGTCACGATTCGTCAGGGTGGGGTGAAGCGAGGTCGATGGACGAGGACGATACGAGGTCGTCAGAGAGGCGAGATTTCTACACGCCCCCTACCTGGCGCGCCAAATGTCGGATTACGAGCTCCGCAAACCCAAGAAGTTCGAACACAGGGGCGTGAACGAAGATCTCTCCCACTCACGTCTACCTAGTGTCTCGCCCTCGTCCGATGAAGAGATTCAAGCAAACAGCAAGTACAACACACACGAATTTACCTAGGTTCAGGCCACCTTGTGGTGTAAAATCCTCCTTCCTGCTTTGGTGGATTAGCCTCGGGAGGGCCTGAGTATGAATGAGTACAGTGGTTCCTAAGCTTAGGAGGGGAGCTCAGGAGGGTCAGGAGGCAAGGGTTCTTGCTCCTTTGTGTGTGGGCGGAGTTTCTGGATCTGATCCCCCTCCATAGTGGAGATCCAAACTACTTATATAGACGGCCAGGGTCCTCTTCCCCCAAAATGTTTAGGCGGGAAGGGATCCCACAACGGCCATTTTTTAACGGGAACACAAGGACGTTCCTATCCTGACAAAAACAGTCTTCGCCTGCAAAGCGATTCGGTGATGACGCGGTGGTGGGCTCGGTGGTGACATCCTCCCTGTCGTCCTTGCGGTCTTCGGTCTTGTTGCACCAATGGGGAAACCTTTGTCCCGCTCCTTGGGAACCTGCGCCTGCGCTGTCTCCTTTACACCAAAACAGCAACTGTGCCGCTGGCGCGGTGCATCACTGCTTGCGTCACTACCTCCTCCTGAGACATGCTCGGCCTTGAATTCTCCACCCCTCTGAAGCAACCTAGCCGAGGCCGCTCCTGAGGGGGTCTTGACGTCATTCTCTTCGCGAGGTCTGGCCCCCTCGCGAGGGTCTTGAGCAGCTGGTTGATCTGCTGGGTTGTACCAGGCCGTGGTAGGAGCGCGTCGCGTCACGCAGACAGGCAAGTCTGGGTACCCTAGTTCTCAGGACGCCGACAACCATGTTCACTTTCCGAAACCTTTCGAAAAGAGACCATCACGGTTACTCACACAGGTAGTGTATTCTTATTTGAGTTATAATGTAAAGTTATCTACAATCCGATATTAAAAAATTCTAATCTGCCACATAACCGCGGGCACGGCTTTAGAAAGATCATAACCATGGAGGGGTGTCCCCACTTAGCCCATCACAAGCTCTCACGACCAGCGGAGTAACAGCTCGAAATTGGGAAGACACGAGTATTCTCGGAATCCTGTGCACAAGATATTTCGACAAAGGTAATACTAATCCAGCAGGACCTCCCGACGTGCCGACACCCTGATAAGAGCCGTGCGTATCTCGTCTCAGCCCACGATTGGATGAGCGACGCCTACAGGAGCCAAAATACCCCAAGTTGCCGATGGGCGGCCCCGCAAAGTGCTCTGGGTCGGACCAACACTCATGAGGAGCAGTGGCCCGGGGTTTGATTAAGAATCCACGAGTTAATTAATCCCTATGTAGTTTATAGTTATTAGGCAAATGGTAAAACCATGGTTGGGCCTTGCTGGAAAAGCTTTAAACATAGCAAATTATCGAGGGGCGCCCATAAACACCAACCATGTTAGAAACGCAATATCAAGGAACATAACACTGGTTTATTGGATACTAAGGCGGCATGAGTGGAACAATACATCAAGCAAAAGGCTAAGCCTTCCACCTGTTGCCAAGTATATACGTGCATTAATTAAATAAAATATATTTTGTGTTATCCCAAAGAATCCATGTTCCAACACGGAACATTTTCCACGTTCACCTGCAACTAACAACGCTATAAGAGGGGCTGGGCAAAAGCGAAACTTAGCCAATCAACGGTTTTTTAGGTAGGTGGTAGAGCACTTCATGGCAACATAGGAGGCTGACAAGACAAGAATGGATAGCGCGACATAGCTATAGAGCGAGACAACTATCAAAGCAAAGATAGAGGTGATATCGAGGAACGGTCATCTTTCCTGGAATCCCGCAAGAAAGAAGAACGAGTCCATGAAGAAGACAAACGTACGTAGTCGAATGAATCCTCACAACCCCGGAACGAAACCGAAGCTAACGATAGAAGCAAACCGGAAAGAAGCAAACAACAGGTAAACAGACAATCATAAACATGACATATGATGCACAAACAAGTACTCCCTCCGTTCCTAAATATAAGTCTTTTTAGATATTCCACTACAAACTACATACAGATGTATATAGACATATTTTAGAGTGTAGATTCACTTATTTTGCTCTGTATGTAGTCCATAGTGTAATTTCTTAAAAGACTTATATTTAGGAACGGAGGGAGTATGATGCATGTACGATTTAAATAGGCATGGCATGACAAAGTGCACAACAAAACTACAAGTTAAGTGGAGCTCAATATGCAACGAGTTGCATATTGACGAAACATCACATTCTATTTATTTAGTTGACCCTTGTTTATGCAGACAACAATATTAAATGTTGATTAACATGGCAAGGGGTGAAGCACATAAAAACTATACTATCTAAGCAATTTCAAATGATGCCGGAACAACAAACAACAATTTTCAAAAATCTCCATGTGCATATTTTGAATATTGGTGTTGTTTTGCCTAAACCATATTTTAGAGTTGTTAAACAGGAAAATAAAGTGCACCATGGTAATCTATTTATTTTTCCAACCATTTACATATAAAGTTTATTTAAAACTGATGCATGGTTGTCTAGTTACTATATGCATGAACATGGAGTACTTTTCTGCAAAACTGCACATCTCTGGATAATTACACAAATTCGTAGATAGGGAAAAAAACTACACTGGGCCGAATCTGGCTGGCCGGCCCAACAGGGAAAAAAACAAGGAGGCGATGGTGGTGTGGCCTCACCATCGGCCAAGGCCCGGTTGGTGGAGAGGTAGGGCGGTTGGTGAGGCTTTTGCTGGGCCGGAATATGCGGAGGCCTGGCAGAACAACGGCACAGGTTGCTGGTTCAACGCGCATGCGGTCGCTGTGTTCGTGGCTCTGGACGACGACGAGGTGAGGCAGGGCGAAGCAGAGCATGGCGGAGCCGGGACTTGGAGCGACGGCGGCGAGCAGGCGTCGGACGGCCGGGGACGGGACTGGGACGCCAGAACTGGTGGAGGGGCGTCGAGGCACCGGACGGCTTGGGACGAAGGACCCCGTCGAGGACGGCCCTGTAGAGCTTGGCGGCCATGGCTTCTGCTGATTGCTGCGAGAGGAGAGAGATGGGAAGGTAGATCAGCATATGGGATAGGGAAGACACACGAGGGAGAAGGGGGAACAACACGGAGTCCCTGGACGAGGCGCTTGGCACGGTGGCATCGAGAGCCCGGCATCGAGCAGAAGAGGCGCGAATGGGCGGGAGGCTCGCGAGAGCGGCGGCAGAGGAGCTCAAGGGAAGGCTCGGGTGTGAAGGGGCAGGGAGCGGGGTCACCGGAGTTGTCCTCTCTGGTGGCCGGCCCACGGGCGGGGATGCAGCTGCTGCTGCCGGAAGGAGTGGGCAGGGCTGCTCAGGCTTGCAGAGGCGCGGATAGGATGAGCTCCTCTCCCTGGTCGACGAGCAGAGCGAGGAGGCTCAAGCTCTGGTCGTGGGCTTCTCTAGATCGGGAGGAGGAGATCGAGGGGGCCGTGGAAGCGATGGCAGCGCCTTGATCCATTCGGGATTGAGCGTGAGGTCGATCTGAGAGCAAGAGGTGGGGATTGCTGGTTGGTGGCTAGATCGGGAGGGGGTCCCGAGGGCTAATTTGGCTGGCTATGGGATAGGGGTGACAGCGGAGGAGGGACAAATGTCCTAGAGATTAGGGTTGGTCTAGATTAGGTAGGGTTTCATCTGCTATATATAGCAGGTGGGTAATAGGAGGGGCATTTGGATCATCGTATTGAAAATGAACGGTCAATAATAAAATGCTTTGGGAGTTCAAATAAATAATCGATGATATTTTAGGGATGTTTCGAGATGATCCGGACCCATCGATAACAATAGCCCGTCTCGGGTTTGGGATGTTTCGGATGCGCACGAGGGAGGTCTAAGAGAGGTCGTCAA
>LR738712.1:417200616-417226464 GCA_902687465.1 Secale cereale
GAGAGAGGTAAATCGAGACAAGGAAGAAGCGACAACTGTGAACTGTGAACGGCTATGAGTTTTATGAAAACATGTGGATGCAATGCACATGATGCCATGATGAAATGCGACAAACAAAAATAAAACACACCATGACAATGAAATAATAGGAAAGCTTCTGGAGCGTCGGTCTTGGGGCGTGACAACTACGAAGCCAAAAATGGTCATTTGCATAATCTCAAGCATCGGTACAATGGTGGCGACCCTAAAAAAGGTGGATCCAACCTCAGCCTATTCAATGGGAATCTCGCACCAGCTGGTGCTTCTTAACCAATATCGTTGGATGTCGAAGAATGGCATACCATTTCATTGTATATCCTCAACAACCTAACAGAAGTGTCATCGTACATCGAGTAAGTTATCGCGGTACATTGTTTGGCAACTTATAATTCCTTTGAAAATATCTTATTCCCGGATATTTGATACAGTAGATATGTCGCCAAATTCTCGGATGGAGCGGAGATTCAAAAGGAATCCATCAAAGAGTATGAGCTTCTGGCAAAGCAAGGAGGCGGCTTTTCCGGTTTCATCTCTTGGTTCAAACAAACGGTAATTTCCATTAGACCATTCTCATTTTCTTCGTCTAATTTGCGGCTAATGCAACAATCCTTTTGTATTAAACTTGTAGGTTAATTCAGAGTCTATGGACGCCGAACTGAGACAAGTCGCAAATGGTTTTGACTATAAGGTCTGTTCATTTGACAAATACGACATCAACGTGTATCGCTTTCGTATCTATGGCAAAGAACTATCTATGGTCGACCGAAAGTCTACCAATTGTTGTGTCTCTGCTATCGGCGATGGAGGTATCGAGTATTATGGGAGAGTTGAAGCAATTTATGAACTTCTATTCTATGGTGAAAACCTACCGAATGTCGTAGCCTTCAAATGTTATTGGTTCCAACCAAAGGAGACTAGAAGGACCCATGAACATATAGGGCTAGTCGAAATCAAAAGAAGCACCCATTTAGATGTTCCCGATGTCTATATTATGGCTCAGCAGGCGACCCAAGTTTTCTATCTACCCTGGGCCTGCCAAACTGATCCAAATATGAATGGTTGGGATGTCGTTTATGAAGTGCCGCACGTGCTGGACCACTTCCCCATATGAAGAGGAATATGAACCTCACATTAACCAAGATACATATGAAGGTGAATTTTTCAAAGAAACATGTCTTTCCAAAAAACGCTTCAAGAAATGCTCTACTTCACCCTCGGAGCACTGAAGTAGACAGCGACAATGAAGCCGACTTCACCCCTGAGCCGGAATAAGAAGATCCTGCACATGTGCATGTTACTGCTGCGGATGATTTGTCAATGCCTTCCACATGTTGATGCCGTTGAACCCGATGAACACGTCATTCATGATAGTGATCATGATGATTAATTTATTGATCCCGAAGCATTTATTGAACCCGACGATCAAGATTATTATTATGTATTCAATTTTTTATGTTGTACTTGATTTATATAGTTACTTCCATGATTGTATGATTTATATAGTTATTTGTATAATTTCTTATTTTGTATGGTTGTTTGTTATACATAGTACCATGGTCTTGATATCCGTCCCCGTCGGCCCTCACTCGGTTTATGATTCGGATGTGGTTTATTTTCTTTTATAAATACTTGTTGCATTTCACATTTATGACAATTATGGCCATCAAGTTGACATAGAGATATTTTTATCTAGGAGGTATGTGAACCGGAAATTGCAACCAACCCACTTATCGAGAAGTTAAATTTAGTTGAAAAAGAAAATGAGTATTTTAAAGAAAAATGTAAAGAAATGAAGGAGATAAGATGAAATTGGAGTTGTATGATGCCGATGTCGTCGATGATCAGAAGATGAAGATGAATCCAATGCGCTTGAAGATGGATGCAATGCGCTTTAAGATTAAGAAGATTAGAAAATATGTCATTGATAATGAGGCTTGGTATCATTATGCTGTTGGATTAATAGTTACCTTAGTTGCGATCTTGATTGCATTTGTTGTGATGATGGTAAATTTTCTCTAGTGTTTTGGTTAACAAATGCATACTTAGCTTATTTTCCTCCAAAATGGCATAATTACCTATGTTAGAGAAGAAGAAAGATGAGAAAATAAGAAGAAGAATAAAATATCTTCTTCTTCTTCTTGTAGTCTTCTCTTCTTCTTCTTCTTCTTCTAGTCTTCTTCTTCTTCTTCTTCTTCTAGTCTTCTTCTTCTTCTTCTTCTTCTTCTATTCTTCTTCTTCTATTCTTCTTCTTCTAGTTTTCTTCTTCTTCTTCTTCTAGTCTTCTTCTTCTACTAGTCTTCTTCTTCTTCTTCTTCTTCCTCTAGTCTTCTTCTTATTCTAACTTTTTACTCCCATTTTTGCAGGTTTGATTCACTTCATGGAAGCATCATTGATGGACTGCTAGTGTTTAGTTCTTGTTTTCATTTGTATTGATGCACAATGTGAAACTATGTATGTATACAAGGATAAACTCCATGAAACTATGTGTGTATCAGATCTTTTAATACCCTATCACTACTGCAGGATGCTGCTAACGCGACACTACGATTAGAGACCCTTCGACGAAACTGTGTGCGATGCAATAATCGCAAACGGTGGTGTAAAAAACCGTCAAAAAGTTGCAAAACGTTTACGATGACGAATGCATCAAACACGGTTCAGATTTTACTTTTGTGTGCAATGAAGGGCATACAGTTAAGTTTAATGAAATCTTTGCAACAAGGAAGAAGAATAGAACCGGCCAGCCAGATGAAGGTGTGTGCGATATACAGCATACGGTTCACTCGGATAAACTGTTTGTGATTAGGCAACACAAAATAAATGGTCAGCCAGATCAAGGTGTGTGCGATATACGACATACAGTTCACTTGGATGAATTGTTTGCTTTGAGACAAGAGAACAAAAATGGTTCAATTTACAAGGATGTGTGCGATACGCGGCAAACAGGTATGTAAAAAGAAATGTGTGCGAAGACCAGTAATAACACAAACGATTGCTTCTAATAAGATGCATGTGATATGCTCTGTCTACATAACATCTATTGGCCATTGGGCGACAGGCGGTCATCCGGGTACACCATAAGGATGTGAGGCATCCTACACTACTGCAGGATGCTGCTAACGCGACACTACAATCAGAGACCCTTCGACGAAACTGGGTGCGATGCAATAATCGCAATCGGGGGTGTAAAAAAGCCGTCAAAAAAGGTGCAAAACGTTTGTGATGACGGATACATCAAACACGGTTCATATTTTAGTTGCGTGTGCGATGCAGGGCATCAAACACGGTTCAAATTTTAGTTGCTATGAACCCATTTCCCCTACAATTGTTACTGCTCTAGTTTAAAATATTATAGAATGAACGGAAGGGTTCTTACTTGCAGTGGGTTGATCAAGAGTGGACAGAGTCTTTCAAGACATGCCTAGCGAAGCTCTGGAGCATGTATGGGGAAGAGAACATACGTAGGCTTAGAGAAACTATTGTCAACGCTGAAGAATATTTGAAGATGCGGGATAAAAAGTGGAAGGTGGAGAATGAGCTCAGATTTTTAAATCAGACTTTGCTAAGATGGTGTTGGCAAAGGAGGAGGCACTTTCCCAGTTGGCCCGTGCAAAACAGGTTCTTACTGAACTGCAAGCAGAGGTGGATAAGACGAACCTGGATGATCTGGATTAGGGAAATGAATATATTGTTCTAATATTGTTCTTATGAAGTTGAACTAGCTATATGTTGTACCATGTTGTTTTCGAGTAGCTATCGTACTATGATGTTATAATATATTTATGTGCCTGGTATGAAATTGGCAAACAGTTGTTCGATATGAAATGTGAATTTGCGTAATACTAGAATTATTATTTGTAAACTAATAAACCTGCTAAATGTGTCATGGAACTTTGCAAGCGATTATAGCAGTAAAAGCGCTTGTGATGGATAGCCCAATGCCACATAGTTTTCTTCATCAAATCGTCTGTGATGTAGTTGATAAAAGCAAACAGTTAACCAAGGCAGAGCGTGTGTGATAGTTATACCTTTCACACACGAGCCTACACATGAAATTGTGTGAGATGGACATACGAATGGAAATGTTTTCCCTGGATTGACTGTGTGGGTTGTACATAAGAACGAAAACATATTCTTTGGATTGACTGTGTGTGAGGATTGACTGTGTGTGATATACATACGAACGGAAACGTTTTCCCTGGATTGACTGTGTGGGATGTACATAGGAACAGAAACGTATTCCTTGGATTGACTGTGTGTGATATGCATACCTACTGAAAAAAAATTGGGATTCACCGTGTGGGATGTACATATCTACGGAAATGATTTTCTGGGATTCAACGTGTGGGATGTACATACCTACGGAATTGATTGGGTTTCGATGCCTCGCTCGATCGCACACGAGCTCATTTGGTGTCCCAGTAGGGCCTATCCCCGACGATTTCTGGGTCATGTGGGAAGGACCCCCCCAATAGCCGACACACACTTGGCGACGGTTCCAAATGTCGCGGTGGAAAGGGGTTAAAACCGTTTGTATAGCACCGACGCGTACTAGTGCTATATCAGCAAGGACTAGCTGTTCCACCAATAGCTTATCTAAGAGAACTCCCGAGTTAACTGTGCTCAGGCTGGAGCAGCCATCAGATGGGTGACTAGATGGGAAGTTGTCTTGATATTAAATTATCTGATGGGATGGATCATTGAGGTCAAATTAAATGACCTCTATTATCGATCCCATCTATTAAATTAACCTCGAGGTCGTTTTTTATTTTTATTTTTATTTTTTAACACATGTTAAAGAAGGTCTACCGCATTACTTTTGACAATTGCGATATATGGCATACAATTGATCCATCCGACCTGTTTGTGATGGAATAAGCCATGTGTGTTCTGGGCAAACGCTTGCTAGTATACAATTTTTTGCGATTGATGAATTCATCACCGACAGGATCCGTAGTGTGGTCCATGTTCATCTGATCATCATCTACTTCTTGTGGTATCTCGATGTATATGCTAACTTTCCATTAAAGGATGGCATTTTATGAACACGCCACTGTTTCCCGCCATTTCCTCACCTGTTTCCCACCACCCAGCGATATTGCGCATAAACCTAGGTGGCGCGCGATGCACGGAGGCAACAAGCACAGCATGTAGCACATCCACCTTTCCCCAAGCATGCCAATCGATCAAAGTGTTGCTCTGCCATCAACCTCGTCGATGAGGAAAACGAGAAGGCGCCACGGCCCGTCGAGGCCGTGGTGCTCCCCGGCAACGCGATGGACGACACCGTGATGCGCGTCATCTCTAGGGTTGAGCAGCCCTTCGCGCATGGTACTTGAACGCCGCAGATCAAGATAGACATGTCAGCGCCGAGAGGCAGCAGCTCGCCACACAACATGGTCGATGGAGCGCCGCAGACCAAGCTAGGCGCGTCTGTGCCGATAGGGTGCGGCTCGCCGCACAGCGAGACCGTTGGAGCGTCGCAGAGTGAGAGACGCGGCGCGCTGCACCATAAGAGTGGATCCATCGACGCTTGCCTGCTGTCGACACGGCATCGCAACTGGATACATGCCCCGTCATTACTCCTGTTCGCGCCAGGAGTGGGTAGAGGCCCTCTACGTCGTACTTGTACCAGAGGCCGGCCACGCCGTACTTGCACCGGACGCCCGCCGCACCGTTCGCATGGGTCGCGTCGTTCGCCTTGTCCATGGACCATTCGATGCCAACGCGCGGGTTGGTAGGCTCGACCGCCTCCTTGGCCTAGGTGTCCACCTGGACGCAGTAGAGGAACATGGTCGTCACATCCTCAAGTTGGTGATCTCCAATGAAATAGCCCACTTGGAGCTCGAGATCGCGCTCCAGATGTACCGCGAGCGTGTCGACCGGTTGGACGAATGCCTACACGAGTTCAGGCAGAGCCAAGAGCTACCGTAGGCAAGGGTTGCTGGTCATGGTCTCATGGACGTGTTTTATTTTGTTGAGTCGTTTCGACGTGGATAGCTATGTATTAACAACAATCATAGTATTGCCCTGTCAATTGCTCAGTTTCAATGTGTGTACTCTGTTTTCGGTTCTTATATGTTCTGTTTCAATGTGTGTATATACGCTTTCCATTATGTATACGTGGATGATAACAACTAGATTCAAATTAGTATACAAAAATAGATATAAATGGAATTCGTAATATCATCACATATACGTGATGATACTTAACTAATAGGTACAATGCATAAAATTGAAAACGAACAACAGTAAAACTAATAATCCCTCCTTATGCGCGGCGTCTTCCTAGAGCGGAGGCAGTACTCCGCCTCCTCTGTCTCGTAGCGCTTGACGTACCGATCTGCCTCTTGCTGGCGCACGAGCGCGGGCGATCTTGCCATGTCGTTGGGCGCCCACCGGAGCTCCTCGTCGGTGGCACGCTGGAGCTTATCGGCCCACTTCCACACAGAGATGAGGCACCTAGCGCCTTTGACCATTCTCGCGAAGTACCTGTCTTCGTACACCTCCTCCACATGATGATGCGCTCGCCCCCAAAGCTCCACCTTCTTCGTTTTCCAGGCAGCATCCCGGGCTTCACAGGCCGCCTGGTACCTGGCTTCCTCCTCCGCCATCTCCTTCTTAAATGCCACTTGCCTAGCTTCCTCAGCCGGCGGAAGTGACTTCCACAGACAAAGATTGTACTAGCCCCAAAACCAATCCAAAGTTGGGGGGTCAAGTGCAACCTCGTCCGGCGGCGCGTAGGGGTCCTCCTCGTTGCTGCTCTTTGACTGAGCGTCCTCGGGGGGCGGTGTGTGACGCCCGAGACCGACGTCCCAGAAGATTCCAGAAGATTCCCGAAGATTCCAGATGTTCCGGGTTTCTCCCGTGCGTTTTATTTTGTTTGTGTTATTTATTTTTCGCTTTGCATGATGTCATCATGCCATCATGTCATATTTTTTTTGCATCTCAACCAAATAAATTGTGTGGACCTTCGGTCCATTTAAATCGAGGGAAGAATATCTTCTCTTTAAAACATATCATCCCAATATTTAGGGAGCTATATAATAAATATTCCATTGTTTGGAATTACCCGCAACACACGTGCATAATTTCCCCATGCTTTCCTACTTCGAGTTACTCCGTAAAAACCTTGCCAATAATTCTTTCCGTTGTTTCGAGGTTCCTCCAAAAATTTGAACATTTTTGGACACTTCAATAATCACGTCTTAGTTCAAACCTATTTAAATTAAATTCAAATATGTTTGAATTATTTCTCGTTCATGCCTTTTCTATTTTCTCGAACCGCGCTTATTGTTAAGAGCCCGAGAAAAATACCCTCTTGCCTAAATTCTTCTCCTAACCTTTTTCCTTTCCTCTTCTTCTATTTTTGTTTCGGCTTCGTCTTTTTTTTATTTAAAGAAGAAGGAGAGCAGCCCAGCAGCCTCTTGGGCCTCCTCTTCCCCTAGCCAGCCAGGCCTCTAGGCCTCTTAGCACGTGCCCAGCCCATCTCCTTCCTAGGCGCGGCCCAACTCCACCAGGACGGCCCAACACCTCCACCGAACCCTAGCCACCAAATCCCATCGCTCTCCCTCCCGTTTCCTCCCAGCGCCGCCACTCCCATCGAGCCCTCCGCACGACCCCGCTCCCTCTCCCTCGAGCCTCGCTCTCTCTCTCGCTCGCACGCACTCCATCCCCTCGTCCCAGCGCTGCCGAACCTGCGCTTCCCTCGATCCCCTCATCTCCCTCTCGCCCGAAGCCGAGCTCCCGCACCCGACTCCATCTCCTCCCTCCCTCTATCTCCAGTCGCCCGCACCCCTCCTCCTGGGCCTCGCCGGCTAGCGTGCCTCCCTCTGGCCGCGCATCAGCGCGCCCGCACCCCTGCAGCCCCCCAGCGCCTCCATCTCCAGGGCACAGGTGCCCGCCCCGCTCAAGCACTCGAGGCCAGCCAGGCCGCGTCCGGCCTCGTTCCTCCCGCCGGCCAGGCCCTCGCCTCCAGCAGCCCGGCGCCCCGAGCCCTCCTCCCGTTGAGGCCGTCCAGCGCCTCCTCCGCCCAAGGCAGCGCCCCCGTCGTCCCGCACCTCCTCCCTCCGTCCTTCCCGTCAAGACCAGCAGCACCGCGCCCCTCTTCGAGCGCTCCGACCCCTGCTGCTGCTGCCATGGCCTTGTGGCCCCTTCACGCAATCGTGCTGCCCCTTTTGTTTTTGCTCCTATGTTGTTTTTTTTGTTGTGTTGTCGTGCTGCTGTTTTGACAGAGGACCCGAGTACAACTACATAACGACGACCTTCAAGTTCGACTACACGTGACGACTTCATGAACAAGTACCTCTACGTATGCACCCGAACATCTACGGAAACGAGTACCACTACGCTCGAAGACCGCGAGTACCACTACCGTCGCCCCGTGTATGACGACCGACTCGACAAGTACCACTACTTCCACTACCGTCGCCGGAAGCGCCAAGTACCACGACTACTCGTTGGCGACCTCGTGAACGACAAGTACATCTACGAACGGGAACAACTACACGACGTCGCAAGTACCACGACACGTAACGTGAACGTCTACCATCGCCGAAGACCCGTGAACAACTACTTCCTCTTCGGAAACGAGAACGGCTCCTTCCTCTACGATCTCGAACCGTCCCGAAACGAGTGTTTCGAAGGTATAACCCGAGACGATGACCCGTGGTTGAATGCATGTTTGTTGTGGTTGTATGAAATGTCTCCCGTGTGTGCTCCGTGCCGTTTCGTCCGTTTGTCATGTTCCTCGGTTGCCTCGTCACCGACTCGTGGGAACCCGGTAACGGGATCACCCCACCTTTTTCATCTTGTTCGACTTGCTCACGTCGATTCTTCTTTTGCGCCGGTCTCTCAACGAGTTACCGGAACCGAGATGTTGCCGTTGCATCATTTTCGGATCGTTGCCGTGGCACCCTTTCCTTCCACCACGGTGACAATGCTCCTTATCATCTTCTTAGTCAACCTTTTTAATAAAACTTGCATAAAACTTGATCATGTCATCCGCATCATGTTAACAACATTATATGTGTGAATTGTTGTTTGCTTATAATCACTAAACATGCTCATGGGGATTTTCCAGATATGTTGTTGTTATTTCCGGCCTCATTTAAATTGCCTAGTTAGTATAGTTTTATTAAGCTTCACCTCTTGCCATGTTAAAAACATTTAATCTTGTCTTGTAAATAACAAGAGACAATTAAATAATTAATGTGGTGATTCGTCAATATGCAACTCGTTGCATATTGAGCTCCACTTAACTTGTAGTGTTGTTTGTGCACTTTGCCATGCCTTGCATATTTAAACCGGACATGCATCATACTTGTTTATGCATCGTATGCCATGTTTATGCTTGTGTGTTTACCGTGTTGTTTTGCTTCTTTCCGGTTGCTTCTCTTGTTAGCTTCGGTTTCGTTCCGGAGTTGTGAGGATTCTCTCGTCTGTGTTGCTCCGCCTCCTTCATGGATCCGTTCTTCTCCCTTGTGGAATCCCAGGCAAGATGACCGAACCCCGATTACATTACTATCTTTGCCTATTGCTAGAGTATCGCTCTATAGTTTTGCCTCGATGCCCATGTTTTCCTGTCAGCCTCCTATTGTAACCATGAACCTGTCTAACCACCCTACCTATGCAAACCGTTGCTTGGCTAAGTACGCTTCGCTCAGCCCTTCTTATAGCATTGCTAGTTGCAGGTGAAGATCGAAGATGCTTGCTTCATGTTGAAGTTTGGTTGGGTTATATCACACTATATAAATGCTTAAATGAAATCATCTATATATTGGCAAGGGTGGAAGGCTAAGCCTTTTGCTTGGTGATTTGTTCCACTCATGCCGTTAGGAACCGTATAAACCGTTGTTATGTTCCTTGATTATGCGTTCCTAACACGGTTGGGGTGTATGGGACCCCCTTGATAAACCGCTAAGTGCTAAGTCTTTTCCAGCAAGTCCCAACATTTGGTACTATTCGCCTAATAACTAATAAAACTTGCATGTGGACTAGCTATCCCTTTTATTTTAATTCAACAACCCCGGGCCAGTGCTCCACATGAGTGTTGGTCCGAAACGGGGGTTCTGCGGGGCCACCTCGAGGAAACTCAAGGTTTGGTAAAAACCTGTAGAATCGCCCATCCGGTCGTGTCCTGAGACTAGATACGCGCGGCTACCTATCAGAGTGTCGACACGCCGGGAGGATTTGCTGGATTAGCCTTACCTTAGTTCGGTTTAACTTGAGCACGGGATTCCGAGAATACTCGGGTCTTCCCACCTATGGAGTTGCGACTCCGCGGATCGTGGGCTTGTAATGGGTCGAGTTGGAACACCCCTGCAGGGTTTGAACTTTCGAAAGCCGTGCCCGCGGTTATGTGGCAGATGGGAGCTTGTTAATATCCGGTTGTAGAAAACTTGACACAATGTTCTAATACACTACCAGCGTGTGTACCGTGACTGTCAATTTCCGAATAGGGATTCGGGAGTTGAACACGGTGGGGTTATGTTTGACCGGCTTTAGTTAGGATCACTTCGTGATCATCTCTCGACCGAGGCTTTCTCTTCTCGCTCTCTATCACATAAGCTAGTTGCTAGTTGCTGCTGCAGACACTACTCTTTTCTTCAGCCTTAACCTCTCCCAAGGCTTAAATAGTCTTGTTACCCGGGAACGGGATTGCTGAGTCCTCTGTGGCTCACAGTTACTTCACCACACCAGATGCAGGTTCAGCCGAGTTTGATGTAGGAGATGGATCAGTACTTCACCAGGAGTTCGATGAAGAGTATGGCTGTTTGTTTGAGACGCTTCGACGATCAGTAGTGGTTCTTCTACTAGGATTCGATCCTGACCTGTGGCGTTATGTTGTTTTGGTATCTTTCTTTTGGATCTTCACCCGTAGTCGGGTTGTGATGTTTTGAATGATGATTGCTTATGTAATGTATTGTGTGAAGTGGCGAGTGTAAGCCAGCTATCTTCTTTTTGCAATTTAATCCCTCTTTTACATGAGTCGTGCAAAGATACCAAACTTGAGATCATTCTAGGATGGGCTTATACCTTTAAGTCGTGCCTCGACACGTAGGAGGTATAGTCCCATCCTGGGCATTACAAGTTGGTATTCAGAGCCTTCTCCGACCTAGAAGCCCCCACTGATTGATCGAATCGTTGACGGTTGAGTCTAGGCACACACTTGAAAATATTTTGAGTCCTATATTTATATCGGAGAGTAGGATTTCTTTGCTCCTCATCCCCTTTCATTCTGGTGAGGACTCCTGACGATTACTCTTGTCTCTTCTATTCTCAAAAAATTGCACCAAATTTTTTTAGGATCTCGCGAGTATTGTTTGGATTGTTTCGATGTCTTTGTGACGAGAACATTGTTCTCGATGCCTCCTGTCATTAGGGGTTGTGGCAGTGTCCCGGGGAGTTGAGCTCCGAGGTATTGTCGTCACAAATCCATCGCGGCAGTACTAGAATACTTAAGACGGCCGACATCGAAAACTCTCCTATGCGGTTAGTGGCAAGATAACCCCGACATCACCCAGTACTGGGGAGGTAGTTCGGGAGTATTGCCATAGCTTGTATAGTGGATGCTTTTCGAAGGTCCGAGGTAAACAGTTTCCGAGAAAGACTGGTTATGTGTTGAAGGATGGATACACCTGGATGTAGGTTTAGAGTTGATTGCGCGGTGCTTCCCGTGTATCCCCAACACCTGATTGCATAACTGGAAACTTTCGGAAATCTATAGGTGGGTTCATCCAGTAGTTCTAGGCATTCTTCCAACGGATGCACGATATGAAGTTCGGGGTTCTACATTGAGTGAAGTGGTTTTATGGACTTGTTCTGATCGGGAGTTGCATCTTAAAGGGTCCTTGGCTATGCTGATCCGGGGATGACAAAACCCTTTTGTAACACGTTCCATGAGCTTTCAGCACGAAGATGTCGAACGAAGCTTCTATCTTGTATTTGTTCTATCCGTTCCTTGTTCCTTTTTATTTTCATTTTGCTCTCCAAGTGGCTTCTCGTCTAGTTGATGTACCTACGGAATTCATTCGTTCAATTCTCTATTCGAATGATATTGTGAAGATCATGTTGCACATCTACCCCTTTGTTTTTGTTTTGATTCTGGTATTCGAGTTGCTTCGATGTCAAGTGTTGATTCCATACCTTCCTAATCGGTGTTCTCATATTTCTATGAGAGTGCTAATTCTTCTTGACCATCAAGTTTTTCATGTTAATCCTTTTTTAACCGGTGTGCCTTCTCTTCAAGTTATTTCATACGGACACCGTTGAGTAATCTGACGATTGTCTGTTTCATTCATCCCAAGTTATCTTTGTTTTCCCCACCCTCCCACCCCTTTTCTTATGGAGCCAGAAATTCTCAGATGAAGTATCCATTTTATTCATGTGATATTTCTTCATTCCTTTCCTTCAATGTTCTTATCCGGTGAATTATCGTGAAGATGCTCAAGAGCTTCAAGTTCATCATTCTTTTGTTCTCGTTTCTTCTCCGGTGGATTTAATTCAAGATTTCGATGTTGATCTTATCCTTTTTCCTCATTTCACAATGCTTTCTTATTCCGGTGCTCCATTTAATCATTCTCCTCTTGCTATTCATATCCGGAGTGCTGAAGATTCATAATTCCATTCTTATTCCGTTCAAATTATTTTGAGGATTCTCATCTTATTCAGTCATTTAATTCAACCGATGCAATATCTCTCAAGTAATCTTTTCAAGGGTGATTTCTTTGAGTGGGCCCTAACCCACAGGTCTTTTCTCAGGATCTTACCTGACTCTTCTAATTTTTCTGGAGTTATACTCAAATTCTTTTCAAAGTGTGACGTAAGAATGATTTCCATCAGTCACATGCCTTCTCCAAGATCGCTTTCAAATTCATTTCATCATTGGTTCAACCTTTGTAATTCTTCATTCCAGAGTGCTCATCAATTATTATGGCTTTTCTCGTCTTCATTCTCAACATTTGCAGACCGGAGAAGTGTTTCTCTTAAATTTTGACCCGTTCTCTTGATGAGTTGTGGTTTTAGCTTCATGCCATCCTCTTTATTGTTCCGATTGTGAGGAATTCGTTTATGCCATCCGAAGCATTTCATGAATTCTTTTCTTTGTGATCCTCCGAAAGCCATCATTTCAGAAGATTTCTTCGTTCTCAGTTTTCAACTTCGTCCTCTAAATATTCTTCATTGATGCCTCTTCGTTCGTCTCCTTATTTTTACGGTGGTTCTGTCAAGATTACTCTTCCGTTGTTATCGTATTAATTCATTTGTTCTTTCATAATCCTACCGGTGGTTTGTTGAAGATTTATCCAAGCTTGTGCTAGATCTCTCTTTATTTCTTTTCCAACGAGAATAAGTAGTATGCCAAATCCTTTGGTTGACATCAATTTAAATTGGTGAAGGAGATGCAAACATAATTCTTATTCTTATTCCTTCAAGGTGATTTAATTCTTTTGTCTGGAGCTTGTTCATCATATCATATCCTTGGTTCTAAGTTGTCCATCTTGTTTTTCGGAGCTCCATGTTATTTCTATTATATCATTTCAAAGCTCCATCTAATTCATCGCAGGCCTTGAATCTTATTCTTTTCATCTTTAACTTCTCATGCTTTCATTACCGGAGTTCTCATGGTGGTTCATCATGTTTTAATTCATCCTCGAAGTCTTCATCAAGATTCTTGTTGGAGCTCAAGCATTCTTCATCATGCTTTCCAAGTGCAATTCTTTCTACCTTTATTGTTTGAGATGGTGGTATGCCATTTTTGACAATTTCCCTTCATGTTTCATGATTCACGAGTTGTCAGGAATGAGATATTTAAACCCATCATTTTCCTTGTTCAGGAGATCTTTCCAAACCTTCAATTATTCATTGGAGTTATCTTGGGTTGTATTTCACCTAAAAGCTTTCCCTAAGAATTGTTGCTATTATGGTGCTTATAAATGACCCAAGTTCTTCATTTTTCATTCCGGTGAATAAGTTTATCGTCTCCTTGTTGATCTCAATCCAAGCAATTCGTTTCTGTTTGTGGCTGGTTGTCACCTCTTAATTTTGAGATGTTTTCCATAAGCCCACATCAAGCTTATTCATTTCGTGTTGATTTTTTCCATCAACTCCGTTCAACACTTCTTCGTAAGGTTGCTCTTTCAAATTTAATTTTGAGAGAAGTTGTCATTTTCTTCTCCGTTCTTTCTTTCCAACGATCTTGCATCTATTCTTTCGTTCCGGAGGCCTTGTGATATTGCTCTCTTTAACCATCATCTCGTTTTTATCGAGATCATATTCTCCCTTGCTTGTCTATTTAACCGGAGTGTTGTGTCCTCCATTCTAATTCTCTAATCTTATCAAGTTTTGCCTATCTTCTAACCGGAGTGCTGTCTGGATCTTTCTTACCCCTTGGGCCATTCTTTCAATTGTTTCAGAAGCTATGTGTTGTTGATTTCATCCAGTATCATTCCATCTTCTCAAGTTCTTGTTCATTTCCTTCCATTTTCAGTCGGAGTGCTGTCCGAATTCTGTCATTCTTATTCCTTGGCTATACCATTGCGGTTTCTAATTCTTTTGGTTCGTAAGCTCTTGTTTCATGTTTTTTCAACCTTCAAGGTTCTCATAATGTTCCTTGTTCCTCCTTTTTACCGGAGTATTTTCATATTCGTTCATCTCCGTTGTATTCTTTATTTCAAGATTGTTCAACCTCTCAAGGTTCTTTGGTTTCACTCGTCTGTCAAAGAAGCAACTTTGTTTTACCTCTTCTTTTTTCGTTTTTACCCGGTGCTATCTCTAGGATCTCGGGTCGAGATCCTCTGTTAGTGTGGGAGAGTTGTGACGCCCGAGACCGACGTCCCAGAAGATTCCAGAAGATTCCCGAAGATTCTAGATGTTCCGGGTTTCTCCCGTGCATTTTATTTTGTTTGTGTTATTTATTTTTCGCTTTGCATCATGTCATCATGCCATCATGTCATATTTTTTTTTGCATCTCAACCAAATAAATTGTGTGGACCTTCGGTCCATTTAAATCGAGGGAAGAATGTCTTCTCTTTAAAACATATCATCCCAATATTTAGGGAGCTATATAATAAATATTCCATTGTTTGGAATTACCCGCAACACACGTGCATAATTTCCCCATGCTTTCCTACTTCGAGTTACTCCGTAAAAAACCTTGCCAATAATTATTTCCGTTGTTTCGAGGTTCCTCCAAAAATTTGAACATTTTTGGACACTTCAATAATCACGTCTTAGTTCAAACCTATTTGAATTAAATTCAAATATGTTTGAATTATTTCTCGTTCATGCCTTTTCTATTTTCTCGAACCGCGCTTATTGTTAAGAGCTCGAGAAAAATACCCTCTTGCCTAAATTCTTCTCCTAACCTTTTTCCTTTCCTTTTCTTCTATTTTTGTTTAGGCTTCGTCTTTTTTTTTATTTAAAGAAGAAGGAGAGCAGCCCAGCAGCCTCTTGGGCCTCCTCTTCCCCTAGCCAGCCAGGCCTCTAGGCCTCTTAGCAGGTGCCCAGCCCATCTCCTTCCTAGGCGCGGCCCAACTCCACCAGGACGGCCCAACACCTCCACCGAACCCTAGCCACCAAATCCCATCGCTCTCCCTCCCGTTTCCTCCCAACGCCGCCACTCCCATCGAGCCCTCCGCACGACCCCGCTCCCTCTCCCTCGAGCCTCGCTCTCTCTCTCGCTCGCACGCACTCCATCCTCTCGTCCCAGCGCTGCCGAACCTTTGCTTCCCTCGATCCCCTCATCTCCCTCTCGCCCGAAGCCGAGCTCCCGCACCCGACTCCATCTCCTCCCTCCCTCTATCTCCAGTCGCCCGCACCCCTCCTCCTGGGCCTCGCCGGCTAGCGTGCCTCCCTTTGGCCGCGCATCAGCGCGCCCGCGCCCCTGCAGCCCCCCAGCGCCTCCATCTCCAGGGCACAGGTGCCCGCCCCACTCAAGCACTCGAGGCCAGCCAGGTCGCGTCCGGCCTCGTTCCTCCCGCCGGCCAGGCCCTCGCCTCCAGCAGCCCGGCGCCCCGAGCCCTCCTCCCGTTGAGGCCGTCCAGTGCCTCCTCCGCCCAAGGCAGCGCCCCCGTCGTCCCGCACCTCCTCCCTCCGTCCTCCCCGTCAAGACCAGCAGCACCGCGCCCCTCTTCGAGCGCTCCTAACCCTGCTGCTGCTGCCATGGCCTCGTGGCCCCTTCATGCAACCGTGCTGCCCCTTTTGTTTTTGCTCCTGTGTTGTTTTTTTGTTGTGTTGTCGTGCTGCTGTTTTGACAGAGGACCCGAGTACAACTACATAACAACGACCTTCAAGTTCGACTACACGTGACGACTTCATGAACAAGTACCTCTACGTATGCACCCGAACATCTACGGAAACGAGTACCACTACGCTCGAAGACCGCGAGTACCACTACCGTCGCCCCGTGTATGACGACCGACTCGACAAGTACCACTACTTCCACTACCGTCGCCGGAAGCGCCAAGTACCACGACTACTCGTTGGCGACCTCGTGAACGACAAGTACATCTACGAACGGGAACAACTACACGACGTCGCAAGTACCACGACACGTAACGTGAACGTCTACCGTCGCCGAAGACCCGTGAACAACTACTTCCTCTTCGGAAACGAGAACGGCTCCTTCCTCTACGATCTCGAACCGTCCCGAAACGAGTGTTTCGAAGGTATAACCCGAGACGATGACCCGTGGTTGAATGCATGTTTGTTGTGGTTGTATGAAATGTCTCCCGTGTGTGCTCCGTGCCGTTTCGTCCGTTTGTCATGTTCCTCGGTTGCCTCGTCACCGACTCGTGGGAACCCGGTAACGGGATCACCCCACCTTTTTCATCTTGTTCGACTTGCTCACGTCGATTCTTCTTTTGCGTCGGTCTCTCAACGAGTTACCGGAACCGAGATGTTGCCGTTGCATCATTTTCGGATCGTTGCCGTGGCACCCTTTCCTTCCAGCATGGTGACAATGCTCCTTATCATCTTCTTAGTCAACCTTTTTAATAAAACTTGCATAAAACTTGATCATGTCATCCGCATCATGTTAACAACATTATATGTGTGAATTGTTGTTTGCTTATAATCACTAAACATGCTCATGGGGATTTTCCAGATATGTTGTTGTTATTCCCGGCCTCATTTAAATTGCCTAGTTAGTATAGTTTTATTAAGCTTCACCTCTTGCCATGTTAAAAACATTTAATCTTGTCTTGTAAATAACAAGAGACATTAAATAATTAATGTGGTGATTCGTCAATATGCAACTCGTTGCATATTGAGCTCCACTTAACTTGTAGTGTTGTTTGTGCACTTTGCCATGCCTTGCATATTTAAACCGGACATGCATCATACTTGTTTGTGCATCATATGCCATGTTTATGCTTGTGTGTTTACCGTGTTGTTTTGCTTCTTTCCGGTTGCTTCTCTTGTTAGCTTCGGTTTCGTTCCGGAGTTGTGAGGATTCTCTCGTCTGTGTTGCTCCGCCTACTTCATGGATCCGTTCTTCTCCCTTGTGGAATCCCAGGCAAGATGACCGAACCCCGATAACATTACTATCTTTGCCTATTGCTAGAGTATCGCTCTATAGTTTTGCCTCGATGCCCATGTTTTCCTGTCAGCCTCCTATTATAACCATGAACCTGTCTAACCACCCTACCTATGCAAACCGTTGCTTGGCTAAGTACGCTTCGCTCAGCCCTTCTTATAGCATTGCTAGTTGCAGGTGAAGATCGAAGATGCTTGCTTCATGTTGAAGTTTGGTTGGGTTATATCACACTATATAAATGCTTAAATGAAATCATCTATATATTGGCAAGGGTGGAAGGCTAAGACTTTTGCTTGGTGATTTGTTCCACTCATGCCATTAGGAACCGTATAAACCGGTGTTATGTTCCTTGATTATGCGTTCCTAACACGGTTGGGGTGTATGGGACCCCCTTGATAAACCGCTAAGTGCTAAGTCTTTTCCAGCAAGTCCCAACATTTGGTACTATTCGCCTAATAACTAATAAAACTTGCATGTGGACTAGCTATCCCTTTTATTTTAATTCAACAACCCCGGGCCAGTGCTCCACATGAGTGTTGGTCCGAAACGGGGGTTCTGCGGGGCCACCTCGAGGAAACTCAAGGTTTGGTAAAAACCTGTAGAATCGCCCATCCGGTCGTGTCCTGAGACTAGATACGCGCGGCTACCTATCAGAGTGTCGACACGCCGGGAGGATTTGCTGGATTAGCCTTACCTTAGTTCGGTTTAACTTGAGCACGGGATTCCGAGAATACTCGGGTCTTCCCACCTATGGAGTTGCGACTCCACGGATCGTGGGCTTGTAATGGGTCAAGTTGGAACACCCCTGCAGGGTTTGAACTTTCGAAAGCCGTGCCCGCGGTTATGTGGCAGATGGGAGCTTGTTAATATCCGGTTGTAGAAAACTTGACACAATGTTCTAATACACTACCAGCGTGTGTACCGTGACTGTCAATTTCCGAATAGGGATTCGGGAGTTGAACACGGTGGGGTTATGTTTGACCGGCTTTAGTTAGGATCACTTCGTGATCATCTCTCGACCGAGGCTTTCTCTTCTCGCTCTCTATCACGTAAGCTAGTTGCTAGTTGCTGCTGCAGACACTACTCTTTTCTTCAGCCTTAACCTCTCCCAAGGCTTAAATAGTCTTGTTACCCGGGAACGGGATTGCTGATTCCTCTGTGGCTCATAGTTACTTCACCACACCAGATGCAGGTTCAGCCGAGTTTGATGCAGGAGATGGATCAGTACTTCACCAGGAGTTCAATGAAGAGTATGGCTGTTTGTTTGAGACGCTTCGACGATCAGTAGTGGTTCTTCTACTAGGATTCGATCCTGACCTGTGGCGTTATGTTGTTTTGGTATCTTTCTTTTGGATCTTCACCCGTAGTCGGGTTGTGATGTTTTGAATGATGATTGCTTATGTAATGTATTGTGTGAAGTGGCGAGTGTAAGCCAGCTATCTTCTTTTTGCAATTTAATCCCTCTTTTACATGAGTCGTGCAAAGATACCAAACTTGAGATCATTCTAGGATGGGCTTATACCTTTAAGTCGTGCCTCAACACGTAGGAGGTATAGTCCCATCCTGGGCATTACACGGTGACTCCTCGTCGGCGCGTGGGCAGATCGGCGGCACCATGGCAGAGCTTGGAGAGAGAGAAGGCGAGCGTGGGGAGGATGTAGATGAGAATGTAGGCGGGACGATGTGAGCAAGGTAGTATTTATTGGCGGCCGGAATCTAGATCGACGGGAATAGTACACACGCTAGTCGCCAAAATTTTCTAGTACTGTAGTTTGAATTACACATGATTCCTGCATTAGAGTCTGTGTGTGAACATAATAGCTAACGGTTTCCAATACAGAACCTTGTCTGCTTAATAACCCCCGCCATTCACCTTCCAAACCTCGAGGCACAAAATAGAGTGACAATGATGTGGGGGCTGGTTGTCTTGCCAGATCTTTACATTTTCTTTTTTGAACACCAGATATTTACATCATCTGAATATTTTTTAACTCCCACACAAGTACATAAAAATATTATTTTTCAAACCGTTATGGTTAGCCGTTACATGTAGATGTAGTTCAAATTTGAATTACGGTCATTAAAAGGCTAGAAAATCACTTAAATGTCTTTAAAAGGTCAAATGACCCTGAAATTTTCAAAATTTTCACATGACAGTTGTATTAGTGCATGTTAAACGTAGAAAAAAATTGAAGACCGCAAGGGGAAGTTATTTCCCATTCGTCATCAAACATGGATTGTTCCCTCTCGGAACCACTAGCCTTCTAGTGAGTTGCTCCGGTTTGTGAGGGGTGTGTGTCCAAACTTTCGTCAAACATGCCAATTTTTTTACCACATCATCTTGGTGGCATGACATTACATCAAGCAAGGTTTCATGTTCTTTTGATCATTTTTTAATTTTTAGAATTTAAATGCCATGGCACTCCATACATACATATGTGTCCCTGTCGTGAGACCAATATGTTTGAAAAATCCTTCTAATTTACTGCACATGGAATTAACTCGCACACAAGTACACAAATATGATTTTTCAAACCGTTATGGTTAGCCTTTGCAAGTAGATGTAGTTCAAATTTGAATTATGAGAATAAAATGGCTAGAAAATCATTTAAATGTCTTCAAAAGGTCAAATGATCCCTGAAATTTTCCATATTTTCACATGACAGTTGTATTAGTGCACGTTACACATAGAAAAAAATTGAAGGCCGTATGAGGAAGCTATCTCTCGTTCATCATCAAACATGCATTGTTCCCTCTCGGAACCACAAGCATTCTAGTGAGTTGCTCCGGTTTGTGAGGAGTGTGTGTCCAAACTTTCGCCAAACTTGCCAATTTCTTTACCACATCATCTTGGTTGCATGACATTACATCAAGCAAGGTTTCATGTTTTCCTGATCATTTTTAAATTTTTTGGAATTAAAATGCCATGGCACTCCATGCACGTGTCCATGTCGTGAGACCAATATGCTTGAAAATTCCTTCTAATTTACTGCACATGGAATTAACTCACACACAAGTACACAAATATGAGTTTTCAAACCGTTATGGTTAGTCGTTGCATGTATATGTAGTTCTAATTTGAATTACGGTCATTAAAGGGCTAGAAAATCACTTAAATGTCTTCAAAAGGTCAAATGACCCCTGCAATTTTCCAATTTTTCACATGACAGTTGTATTAGTGCATGTTACACGTAGAAATTTTTTGAAGGCCGTAAGAGGAAGCTATCTCTCGTTCGTCATCAAACATGCATTGTTCCCTCTTGGAACTACGAGCCTTCTAGTGAGTTGCTCCGGTTTGTGAGGGGTGTGTGTCCAAACTTTCAAACATCCCAATTTTTTTACCACATCATCTTGGTGGCATGTCATTACATCAACCAAGGTTTCATGTGTTTCTGATTTTTTATTTATTTTTTGGAATTTAAATGTCATGGCACTCCATGCTTAATTGTGTCATAGCCGTGAGACCAATATCTTTGAAAATTCCTTCTAATTTACTGCACATGGAATTAACTCGCACACAAGTACACAAATATGATTTTTCAAACTTATGGTTAGCCGTTGCATGTACATCTAGTTCTAATTTGAATTATGGTCATTAAATGGCTAGAAAATCACTTGAATGTCTTCAAAATGTCAAATGACCCCTAAAATTTTCCAAATTTTCACATGACAGTTGTATTAGTGTACGTTACACATAGAAACAATTTGAAGGCCATAAGAGGAAGCAATCTCCTGTTCGTCATCAAACATGCATTGTTCCCTCTCGGAACCACGAGCCTTCTAGTGAGTTGCTCTGGTTTGTGAGGTGTGTGTGTCCAAACTTTCGTCAAACATGCCAATTTTTTTACCACATCATCTTGCTGGCATGACATTACATCAACCAGGGTTTCATGTGTTTCTGATTTTTTTTATTTTTCGGAATTTAAACGCCATGGCACTCCCTGCTTAATTCTGTCATAGCCGTTAGACCAATATTCTTGAAAATTCCTTCCAATTTACTGCACATTGAATTAAATCGCACACAAGTACACAAATATGATTTTTTTAAATCGTTATGGTTAGTCGTTGCATGTACATAGAGTTCTAATTTAAATTACGGTCATGAAATGGCTAGAAAATCACTTAAATGTCTTCAAAAGGTCAAATGACCCCTGAAAATTTCCAAAATTGGACATGACAGTTGTATTAGTGCACGTTACACGTAGAAAAAAATTGAAGGTCGTAAGAGGAAGTTATCTCCCGTTTGTTATCAAACATGCATTGTTCCCTCTCGGAACCACGAGCCTTCTAGTGAGTTGCTCCGGTTTGTGAGGGGTGTGTTTCGAAACTATCGTCAAACATGCCTATTTTTTACCACATCATCTTGGTGGCATGACGTTACATGAACCAAGGTTTTATGTGTTTCTGTTTTTTTTGAATTTAAATGCCATGGCACTCCATGCTCAATTGTGTCATAGCTGTTAGACCAATATGTTTGAAAATTCCTTCCAATTTACTGCACATGGAACTAAATTGCACACAAGTACACAAATACGATTTTCAAACCGTTATGGTTAGCCGTTGCATGTACATCTAGTTCTAATTTGATTTACGATCAATAAATGGCAAGAAAATCACTTGAATCTCTTCAAAATGTCAAATGTCCCCTGAAATTTCCCAAACTTTGACATGGCACTTATATTAGTGCATGTTACACGTAGAAAAATTTGAAGGCCGTAAGAGGAAGCTATCTCCCGAACGTCATCAAACATGCATTGTTCCCTCTCGGAACCATGAGCCTTCTAGTGAATTGCTCCGGTTAGTGCGTGGTGTGTCCAAACTTTCATCAAAATGCCAAAAAAATACCACATCATCTTGGTGGCATGACATTACATCAACCAAGGTTTCGTGTGCTTCTGATTTTTTTTTTTTTTGGAATTTAAATGCCATGGCACTCCATGCTTAATTGTGTTATAGCCGTAAAACCAATATGTTTGTTTCCTTCCAATTTACTGCACATGGAATTAAGTCGCACACCGGTACACAAAGTATGAGTTTTCAAACTGTTATGGTTAGCCGTTGCATGTAGATGTAGTTCTAATTTGACTTACGATCATTAAATATCTAGAAAATCACTTAAATGTCTTCAGAAGGTCAAATGACCCTGAAATTTTCCAAATTTTCACATGATAGTTGTATTAGTGCACGTTACATGTAGAAACAATTTGAAGGCCGTAAGAGGAAGCTATCTCTCTTTAGTCATAAACAATGCATTGTTCCCTCTCGGAACCACGAGCCTTCTAGTGAGTTGCTCCGGTTTGTGAGGGGTGTGTGTCCAAACTTTTGTGAAACATCCCAGTTTTTTACCGCATCATCTTCGTGGCATGACATTACATCAACCAAGGTTTCATATGTTTCTGATTTTTTTTTATTTTTTGGAATTTTAATACCATGGCACTCAATGCTTAGTTGTGTCATAGCCGTTAGACCATTATGTTTGAAAATTCCTTCTAATTTACTGCACATGGAATTAACTCACACACAAGTACACAAATATGATTTTTTGAACCGTTATGATTAGCCGTTGCACGTACATCTAGTTCTAATTTGAATTATGGTCATTCAATGGCTAGAAAATCACTTAAATGTCTTCAAAAGGTCAAATGACCCCTGAAATGTTCCAAATTTTCACATGACAGTTGTATAGTGCACGTTACACATAGAAAAATTTTGAAGGCCGTAAGAGGAAGCTATCTCTCGTTCATCATCAAACATGCATTGTTCCCTCTCGGAACCACGAGCCGTCTAGTGAGTTGCTCCGGTTTGTGAGGGGTGTGTGTCCAAACTTTCATCAAACATGCCAATTTTTGTACCACATCATCTTGGTGTCATGAAAATACATCAACCAGGGTTTCATGTGTTTCTGATATTTTTTAATATTTTGGAATTTAAATGCCATGGCACTCCATGCTTAATTGTGTCATAGTCGTTAGACCAATATGTTTGAAAATTCCTTTCAATTTACTGCACATGGAATTAAATCGCACACAGGTACACAAATATGATTTTTCAAACCGTTATGGTCAGCCGTTGCATCTACATATAGTTCTAATTTGAATTACGGTCATGAAATGGCTAGAAAATCACGTAAATGTCTTCAAAAGGTCAAATGACCCCTGAAATTTTCCAAAATTTGACACGACAGTTGTATTAGTGCATGTTACACGTAGAAAAAATTTGAAGGCCGTAAGAGGAAGCTATCTCCCGTTCGTTATCAAACATGCATTGTTGCCTCTCGGAACCATGAGCCTTCTAGTGAGTTGCTCCGGTTTGTGAGGGGTGTGTCCAAACTTTCGTCAAACATGCCGATTTTTTACCACATCGTCTTGGTGGCATGACATTACATCAACCAAGGTTTCATGTGTTTATGATCTTTTTTTAAAAAAATTGTAATTTAAATGCCATGGCACTCCATGCTTAATTGTGTCATAGTCGTTAGACCAATATGTTTGAAAATTCCTTCCAATTTACTGCATGTGGAATTAAATCGCAAATGGGTACACAAAATATGACTTTTCAAACCATTTTGTACTGTGACATAGTAAGAGAGGCTCCTATTGTGCTATATGAATATATGATAAGTATTTACATGGCTAGGAGGAAAGTCTCCCAAAAAGGTAAACAAACAAGGAAAGTCTAAAGTGAATTTACAAAAGAAGTGATATAATCACTGAGATCAGGGGACACTCTGTATCTAAGCCAGGTAAGATCAGCCTTTGTTCTCTCAAGCAAAGCTCGATATGAAGGATTGATCTGATTGAAGATGAAGTTATTTCCCTCCTTCCAAATATTCCAAGCGGTAATGGTGAAGATTTCAAAGAAAAGTTTACCGGAATAAATTTCCTTTGCCCTGATTGTGGCCTCAATCTGAGAGATGCCAGAGTTGTATGAGATACCAATATTCGACCAACAATTTTGGCTGAAAGGATAATTAAATATCAAGTGATCAATGGTCTCTTCCTCTTGAGCAGTGCATAGGACGCATGTTTCAATACCTCCAACATGAAAATGTCTTCTTTTCAGCATGTTCCTTGTGTTCAGTCTATCAGCTAAAAGAAACCACATGAACACCTTAAGTTTCATTTGGAGCTTTGATTTCCATATCCATTTGAAAGGCTCTGGATAGGTTATTTGTCTGTGACAAGTAAACAAACAGTGACTGTCTATGGAGTGTAACTCATTGAGAGCCTTGGGAGACAGAGGTAGATGAAATATCAGACTCAAATCAGTTGTCTCATAGTACGTGTGAACTGAGATATCTTCTGCCTTGGTATATGAATACAAGTAGGCGAAATTTTCAGAGAGGATTAGACCATTCCAATTATCATGCCACATGGATACATGTAAGCCATTCTATACCTCACATTTGGCGACTGCTCTATATATAGGCATAAGTTTAACCATAGACCGCCACCAAAAAGAACCACACTTAGGAATAGCATGAGGGACATTACCAGTATAGTATGACTCCCAAAGCAATTTAACCCATTGGAGGTCTGCATGATTGTAAAATTTTCCAAGAATTTCAGGAGGAGTGCTTGATTATGAACTTTAATGTTGATCACTCCGAGACCTACCTTATCTTTGGGACAACACACTCTTTTCCAAGCAACTAAAGAGTTACAATACTCACCATGTTCAGAATTTTTTTCCCATAAACATCGTCTTCGTATCTTGTCAAAAGTATCAATGAATTTGACTAGCAGCTCCAAGGTGCAAGACGCAAATATGATCATGGAAGATACCAGTGAATTAATCAGAGTGATTTTCTGACCATGACACATAAGGGTCGTGGTACTAGATATGCGACGCTCTACCCGATCAATTAAGGGCATCAACTCGGTTATGGTTAGTTATTGCATGTACATATAGTTCAAATTTCAATTATGGTCATTAAATGGCTAGAAAATCACTTAAATGTCTTAAAAGATCAAATGACCCCTGAAATTTATGACAGTTGTATTAGTACTACAATTTTTCTTGGACATTTAAAACACCATCCATTGCCTCTCTACTCCAAATTTGTCTTTCACAGCTAATAAAAAATATCTACAACATCACACACAGTTCTTTGGTAGGAACCGTTTGTGAAGAAATTTTTTGGGTCTATTTAAGTCTTTGTCCTTAAGCTTCGCATGCTCGTCTGCTCCAGTGCCGGCAACCCCCGAATCCTTGAATCTCGATCCCCATTCCCGCACCCCCTTCATGGAAACGCTTCATGAAGGCACGTACGA
>LR738712.1:417226599-417349758 GCA_902687465.1 Secale cereale
CCCCCCCCGAGCGCCGCCGCCTGCGCCGAGAGCGCCGCCGCCTAAGGCGAGAGTGCAGTCGCATTCGCATTAAGTTCGACCGCTTCCGTCGAGAGGGCGTCTGTGGCAGCCGACATGGCAGCTCCAGCAGCCGATACGGCTGCAGCTGCTGCTGCCACGGCGGGTGCAAATGCCAAGAGCGCTCGAGCTGCCGTCTGTGCCGCCGATGTCGCCCTTGCCCGGGTCGAGGCCATCCATGCCATGATATTCCAGGCCACCTCAGAATCCAGCATGCAACCCACGTCTGAAATGGCGGCGGTGGCCATGAAGCACCTGTTTCCTGATGAGGTCGCCGAGCAGGAGCTGGAGATGCAGGAGGCGGCAGAGATCGAGGAGCACTGGGAGGAGGAGTTGCGTGTGGCCAAGGTAGAGGTAGAGAAGAGTCTATCTATCGAGGAATCCGCGGTGGAGTACCAAGGTGAGCTCTAGCGCAGCCACTACTACGAGTACTACATCCTTGTGGGTGGCGCCGAGGACGAGGATGAGGATGAGGACGCGGTCGACTTCAGCAGGGGGACGCGGAGTCCCCCAACGGCGGCATGTCGCTAGGACAAGTCATCGATGTCTCATCTCACATCGGCGATGCATAGGCCAGCGCGGCAGCGGATTTGTTAAAATTATGCGTACTTAGGCTTTGTTTTTAATGCTGGTCTTTCGTTAGAGCAATGTTTAGGTCAACTGGCTCTGTTTAATTACTAAAATTGCCCGAATCAGTAAGTGTGGTCTGTCTATTGTACGCTCTTTTGTGTGCCAAATTACCAAGCGATGTTAAATTATGCAATGACGTACCCGGGGAAATTTCCACAAAAATTGGAATTATCAAGCTTATCCCATGCGCGTAAAGCAGAAGAATCGTTTGCGATGCACACAATCGTTCAAAGTGAATGGTCTCCGGTGGCACCCCGCGCAAAGTTTCCCTCCACATTTCGAAATTTTTGCTACCGCCAAAATATCTACCCACCTTCCCCACCCCCTTTTCTCATCGACCACAAGTCATATTTCCCTTATTTCCTCCTTCTTTTCTTCCTAAGCTATAGCCACTTCCTAGCTTGCTTCCTCGCTCTCGTCGTCTCGCATCCTACCGCTGGGGTCGCCATGGTCTTCTTCAAAGACCTCTCCAGCGGTTCATCCTCCGACGACGTCTCCTTCACCACCTGGGTATGCCTCTCTTCTCTCTCTCTCTCTCTCTCTCTCTCTCTCTCAGGCTATGACTTGGAATGAAGGATTTTTACTCGGCGGTCGATTTGAGTCATTTCTTCCTCTTGTAGCTCCCTAGGACCATCAGCTATAACGAATGGACCGGGGTGGCTGAATATCTATCTTCTCGTTTTCACCATCAATCTCCATGCGTGAAGCTTGTTGTGTTTGAATCTGTTGACAGTGGGAGGAAGTTTCTGGCACGTGCAGAGAAGGTTAGACCCTCTTTCGTTGTTACGAATCATTTGTTTGATGTGATTCAGACACTGTCATGGTACCAACCCATTCATACCACACCTTCAACCAAACGCATCCTAAGACAGTGTCATAGTTTGTACCTAGTATCTAAAATTGTTGCCATCTCATAAGCGGTGCCATTAGAAAATTATTTGGCATCGCTTCAGCAGTTTGTGCAGCCAACTTTGGTCCACACATTCGAGCAGCCAAGCAATAAAATACTAAATCTTTATGGCACAAAGGAACTGGGCATCGGAGCAACTAGGTGCTTCGGAGTCCAGGTCACTGATTTTTTTGCTGCATCGGCTCGCCATGCAGGGCACCGGTGCGAGATGTAGCAACAGTTGTCTTTACACCAGTTTTGGCATACATAGTGGACGCCCTTAGTGCTATTTTTATGTTACTAAATTTGTCCATGTACACACCTGTTCATATCAATTTGCTGTCATTCAAACACTGTTGCTATGATGTTGCAGTTATATTTAGCTTCCTCCTAAAATGTTCAATTTGTTATTTATTGTACATGAGTAAGAACTTGTAGCGTTGTTGTAGTTAATTATAGCTTCTAATGTTTCAGAATTTGGTTGCTGTCTCAATAGCAATTAATTCAATTGCACATTGATCTTTTTGAGAAGATATGTCATAATTAACATGTTTCTTCAGTTTTTCCAAATAAGCACTGGTGATTTTCTATGTTGCTATAAACCCATTTCCCCTACAATTGTTACTGATCTAGTTTTAGATATTATAGGATACACAAAAGTGTTCTTATTTGGAGTGGGTTGATCAAGAGTGGCCACAGTCTTTGAAGATGTGCCTAGCAAAGCTCCGGAGCATGTATGAGGAAGAGAATAGAGGTAGGCTTAGGGAAAGTGTTGTCAACGCTAAATAATATTTGAAGATGCGGGATAAAAAGAGGAAGGTGGAGAATGAGCTCGGATTTTTCAAATCAGATTTTGCTAAGACGGTGTTGGCAAAGGAGGAGGCACTTTCCGAGTTGGCCAATGTTGAACAAGTTCTTAGTGAGCTGAAAGTAGAGGTGGATAAGACGAGCTTGGATGATCTCGATTAGGGAAATGAATATATTGTTCTAATATTGTTCTTATGAAGTTGAACTAGCTATATGTTGTACTGTGATGTTTTTAGGTATCTATCATACTGTGATGTTAAAATATATTGATGTGCCTGATATGAAATTTGGCAAACAACTGTTCGATATGAAATGTGAATTTACGTAATACTGGAACTATTAATTGTAAACTATTAAACCTGCTAAATGTGTCATGGAACTTTGCAAACGTTTCTAGCAGTAAAAGCGCTTGTGATAGATAGCCCAATGCCACACAGTTTTCTTCGTCAAATCGTGTGTGATGTAGTTGATAAAAGAAAACGGTTAACCAAGGCAGAGCGTGTGTGATAGTTACACCTATCACACACGAGCCTACAAATAAACATGTGTGGCCCGTGTAAAAATAGGTTCTTACTGAACTGCAAGCAGAGGTGGATAAGACGAGCCTGGATGATCTCGATTAGGGAAATGAATATATTGTTCTAATATTGTTCTTATGAAGTTGAACTAGCTATATGTTGTACTGTGTTGTTTTCATGTAGCTATCGTACTGTGATGTTATAATATATTTATGTGCCTGATATGAAATTGGCAAACAGTTGTTCAATATGAAATGTGAATTTGCGTAATACTGGAATTATTAATTGTAAACTAATAAACCTGCTAAATGTGTCATGGAACTTTACAAGTAGTTCTAGCAGTAAAAGCGCTTGTGATGGATAGCCCAATGCCACATAGTTTTCTTCATCAAATCGTCTGTGATGTAGTTGATAAAAGCAAACAGTTAACCAAGGCAGAGCGTGTGTGATAGTTATACCTTTCACACATGAGCCTACACATAAAATTGTGTGAGATGGACATACGAACGGAAACGTTTTCCCTGGATTGACTGTGTGGGGTGAACATATGAACGGAAACATTTTCCCTGAATTGACTGTGCGGGATGTACATTCGAACGGAAACGTTTTCCCTGGATTGACTGTGTGGGATGTACATACGGACTTTCCCTGGATTGACTATGTGGGATGTACATATGAACGGAAACGTATTCCTTGGATTGACTGTGTGTGATATACATACGGATGAAAATATTTTTCTGGAATTCACCATGTGGGATGTACATACGAACGGAAATGATTGGGTTTCGATGCCTCGCCCGATCGCACACGAGCTCATTTTGCCCCAGCTTGTGTGCCAGGAGGGCCTATCCCCGACGGTTTCTGGGTATTGTGGGAAGGACCCCCTATCGCCCACACTCACTTAGCGACACTTCCAAATGTCCTTGCGGAAAGGGGTTTAAATCGTTTGTATAGCACCGACACGTATCAGCGTATGTCTTTTGTTGCGTTGATGGACTGCTAGATGTTTGATACATGGGCTATGTTTGAGGTTGAAACTATATATATCATATATATCTTTTGAAAATGTAGGGATATAACAGAAACAATACGGGCACTTTGACGTCTGCCACCGACGACAAAGGGGTATTTTCCATCTGCCACATACAGTGAAGAGACCATGTGGCAGCAACCTGTGCAACCTGGTAGCTGACCCATCTGGTCACCTTGCCGTCCGTGGCAGACGACAAATGATGCGGGAGTTTACCGTCTGTGGCGGACGGCAAAGACTTGGGGGGATGACACGTGGCTAGCATCATGTAGCAGACGACAAATGGGAGGGCATGTTTGACATTCGCTGGCAGACGGCAACGGCTGTCGTTAGCCACCTAACGTGGCTAACGCCTGCTATTTTCCATCAATGTTCTTTGTCGTCCACTTTGAGGAAGCAGATGGCAAAGAACCTATTTACCGTCAAGCTCTTTGCCGGGCAGCTTTGCCGTCGGCGGCTGACGGCAAAAGAGATCCCTGTAGTGACACCATTTTATTTTTCGGCATTTATTGATGCAACAGTCCTGCTTAGCCGCTAATAATTATCCACACTGCTCTAACTTGCTATGGAATGTTATGATTTGCTTCATTCTCCCTGACCATCAACTTCTGGACCATGAGGCGCTTCCTGAGTTGTTCTGGATCCTTGAAAATATGCATAAATAAAGTCGGAACATATAACTAGGAAAATATATGGCACGTGAAATCCCATTACATATATGCACTTACCTCAGTCCTGGGCATGTTATGCCCGAGGCTTTCGTACAGGTGGGACATCTGCTGTAATACATTGAATCATGAGTCCATGTTGTCACAAAATGACTGCATATTTTAATAGCTATATTAGTGTGCATCTAATGTGCATGAACAAATTAAAATACTACCGCCGAGGTGTAACATGAATGTTCTCTTGTTTAGGACATTCCACAAGTTGGGCGTTCCTATCGGGGGTCTGCTATTGCAACATAATGCTAAATTCTTGCTTCACTAATAGGACTTCCCTTTGAAGTTCTAGGTCATGAAAATCCTCCTCTAATTGAAATAAGGCCTTGTTTAAATAATCAATCACGAGAATCCTATTCATTTCCATTTTTCACTTCAAGTAGCCCGTATGAGGAATCCACAAGTGCAAGTGGGCGAAGATACTACATTTGGTAGAGAAAGGTAAATGGCAAACATAGTGACCAAAATAATTTATAAGAATCAAACAGTTACAATTGTAGGGGTGTGGAACACATTGTATCATGGAAAAGGATCGAGCATGACTGTGTTAATCAGCACCTTGGTGCGCTCTTCCTCGGTGAACCAAGTTTGCCTTAGCGCTCGTGCTTGCTCATGAAATTGCAAATTGAAAAAGTGTGTCTTTCCAGCAGAGTTAGTGCCCGCGCTCCTCTCTACTGCGTCGCTAGTAATCTTACACACTGCAAGATTGAACGTATGGACAACTCCACCATCTCGGATGGTGTCTCGGATGTTTCAGAGGCTAATCTTGATCGGGAATGGTCGAGAGCTTCTTATCCATATTGTGCTAAAAAGGCAAAATAAGGTTCAAAACAAACGTAACTTAAAATAAATGGAATTCATACGGGGCAGGTGTCTATAATATATGAATATTTTCAGAGTTGTAATATAAAATGACAAAAAAACTTGTAAATTCCATAAAATTAATTATTTTTACGGTGACGTATACGATATACGGTGTTTCCATAGTAGTACATCTCCCTGCATCCAAAATTGTTGCATTTTTTGGATGCATTTGGCAGCCTAGTATTTTATCACTTGTTCAACATTACTATAGCGGGTATTAGACACCATCGTCTTAGACCATAGTTTGTTGACGTCTTTGGCCTGAATAATTAGGATAGTTTGAAAAATCAACACATTCATCATATAATGGTAAACCATGTTTTTGTTAGACAAACAAAAAAATCATGGTTCGAGCCATAGTCTAATATTATGATACTATATACTATTTGCTAAGTCTCATTGAATATGTATTAATACCCTTGTTTTAAAAAACTCATTTGAATACACAGATTTTGTTTGACAAATCACAAGTGTAGCCATGTTTGGCTACAATGTATTTCCATATTATTATTGTAATGTACTACACCTCATAGATAATTTGTAGTTTAAATATAGTGGTGTAGATGGTACTATCATGGCATAATGTAAAAGGATAATATTAGCGCATGCCCAGGTTTTTGTAACAACCATCTGGACTTAGATAGGAGTGCACGATCTTAACCAGTGCTTAATACTACACAAAACAGCTTACCGACGGGCCTAACTCACTGGCCTGACGTCGCGGTAGCGATAGCAATGTTTCCCTCACTTCGAACCTTGGCAAGTAGCGCCCTATACAGGAAGGTCTTCCATGTACCTCCCGGGCCATCAACAAAGATCACACCCCCAGCTCCTCTTTCAACTGCAGCTAGTATCTCATCGTATGCAACCCTCTGCTCCAAGTTAAGCGGCGATGCCAATTTAGTGTCATTGATGTCAAAATCAATGGTGGCTTCCTCAATCACCTCTCTGGACCCGCCCTCGATTGGGTCGAACGTTTCATCGATGCTTGGGAGAGAGAAATCAGCTATGTCTTTGCCCATGGACTGCAACATACCCCTAATGTCAAGCAACACCATCTGCTTCACCTTAATCAGGCATGTGTGTGATCGGCAATAGTCATCAGACATAGGCTCGAATTGCCAATCCCATAAACCACACATGTCGCATGTCCCACAGTGCACCAAAATTGTTGCAAAGATCCTTTTGAGCGAACATGGCATCGCCCACTGCTCTGCCTCGGTAAGACAATCGTCCAGCATGTTGTCTGACTCGACGAGTCCCAGCCTCTCAGCAGCCTCCTGAAAGCTACCACATATCCTTCCATCCACAATGAGTAGATCCGCGAAGGATGTCTTGCCCAAAACATGATTTAGCAACACACGCAGATAGTAACGCTCCCCTCGGCAAGATTGGCAGACATAAGTATACCTACTTGAGTAAGGTCCTCCCATTGTTTCCAATACTTCGGTCCGTTCTGCCATGTGAAGCTTCCAGGTAAATAATTGTACAATATTTTCCTAGCCCACGGGTGGACCTGGTTAGCCTAGAAATACTCTGTCAACATGGATTTGGAAGCTTTCTCAGAGGTGACGACGTCGGTCAAGTGAGCTTGCTCATTGAATGACACCATGTGCATATTTGGGAGATGAAGAGGCAACTATAGGACAAATGGGGAGTTGGCACAGAAGGGGAAGCCAAATATCATCCACATCGCCTCCAGAGGAGTAACCCACCTCGCGTCTACATATCTTTTGATCTCATCAATGTTACCATCGGCGTCGAGCTGGTCGATGCTGAAAGAAGCCCTATCATGGCCCTTGTATATGTACTTGTAAAGGTATTTTACGGCCTTTATATTGGAGCAAACCTCAACGTTGATGTGGTGAACATCCGCACATGGTAAGGGTTATAAGGCACAACCCATCTATTGACCAACATTTTACCTCAGACCTTAGCTTGTCGACCATCATCTCGACGATGATAAACTGTATATGGGTCATTGCCATGTGTCGTGTTTTTATTGAACGACCGCGGGTATCTGCACTTGCACTTGTTCTGTTGCATGCACACATTTTTGGGGTTGAGATCATCGCATGGTCCGTGCATCATATGTTTTAGCACCAAGGCGTGGAGTTCAGGATACTTATGCTTGTCTGGGAGTTTGGTGGAAATGAGTCGGCCGTACTGCTCCGAAACGACAAGCTTATAGGAAGAATCTATGAAAAAAAAGTGTGTGGGGGGAGGCCCTCTTTTGGAACTCGACTACATATACATACACGACAACAACACCTAGGATAATCTTCTTGAACAACAACTCTTTCATAGCCTCTAGCTTGCCATGGAACACACGAGCCTCAAGATGTTGGTGTACTAAAGATTGGACCCTTTAAGCACCCCATACTTGTGCACGGGCAGTCGTAGCCACGCCCGTGGCAAGGCCTGATGGGGACGACCGAGGACAGATGCAAGGTGAAGAGAAGTGGTCAAGCCAGAGGGCACAGGGCAAGCTGGACCCCCGACAAGATCCTTACCGGGACGGCTTGCGAGACCACGACAAGGTCCTTGCCAAGACAACTTGTCGAGCGCTAAGAAGAGCACCACCCTCGGGGTTGAGAGCTCTGACACCATCGACAACGTTAAGGCCAAGACCAGGGGTGCGCACGTAGTGGCCTACAGATTTTGTGAAGGCCAGAAGATGAGGTACCTAGCAAAATCCTTGCCGAAGGCATCTGTGAGACCCCGGCAAGATCCTTCCCGGGGACATCAGCAAGACCGCAGCAAGGCTCCGCCACCCCGTCACCACTCTAGTGCAGTAGCCGGCCTGCCAGCCTAGCAAGCACCTGCATGCTTGCATGCAGACCTTTGCGAAGATCCTGCCACCTCTCCAGCGCAGCAGCTGGCCAACCAACTTGGCGCTGCATGCCTCGTCGGCATGGACGCGTGTCAAGACGGAGCAGGGCAGCAACGGACGAGACGGGTCATACTCCCGTCCCCGATAAAGCTGGAGGCCGCGTAAGCAACACATTCAAGGAGTTTTTCCTAAGACGCCGATGATAAACATAGACACTGTAGCTACTTTACACCTCTTGTATGCCATTGTGGCAGCCCCTTGGACATATAAAAGGAGGCCACGGCGTAATTGGAAGAGGATTTGATCTTTTGAACCTCTCGGCCCAGCTTGCATGCATAGCAGCGAGCTGAAGCTCAAGAACACAAAATATACACTCAAGCAGGACTAGGGTTTTATGCTTCTCAGCGGCCCGAACCTGGGTAAAAATTCGTCGTGTTGATTGTTAGATCCACTCTTTGCTGTACCCCTCTTTCGTGCCAAACAGCAGAAGGGATCCACGTGACCCTGTAGGTGTCGTTCTACACCGACATCTTTGGCGCGCCAGGTAGGGGGGAAAAGAGTTCTGCAAACCCGATCTAGCGGTTAGCGTGTCGTTTCCTCGATCACCATGGCTCCCAAGAAGAAGGGAATCACATCGATCGGTTCGTCTGGAGCAAACCGCCCGTGCCAGTGTGAACGGGCGACGGGGTAGTCGCGGATGGTGGCGGAGGTGTGGCTCACGAGCATCCACGACACTCTAGCAATCAAAGCCAGGCGAGCGACGTCATTCGCGCCCAAGATGACGAGTCACATGCCTCCACGTCCAAGAGCAGGGTCGTGCTGCCCAAGGGCGGTGCGGGGACCTCCAGGGGTGGAGCCATGCTACCTATGGGCGGCGCGGCGTCCTCCAAGACACCCCCGCCCGTGCCCGCGCCCGCGCCGTGGTCCTCCCAGGTCATGCGCGGCGAACAACACCTCGACGTTGGTGACCCCAGGCGTCACCACTGGAAGAGCCCTCTGCATCATTCTCGAGATGCACAGGGCCGGCTTGCATGCCAAGATGCAGGTCAAGATGGCGCACGGCCGCGGAACCGTGATGGCGCTCCTTCTAACATGGTTAGAAGTCCGAGCACCTCCCGTTCTTTGCGCTTGTCGCTGCCACCTACGCCAGTGGAAGCATTAGCACGAGTGAAGCTACTCCTCGACTTCCCTCCTACTGCGAAGAAGCAATAAGAGTGGAGGGATGCTATCCAAAGCCTTATTGGCTTCGCCGATAAAGATCGATACGAGGAGGCAGGCCCCTCGCGACGTCAGTCCACCGAGCCGGTGGGTGCCGACGGCGGAAAGGCCGGAGGCACCGCAACCACAGTGCACTCCCCTCCACCATGGCAGCAACGGTCGCGAACTCGACGGGTCGATGCCAGTGATGATGGATCCACGGCTTCGTCTGATCCACAAACTCGTCATGACCAACGTCAAGTTCATTGGGAGCGGGTTAAAGAGGACAGTCAAACTACCATCGAGCGGCGACCGGAAGCACGCCATCAATCTGATAGGCGTGCACGTCCCACTGCGTATAGGCTTGCGCCATGGGATTGTGGTGACCTGCCTTACGAGGTAGGTTGTCCAGCTCTTACCCATGAGTTGAGGCCATTCTAATGGCCCACTACCCGCACGTTCAAACCTGAGGTCCCGGAGAAGTACGATGGCAAGACCCATCTGTCCGAGTTCTTGAGCATATACACCATTGAGATGCAAGCTGCCGGGGCTCGGGACGGGAAGGTGCTCGCCAACTACTTCCCATTGGTGCTCAAACCCAACGTCAGGTCATGGTTGATGCACCTACCGGTAGACTCCATCTCCTCTTGGTCGGACCTGTGCCACGAGTTTGTTGGCGCATTTACCGGAGGCCATAAAGCTCCTGGCCAGGCATGTGATTTGCATCTCATTCCCCAGAAGGATGGCGAATCCCTGCGCAAATACATACAGAGATTCAGCTGTGTGCAATACAACATCGCAGATGTTCATCATGCCGCTGTCATCAGCATGTTCCATCAGAACATGCGCAACCGCAAGATGCGTGAAGAGCTAGCCATGAACAAGGTTAAGGATGTTGCCGAACTATATGTTCTGGCCGACAGATGTGCTCGTGCTGAAGAAGGAAGGAAGTACCCCGGCGAAGATTTTGACGCAGCGATTCTGGAGACGAAGACGCCGTCGTCCCGGCAAAGAAAGGCCGGCGACATATTAGGAAGCGCAGGGACACGACCATGCTTGCCGTTGAGGAACCCGGCGACCCCGGCACCGCCAAAAAGGCCAAGGTTGACATTCCCATTAAGGGAGTTGCCGGTGGGATCCGCCTGCCAGGACTTGGCGGCTACCGATAGGTCGGCGGGCTCCGACAAGCAATATTGCAAGATCTATCGCACCAAGGGCCATGACCTCTAGAACTGCCGGAAAGTTGAGCAACTTGTGGAGAGTCAGAAAGTTGAGTATGAGAGACGGGACAAGGCGAACGGCCAGGATGATGCCGAGGGGTCTGGCAAGAAGCGCGGTGGCCGAGGGGGGCGTCGTGGCAAGGAGAAGCAAGAAGAGAGGCCAGCTCGAGGCCGCGACAAGAAGGAGGGGGATGATGACCACGAAGAGGACGACGAGTCCAGTGACCAAGAATTTCAAAAGTCCACATAAGCCATGTGCATCAATGGCGGCGCCTCGTTGCATTCTTCTCACCGCCAGCATAAACAGTGGGCGCGCGAGATCAATGCAGCGGAGCCATCGATCGACGCCCACAAGCCACTGAAATGATCCAGCACGCCTATCATTTTCGACGCCGAGGATCACCCTGATCGCACAACCGCACTCGGGTGTTTGCCGTCGTTGGTTTCACCAACAATTCGCAACCTCGAGGTGATGAAAATGCTAGTTGACGGTGGGGCCGGTCTGAACCTTATCTCGCCCCAAGTGATCAAGAAGTTGCAAATCCCTAAGGGAGACCTCGAGGAGACGGGCACGTTTCAAGGGATCAATCCGGGGAGAAGCCAGCCAAAGGGTAAGATGGCACTACCAGTTACATTTGGTAGCCAGCTGAACTACAGGACAGAGAATATCATTTTTGATGTAGCCAAGATCCTGTTTCCATATAACGGGATCTTTGGCCACCCAGGACTGGCCAAGTTTATGGCCGCATCACACTACGCCTACAACATGCTGAAGATGCCCGGCCCGATGAGCATCATCACTGTCAGCTCCGACAAGAAGGACACACTCATTTGTGCCGACCAGCTCTACCGGGAAGCGGTGGTAGCACCTGCCTCCAAGGCACTTGCTCCCACCACTGGAGCCCCGAGGGGAAAAATACCGACAAGACCTCAATCGCCGACAAGGCTTCTGGCCCCTGCCAAGCCTTTTGCACCCACTTCGGTAGGCGCACCTCTTCGGAGTGATGTGTTCCTGTCGAGGACGTGCTAGAGAGCTCCACCGGCAAGAGCAAGAAATACAAGGCTGCACCACCAGAGACCAAGAAGGTGCCCGTCAAGGAGGATGGCACGGGAGGAGCTTTCACTATAAGCTCCACCCTCGACAGCAAATAGGAAAGCACGCACGTCGCCTTCCTGCAGGCGAATGTCTATCTGTTTGCATGGCAAGCATCTGACATCCCCGACATTCCTAGGGAGGTGATTGAGCATCACCTTGTTGTCTGTCCTCATGCGCAACCCTTCAAGCAGAAGGTCAAGAAGCAAGCTTCGCAGCGGCAAGAGTTCATCATTGAGGAGATTAGGAAGCTGGAAGCTGGAGGCTTGGTCAGAGGAGTGCTCCACCCAATGTGGTTGGCCAATCCGGTGGTGGTATGCAAGGCAAATGGGAAATGGAGGTTGTCCATTGATTATATAGATATCAATAAAGCCTGCCCAAAGGATCCTTTCCCTTTGCCGCGCATTGACCAGATCGTCGACTCCACTGCCTGGTGCGACCTGATGTCATTCCTTGATGCCTATTCAGGATACCACTACATATTCATGATGAAGGAAGACGAAGAAAGACCACCCTTATCACTCCATGGGGTACATATTGTTTTATATGAATGCCTTTCGGGTTGAAAACTGCTGGTTCGACATTTCCAAGAGCAGTTCAGATTGGTTTTGAGCCCCAGCTCCATAGAATGTGGTAGCTTACATGGATGACATACTGGTCAAAACCAAGAAGAAGGCAACACTTGTGCAAGATTTGGAAGAAACATTTTCAAATTTGCGCAAGATCAATCTCAATCTCAACCCTGAGAAGTGTGTGTTCAGTGTTCCATCCGGTAAGCTTCTCGAGTTCTTTGTATCTCAGTGCGGGATTGAAGCGAACCCCGACAAGATCAAGGCAATTGAGCAGATTGAAGCACCAAGGTGAGTCAAAGATGTGTGTCGGCTTGCTGGCTGCGTTGCTACTTTAGAAAGGTTCATCTCCAAATCTGCTGAGAGCGCCTTCCCCTTCTTCAAGATTTTGAAGAAGGCAGGGCCCATGAAATGGACCCCGGAGGCTGAGGCAGCGCTGCAAAATTTGAAGAGGTACCTATCCTCTACACCAATACTAGTTGCGCCTAAACCACAAGAGCCATTGCTGCTATATCTAGCGGCAACGAATCAAGTGGTTAGTACTGCGCTAGTGGTGTAGAGGGAAATTGACGAAGAGGCAGCAGCAGCGGCAAGACTGTTGAATGACGAGCCAGAGCTCTCCCTGGCAGGATTTAGTGCCGGCAAGGAAGAACCCCCGTCAGAGTCCGGCATCGGCAAGGCAGGACCTGTACAAGCAAATGAAGTGGTACAGAGGAAGAAGACGATACAACACCCAGTTTACTTTGTCAGCTCCCTCTTGCAGGGGGCTAGATCAAGATACTCTGGTGTGCAGAAGTTGCTCTTCGGCCTCCTTCTGGCCTCGAGGAAGCTGCGCCATTATTTTCAAGCACATGAGGTCACTATCATCACTCGCTTCCCGTTGCAACGGATCTTGCACAACCCAGAAGCGACCGGAAGGATTTTGGAATGGGCGTTGGAACTATCGAGCTTTGGTCTCAGGTTTGAAAGCACTTCGACTATCCAGAGCAGGGTTTTGGCAGAGTTCATTGCAGAATGGACCTCAACGCCTGACACAGAAATTCAAGAGACCACTCTCCCCAGCAAGGAAACAAGCCGCGACTGGATTATGTACTTTGATGGGGCCTTCTCACTGCAAGGCGCCGGTGCCGGCGTGCTGCTTATCGCGCCCACCAGAGAGCACCTCAAGTACATGGTCCAAATGCATTTTCCCCGAGAAAGATCAACGAACAACACCGCTGAGTATGAGGGGCTGCTTGCTAGTCTCGGGATCGCGGCAGACCTTGGGATCAGAAAGTCGATCGTCCGTGGGGATTCGCCACTCGTAGTGAAGCAAGTGAACAAGGATTATCATAGACCGCTGATGGAATCTTATGTGGATGAAGTGAGGAAGTTGGAAGAGAGTTTTGATGGTCTGCAAGTAGAGCATGTTCCTCGAGCGGAGAACAGCATTGCTGACGACCTATCAAAACATGTTGTCCTCAAGTTACCTGTGGAACCAGGGACCTTTGTGCTCCAATTGACCCAGCCATCCGTTGAACCATCGGCAAGACAGAATAAGCGAAGAAAATCGGGCCTCGGCAAGTACTTTCCCACCGAGCTCCCAGGAGCCGCCGGCAAGGATGTTGCAGGGACGCCGAGCTTGCCGGGGAATGACAGACTGCGGCAGGGCCTCGAGCCCTTGCCATAGAGACAACCGCTCCCATGGCAGAAGACATGCCTCTAGTCCTTGCCGTCGAGCCTCAGGCTCCGGCATGGGCACGGCACATCGTTCAGTCCCTCCAAACAAGGGAACTCCCTGAGGAACAGGAAGAAGCAGAGAAAGTAGCCCGTCAGTGTGTCATGTACCAGTTTGTGGACGATGTCCTGTACAGGAAAATACCGAACGGTGTGAACTTGAAATGTATTCACCGGGAGGACGGGCTGGAGCTGTTGGCAGAGATACATGGGGGCATATGTGGCTCTCACATAGGATCAAGAGCCCTTGCCGGCAAGGCTTTCCGGCAAGGTTTCTTTTGGCCCACTGCTCTCCAAGATGAAACTGCACTAGTAACCAGGTGTAAAGAGTGTCAGTTGCATTCAAAGAAACTCCATCAACCAGCTCAAGCTCTTTAGACAATCCCTCTTTCCTGGCCGTTCTCCGTCTGGGGGCCCGACATACTAGGCCCCTTTCCCCGAGCTTTCGGGGGCTTTGAGTACTTGTACGTTGCAATCGACAAGTTCACAAAGTGGCCAGAAGTGGAGGCAGTGATAAAGGTGACAGCACAATCAGCCATCAAGTTCTTCAAAGTACTAGTTTGACATTTTGGTGTGCCAAACAGAGTCATCACCGATAACCGCATGCAGTTCACAAGCCGCACCTTCATGCAACATGTCCAAGACCTCGGCAGCAAGATATGTTTTGCTTCTGTTTCACACCCACGAAGGACAGGCCAGGCAAAAAGGGCAAATGCTGAAGTATTGTGGGGCCTCAAGACGAGGACTTTCAACAAGCTGCACAAGTGCGGAAGATGCTGGATTGACGAGTTGTCGGCGGTTCTTTGGTCAATCAGAACAATGCCAAACCGAGCCACCGGCTAGACTTCCTTCTCCCTCGTGTACGGGGTAGAAGCAGTTCTCCCCACGGAAGTCACATACGGGTCACCTCGAGTGCTCGCTTATGATGAGCTTGAGCAAGAGCAACTGCGGCAAGATGACGCAACGCTCCTCGAGGAAGATTGTCCTCGGGCTGTTGTGCGAGTTACGCACTACCAGCAAGCCTGGCGCCGCTACCATAGCCGCAAGGTTCATGCCCGAAGCTTTGAGGAAGGCGACCTTGTTCTTCGGTGCGTTCAGTTGGCCAAGAATTCCAACAAGTTGGCGCCAAAGTGGGAAGGCCCTTATCGGGTGATACGAGCCACCAGGCCCGGCGCAGTCCGCCTGTAGATCGAAGATGGTATCCCAGTACGCAATTCCTGGAACATCAGGCATCTTCGCAAGTTTTACCCGTGAGGCGCGGTTGCGGGGCCTCCCGACAGACCACCTTTTATACAAGCCTTGCCGTCAAGGCATGTGACCCTTTGTACAAAGCCAGGCGTAGACTCTGAGCAACAAATAAATAAACGAAGCGCCAGCGCCCTAAGAGTTAGCATGCATGCTAGGTTGAGTCTCTCTCTAGTAGGGTTGATAGTGCTTAGCGGCAACTAACCCCTGCTACCTCTTGAGCTTGCGTTGTATTCCCTCGAAGAGGAAAGAGAGATGCAACACAGTAGCGTAAGTATTTCCCTCAGTTTTTGAGAACCAAGGTATCAATCCAGTAGGAGACCACGCGTGAGTCCCTCGCACATGCACAAACAAATAAGAACTTCGCAGCCAACGCGATAAGGGATTGTCAATCCCTTTACGGTCATTTACGAGAGTGAGATCTGATAGAGATGATAGTTTATATTTTTGGTTTAATAAAACAGCAAATAAAAGCAGTAAAAGTAAAGTAGATGTAGATTGATATGTTGACAGTAAATCCCGGGGCCATAGTTTTCTCTAGTGGCTTCTCTCATGATAGCGATATTCTACGGCGGGTAAACAAATTACTGTCGAGCAATTGGTAGAAAAGCGAATAATTATGAGACTATCTAGGCATGATCATTGTTTATAGGCATCATGTCCGAGACAAGTAGACCGACTCCTGCCTGCATCTACTACTATTACTCCACACATCGACCGCTATCCAGCATGCATCTAGTGTATTGAGTTCATACGAATAGAGTAACGCCTTAAGCAAGATGACATGTTGTAGAGGGATAAACTCAAGCAATATGATGTAAACCCCATCTTTTTATCCTCGATGGCAACAATACAATACGTGCCTTGCTGCCCCTACTGTCACTGGGAAAGGGCACCGCAAGATTGAACCCAAAGCCAAGAACTTCTCCCATTGCAAGAACTATAGATCTAGTAGGCCAAACCAAACCAATAATTCGAAGAGACTTGCAAGGATATTATGAGCACACATAAAAAGTTCAGACAAGAACCAAATATCTTTCATAGATAACCTTGATCATAAACTCACAATTCATCGGATCTCGACAAACACATCGCAAAAAGAGATTACATCGAATAGATCTCCTCGAAGACCGAGGAGAACTTTGTATTGAGATCCGGAGAGAGAGAAGAAGCCATCTAGATACTAGTTATGGACCCGAAGGTCTGAGGTAAAATACTCACAACTCATGGTGAGGGTGATGATGATGATGATGATGAAGGCCTCCGTGATGGATCCCCCTCCGATGGAGCTCCGGAACAGGCTCCAAGATGGGATCTCCACAGAAACAGAAGCTACGGCGGTCAAATTAGGGTTTTCTCTCTATATACATAGTTTCTGGGGTACGTGGACTTATATAGGAAGAAGGAGGGCACCGGGGGCCACTTGAGGGGGCCTCGAGGCAGGGGGGCGCACCTTAGGAAGGGGGGCGCGCCCCCCACCCTCGAGGGCCACCTCTCTATCCCCTGACTCGGTCCTCAAGCTCCGCGTGCGTGATTTTCTCCAAAAATATCTCTCGCGAAGGTTTCATTCCGTTTGGACTCCGTTTGATATTCCTTTTCTGCAAAACCCTGAAATAGGCAAAAAACAGCAATCTGGACTGGGCCTTTGGGTTAGTAGGTTAGTCCCAAAAATGATATAAAAGTGAATGATAAAGCCCATTAAACATCCAAGACTTCATAAATAATAGCATGGAACAATAAAAAATTATAGATACGTTGGAGACGTATCAAGCATCCCCAAGCTTAATTCCTGCGCTTTCTCGAGTAGGTAAATGATAAAGAAGGATTTTTTGATGTGGAATGATAACCAATGTAGTGTTTCAATGTAATTCTCTTAATTGTGGCATGAATGTTCAGATCTGAAAGATTCAAGATAAAAGTCTATATTGACATAAGAAATAACAATACTTCAAGCAATACTAACAAAGCAATCATGTCTTCTCAAAATAATATGGCTAAAGAAAGTTATCCCTACAAAATCATATAGTCTGGCTATGCTCCCTCTTCATCACACAAAATATTCATATCATGCACAACTCCGATTTCAGCCAAACATTTGTTTTCATACTCTATCTTTTCAAACCTTTCAACTTTCACACAATACATGAGTGTGAGCCATGGATATAGCACTATGGGTGGAATAGAGGTGCTTGTGGAGAAGACAAAAAGGAGGGAGTTAGTCTCACATCGACTAGGCGTATCAACGGGCTATGGAGATGCCCATCAATAGATATCAATGTGAGTGAGTAGGGATTGCCATGAAACGGATGCACTAGAGCTAAATATGAATGAAAGCTCAACAAAAGAAACTAGTGGGTGTGCATCCAACTTGCTTGCTCACAAAGACCTAGGGCATTTGAGGAAGCCCATCGTTGGAATATACAAGCCAAGTTCTATAATGAAAATTCCCACTTGTATATGAAAGTGACTAAACATGAGACTCTCTACAATGAAAAACATGGTTCTACTTTGAAGCAAAAGTGTGGAAAAAAATATAGTAGCAATTCTCCCTTTTTCTCTCTCTTTTTTTTGGGCCTTTCTTTTTTTTCTTTGGCCTTTTTTTGCGGAGGGGCTTTATAGATTTAGCCTTTCCTCCCATGGGACAATGCTCTAATAATGATGATCATCACACTTTCATTACAACACGAAATTACAACTCGATACTACAACAACAAAGTATGACTCTATATGAATGCCTCCGGCGGTGTACCGGTATGTGCAATGAAACAAGAGTGACATGTATGAAGTTATGCATGGTGTATTTGCCACAAATATGATGTCAACTACATGATCATGCATGGCAATATGACAATATGATGCGTGTCATATAAACGGAATGGTGGAAAGTTGCATGGCAATATATCTCGGAATGGCTATGGAAATGCCATGATAGGTAGGTATGGTGGCTGTTTTGAGGAACAATATGGTGGCTGTTTTGAGGAAGGATATATAGTGGATTTATGGCACCGGCGAAAGTTGCGCGGTACGAGAGAGGCTAGCAATGGTGGAAGGGTGAGAGTGCGTATAATCCATGGACTCAACATTAGTCATAAGAACTCATATACTTATTGCAAAAATCTACGAGTCATCAAGACAAAGCAATCAATGCATGCTCCTAGGGGTGAGGTTGGTAGGAGTTAACCATCGCGCGCCCCCGACCTCCATACAAAGGTTGGCACTCTACAAATACCTCATGCTCTAACTTCGTCACATAGCGGTTCACCATACGTGCATGATACGGGAATCACTAACCTTAACACAAATATTTCTCAATTTCATAATAACTCCACTAGCATGACTCTAATATCACTATCCTCATATCTCAAAACAATTATCAAGCATCCAACATCTCATTCTATTCAATGCACTTGGTGTGAAATTTTTTACTACATTGACATTGGATGTTTATCATGTGAAGACTAGTTTCTTTAGCCTAAACACATTACCATGCTGTTTTAATAGACTCAAATAGATCTAAGTGAAGCATGAGAGTTCAACAATTTCTACAAAATATTACCACCACCGTGCTCTAAAAGATATAAGTGAAGCACTAGAGCAAAAACTATTCAACTCAAAAGATATAAGTGAAGCACATAGAGTGTTCTAAAAATTTCTAGGCCATATTTAACTCTCTCAAATAGGTGTGTCCAGCAAGGATGATTGTGGCAAACTAACAAGCAAATACTCAAATTATACAAGACTCTCCAAGCAAAACACATAACATGTTGTGAATAAAAATATAGCTCCAAGTATAGTTACCGATGGATGAAGACGAAAGAGGGGATGCCTTCACAGGGCATCCCCAAGCTTAGGCTTTTGATTATCTTGAATTTACTTGGGGTGCCATGGGCATCCCCAAGCTTAGGCCTTTGCTACTCCTTGTTCCATAGTCAATCAAAGCAATACTCAAAACTTGAAAACGTCACAACACAAAACTTAGACAAAAATTCTCGTGAGCTCCATTAGTAAAAGAAAACAAACCACTACTCAAAGTTACATCAATGAATTCATTCTTTGTTTATATTGGTGTTAAACCTACTGTACTCCAACTTCTCTATGGTACATATCCTCCAATACTACTCATAGATGCATTGGAATAAGCAAACAACACACGAGAAACAGAATCTGTCAAAAACAGAACAGTCTGTAGTAATCTGCAGGGTTCGCCTACTTCTGGAACTCCAAATAATTCAAACTAAATTGTTAAATTTGAGAAATTTGTCTACGAATCCTCTGCAAAAAGAATCAACTAAAAAACACGCTCCAGTAAAATCCCACGACTACTTTAACGAGCGCTAACGATTCTGTTTTTCTCAGCAAGATCACATAAACTTCACACAAGTCTTCCCAAAGGTTCTACTTGGCACAAACACTAAACAAAACATGAAACCACATCTAATCAGAGGCTAGATGCAATATTTATTCCCTAACAGCAACAAAAACAAACAACATAAAATTGGGTTGCCTCCCAACAAGCTCTTTCTTTATAGCCATTAAGATAGGCTTGAGAATTCAATGATGCTCACATGAAAAGACAAGGATTGAAGCACAAAGAGGGCATCATAAAACATGTGACAAACATATCTAAGTATAACATACTTCCTATGCATAGGCATCTTATAGGAAAACAAATTAGCAATACAAGCAAGATCTAACATATGCAAGGAAGAAGAAAGTAACAAGATCAATCTCAACATGAATAGAGGTAATTTAGTAACATGAATATTTCTATGACCATATTTTCCTCTCTCATAATAATTGCATGTAGGATCATAAGAAAATTCAACAATATAGTTGTCACATAACATATTCTCAACACGATCCACATGCATGCAAAGTTGGCACTCTTCCAAAATAGTGGGATTAACATTAACTACTGTCATGACCTCTCCAAACCCACTTTCAATATTATTGCAAACATTATTATCAATCTCATATTCATCATGGGGATTAAATAAATTTTCAACATCATATGAAGAATCACCCCAATCATGATCATTGCAACAAATAGTAGTCATAGCAAAACTAGCATCCCCAAGCTTAGGGCTTTGCATATCATTAACACAATTGGCATTAAGAGAATTTACAATAACATCATTGCAATCATGCTTTTCATCGAGGGAACTATCAAGTATGGGTGAAATTGCAACGATCTCATGTTTAACATACGGAACTATAGCAAATTCATCTTCATAAATATTGGCATCATGGACACGAGGATATCAAGCATCATGTTCATCAAGGGATAATTCAATCAAATCATCGGAATCAAAATTATCTATAGATTCATGCATATCATTATTTTCTTTCAAAGCAGCGGTCATTCTTTCAATAAATTCTTTGACATAGGCATTAAGAGGATAGTTTTCAAAGCAATATTTAAGTATGTCAAAAATTTCAGATTCGTAGAGAGTAATACCATACTTTTCAATCAAAGAAGCAACTTCATAACCACCCTTAAAAGCAACAAATTCTTCAATTTGTTCGATATCGTAGTAACTATAAACACCCTTTGCATAAGAGGATAAGATTTCATTATCATTGAACTCACATAGGTAGGGTGGCTGTTTTTTAGGGTTCTTAGAGCAACAAGTAAAATCACAAATTTCACAAAGATTCCAAGCATAACACATCAATCTGTTTATTTGATCCCATAAGAGTCTCCCCTTTTCAGACAAACGGTGACACACAAAATGAGCGTGCTCATCTAAAGATTTCCCATCAACTAAGCTAGTTCGGGTTTCAGCACGCGAGCAAAGGGATCGAAGATGATCCAGGTAGAACACTTTAAGGTGATTCATAACAATAGATTTTTAGCAAGCAAAGATGCAAGCACATAGAAGGCACATGGAGACACAAGCAAACAAGAAACAAGCGAACGATAAACACACGGCGGAAGAAGGGCAAATAAAATGGAAAGGGTGAAGTGGGGGAGAGGAAAACGAGAGGCAAATAAATGTAATGCGAAGGATAAGGGTTTGTGATAGGTACTTGGTATATGACTTTTGCGTAAGCCTCCCCGGCAACGGCGCCAAAAATTCTTCTTGCTACCTCTTGAGCTTGCGTTGTATTCCCTCGAAGAGGAAAGGGAGATGCATCACAGTAGCGTAAGTATTTCCCTCAGTTTTTGAGAACCAAGGTATCAATCCAGTAGGAGACCACGCGCGAGTCCCTCGCACCTGCACAAACAAATAAGAACTTCACAGCCAACGCGATAAGGGGTTGTCAATCCCTTTACGGTCACTTACGAGAGTGAGATCTGATAGAGACGATAGTTTATATTTTTGGTATTTTTGGTTTAATAAAACAGCAAATAAAAGCGGGAAAAGTAAAGTAGATGTAAATTGATATGTTGAGAATAGACCCGGGGGCCATAGTTTTCTCTAGTGGCTTCTCTCATGATAGCGATATTCTACGGTGGGTAAACAAATTACTGTCGAGAAACTGATAAAAAGCGAATAATTATGAGACTATCTAGGCATGATCATTGTATATAGGCATCACGTCAGAGACAAGTAGACCGACTCCTGCCTGCATCTACTACTATTACTCCACACATCAACCGCTATCCAGCATGCATCTAGTGTATTGAGTTCGTACGAACAGAGTAATGCCTTAAGCAAGATGACATGATGTAGAGGGATAAACTCAAGCAATATGATGTAAACCCCATCTTTTTATCCTTGATGGCAACAATACAATTTGTGCCTTGCTGCCCCTACTGTCACTGGGAAAGGACACCGCAAGATTGAACCCAAAGCCAAGCACTTCTCCCATTGCAAGAACTATAGATCTAGTAGGCCAAACCAAACAAATAATTTAAAGAGACTTGCAAGGATTACGAGCACACATAAAAAGTTCAGAGAAGAACAAAATATCTTTCATAGATAACAGTGATCATAAACTCATCATCGAATCTCGACATACACACCGCAAAAAGAGATTACATCGAATAGATCTCCTCGAAGACCGAGGAGAACTTTGTATTGAGATCCGAATAGAGAGAAGAAGCCATCAAGATACTAGCTATGGACCCGAAGGTCTGAAGTAAACTACTCACAACTCATGGTGAGGGCAATGATGATGCTGATGAAGGCCTCCGTGATGGATCCCCTCCGGTGGAGCTCCGGAACAGGCTCCAAGATGGGATCTCCACGGGAACAAAAGCTACGGCGGTGGAATTAGGGTTTTCTCTCTGTATACAGAGTTTCTGGGGTACGTGGACTTATATAGGAAGAAGGAGGGCACCGGGGGCCTTGAGGCAGGGGGCGCACCCTGGGAAGGGGGGGCGCCCCCACCCTCGAGGGCCACCTCTCTGTCCCCTGACTTGGTCCTCAAGCTCCGCGTGCGTGATTTTCTCCAAAAATATCTCTCGCGAAGGTTTCATTCCGTTTGGACTCCGTTTGATATTCCTTTTCTGCAAAACCCTGAAATAGGCAAAAAACAGCAATCTGGACTGGGCCTTTGGGTTAGTAGGTTAGTCCCAAAAATGATATAAAAGTGAATGATAAAGCCCATTAAACATCTAAGACTTCATAAATAATAGCATGGAACAATCAACAATTATAGATACGTTGGAGACGTATCAACCCCTAGCATAGAGGTTGAGTATATGCCTTTGTGTCCCTTCCAATCCTTTTTAGTTTGCAGGCCGCACAGGTGCTTAAGCGGAACTTTTTGGAATAAAGGAGACGAGCTGACACTCCGACTCCGGCAAGCCAATGCTGTCGGGGGCAGCAAATTCAGATAAGTCTCTTTTTCCCGCACTGAGTACTTCCGTATGAATCTTGAACGTATGAAACTTCGCTCGATCTCATGCCACTGTTCTCCTTCCTTCCTATGACCAAAACCCCATTTTGGGCTGGAATTTGGTTGTAGTTGCGATGGAAGGGGGGCGGGCGAAGGGCCTAGTCCTTCTTTGCCCCTACCCCCGCCAAGAGCGTCGGCGCAGGCAGGGTATGAAGCGGGAGGACGGCAAGGCATGTTGCCGGGTGACGTTGTTCACTTGAAAAATCACGAGGACTCGTTCCTTGGGATGAGCCTCGCTCACGCACAAAAGAACCCGGCAAACACCCTTTTCCTTTATCAATACGTTGATTAACAAGTACATTTCATACGGAATATAAGCATAAGCAAGGGGATACAAAGTCTAAATTTGGCAAATGCCCGCGGGCTTAAAGATCTAAAAAAAAGATAAGATGCCCACAATCCCTTTCTTGTCCCTCTCCTCAGGAAGCGGATCAAGATTGCAGGAGGGTAAAAGAGTGCCCAGGCGAGGTGCACACGGCAGAAGACACCAAGAGAACATCCCGGCGGTCGTCCAGAAGAGGGTGGGAGAGGATCCGAAAGATGAGGCAGCAGGCCGGCAATACGAGACGAAGGCATCGACGCCATTGTACTCTGACATGATGGCCCGCCACCCGCCTTCTTCGCCTTCTCCGGCCTCCCAACTCCAGCCGCTAGAAGCGCCAGCCCCGAGAAGTTCATGGAGCTGGCTTGAGGGGCCGCCGCCAAGAACTACCCCCGGCAAATCGCTCTGCCGGGGAGAAGGCCAGGTACAGATAGTGGTGCTGCCGGTGTTGCCTGGTGATGGGGCGCCCAATGTCTAGTATGACCCGCCCTTGTCGTCCTCCTCCCAGGTCTCCTCCTCATCGCTATCACTCGAGGAGGAGCTTTCGTCGTCAGTTGAGCTCTCCGCGCAGCACCCTAACCGGATTCCCGAGCGCCCAAAGACATTGACAGAGAGCAGGTCGGCCTCCACTAATTTGAAGCGAAGGACGTGCCCCTTCGTCAAGTAATGGGCGTGTGCAAAGGTTTTCCAACCACGACGAAAAAGCATTACATGAGGGCGGGGAACTTCACATTCTCCCACATATCACCATTGCAGCATCCCTTCATGCGAAGCCTCAACCTCGATGGTTGGTCAACCTCCAGCACCCTCGCGAACGGCTCGGGGAGGCGAAGACGACTATGCGGCGGTTTGCGCAGCTGCAAGATAAACTCCAGCGTCGTGTCTCCAACATGGCCGCTTAGCGAAGCGGGAGGAGACGGCGGCGCCGCAGGTGCCCCACCTCCACATACCCTTCTGCCTCGACCACCTCGCCGACCGCGACCCCATCCAGCACCTCCGCCTTGGACGTCTGGCTCATCCCCTTGGGCGCTTGGCTCTTCCTTGACCGCCGTGGCTCTCTGGCGAGAGGAAGATCTAGTCGCCTCCGCAGAGGGACGGCCGCGACCGCACCCCCTCGGCATGATAGTGCATGGAGAACGGAGAAGAAGAGAAGACGCAAGGGGATGTCCCTCGTTCCTCCTCTCAATTCCCCTTTTTATAGCCAAGCATGAAGGACCAGGGGCTGGCTCTATACCTTCCCTAAAGGGCCCTTTCAAGTCCGGCCCATTAAAGCCATTGGCAACGAGCGAGGTCGTCAACCGCCCTCCCTGTGCCAATCAATGGCACATGGGTATCTGCCGTGGCATGCCTTCCCATATCCCGGGCGTCCGCCGCCTACCCCGCGCCAAGCATGAAGTGTACGTGGCGAAAGAGGCAGGTGTAGTGGGAAACATGAAATGGCGATGACCATCTCATGAATAAAAGCTATTCACGGGCCATCTGCGCGCACGACAAACAAGAAGAGTATAGGAGTTATCCCCTGCAACGCGTGCCCGCGCACTGTTTGGGCCTGGCCCAACGACGCTTCGCACTCGTGTGTGGCCCAGGCCCAGGGGCTCCTGTCGTTGTACCAAAGTTTGGGCCCTTTAAGCACCCCATACTTGTGCATGGGCAGTCATAGCCACGCCCGCGGCAAGGCCTGATGGGGGCGATCGAGGACAGATGCCAGGTGAAGAGAAGTGGTCAAGCCAGAGGGTAGAAGGCAAGCTGGACTCCCGACAAGATCCTTTCCGGGATGGCTTGCGAGACCCGGGTAAGGTCCTTGCCGGGACAACTTGCCGAGCGCTAACAAGGGCACCACCCTCGGGGTTGACAGCTTTGACACCATCGACAACATTAAGGCCAAGACCTAGGGGCACGCGCGTAGTGGCGTGCAGATCTTTGTGAATCCCAGAAGACGAGGTACCTAGAAAAATCCTTGCAGGAGGCATCTGTGATACCCCGGCAAGATCCTTGTCGGGGACATCGGCAAGACCGCGGCAAGGCTCTGCCACCCCGTCACCACTCAAGCGCAGTAGCCGGGCTGCCAGCCTAGCTAGAAAGCCCCTGCGTGGTCGCATGCAGATCTTCACGCGGATCCCGCCACCTCTCTAGTGCAACAGCTGGCCAACCAACTTGGCACTGCATGCCTCGTCGGCATGGACGCGTGTCAAGACGGAGCAGGGCGGCAACGGTTGGGACGGGTCCTACTCCCATCCCCGATAAAGCTGGAGGGCACGTAAGCAATGCATTTAAGGCATTTGTCCTAAGACGCCAATAATAAACATAGACACTGTAGCTACTTTACACCTCATGTATGCCACTATCGAAGCCCCTTGGACATATAAAAGGATGCCCACGGTGTACTGGAGGAGGATTCGATCTTTTGAACCTCTCGGCCCAGCTTGCATGCATAGCAGTGAGTTGAAGCTCAAGAACACAAAATATACACTCAAGCAGGACTAGGGTTTTACGCTTCTCAGCAGCCCGAACCTGGGTAAAAATCCGTCGTGTTGATCGTTAGATCCGCTCTTTGCTCTACTCCTCTTCCCTGTCAAACAGTAGAAGGGATCCACGTGACTTCATAGGTGTCGTTCTACATCTATAAAAGATCATGTCAGTCTTATGTTGTCTGACCAGGAAACAACTCATTTGATATCTCTTCCCACTTAGGGTTGCAGGTCATGATCAAGAAGATGTCAGACTTCCCGTAGGTATGGACAATTTCCATCGAATCCATATGCCTCTATTTCATGTCGCGGTCTCCACCTGGGTACGTTTGAGGGAGCACTATCCTTACTCCAACAACGCTTGCTCGGGTCTCCCCGTATGTAATTGCATCAACAACTCCTTTATATAGGTCGGCACGGATCTTTATGTGGTTCTTCCAGTACCATTTCAACCTAAAACTCTCAATCTTTATGTACATGTTCACCCCCCATTGATGGAGTAATCTTGCTCGACGGGGTATGGGATTGAATATCCCAAATCGTTTATGCATCATATAACAGTAGTAGTCTCTCACGGAGATGCATAACCCACTTGTCGGAGATATTGACCATGGGTGTCCTCAGCGACCACCCTTGGTATTTCAAGACAAATTGTGGCCGCCTGCTACCCCCCGGCCGTCTGCTCATCGGGCCGCCTCCTAGGGTAGCTTGCCCTACGAGCTGGCTGCCAGCAGGCGGCAGGGACCCAACAGGCGGCGGCACCAATGCCAGCAGCTAGCAGACGGTCCCACGCTCCCCCCTCGGGACGCGTGCTGGGGGACCACCACGCAGCTGAGGCATGGCTACAGATGAATGCGTCCTTAGAGAATCTATAAGGGTGTGGCTACAGTGAACATGTACCTTATGGATAATCTCCTAAAGTGGCGGGTCACTGTAGCCATGCTGCTTGTGACCAAGCTTCGGTCAGAGGAAGCCACGATCCCACTACTCGCAGACGGCGGGGCCAGCAGGCGGCTGGCCCCACCGGCCAGTGGGTAAGTCATAAACAAGCCGCCCCTGGCAGATGGCCAGGGGAGGCGTCCGCCTGGTAATAGACGGCAGATCCTGCCCTAGAAGTCTGAACCTCATCAAGATGACAAGATAGGGTGTGGCGGCAGCGTACAGCGGGAGACGGTGGTACTATAGCCACTTCCCCCCTGACGAGGTTGTCGTCAGCAGAAGCATCTATACAGTAAAAGGCAATCATGTGGGCCCGCAGGCGGCGGGCCCCAGCAGACAGGCGACAAGGCCGACGCCGCAAGACGCTGGCAGATGGGGGCCGCTTTGTTGAGATTACAATTGTACCCCTGGGGGATAGGCATATATAAGCCCCCCAGGGTCCTCCATGTTGGAGGGTTGGAAGATAAAAACCCTGAGAAGAAGAAGATAGATAGAGAGAGAGAGAGAGAGAGAGAGAGAGAGAGAGAGAGAGAGAGAGAGAGAGAGAGAGAGATAGAAACCCTAGCAACCATCCCCGATCCCTAGGGCACAGGAAGTGAGCTAGCCTTGTTCATCTTCCTTCCCTAGACCACACAGCTCGAGGAGCAACCTTGTAGCTACCATAGTTACATCAGTTATGACGCGGAGCCCCCGCAGAGCTGGACTAGGGGTGTTATCTCCACGGAGAGCCCCGAACCTGGGTAAGATCCGTAGGCGTCCTAAGTTTCGCCTCATCCCACTTCTAGGGCCCGGCGACGTTCTATTGACCCCATGCATGATAAGCCATCCGTTGGCATATGTCACCCCAAAACCCCGACATTTGGCGCCCACCGTGGGTCCAGGTGCACCGTCGTCCGAAGACATGTTCTGGACGGGAACTTTGTTCCTTCCTGGCAAGAGCAGCCAGCCCGACACGCCTACAGACGTGGAAAACGGGATGCTTCGCGGCGCTGAGGCCGCATGCGCCGCGAGTGGACTCGCCGACCTTCTCGGCGGCATCCGCATTCATGATGAGCCCTCTCCGGCGGCCAAGCCCGCGGTGCCGGAGAGCTGCCTCGTCGAGCTTCTCCACAAGCTCCACATCATCGACGAGCGCGCCTCTGACGTGGAGTCAGTAGGCTCTTCTGACCCACCAGTAGACATGATCATCGACCTCGGCGCAGAGCCCGTCGATTCCTTCCCCGAGCACGTGGTGATCATAAACGACCCCCTCCCCGCTCTCACGACCGGCATCGCCATTAGCACTGTCACGGAGGTGCTCGTCACCGACCACAGCGAACCGTCCGGCGGGGCGGACCAAGACCCGCTCGAGGCGGCTCTGCAGCACCTCGCCGCTCCTGTTGGGCAGGAGCAGACGGCGCGGCGTTGGATGCGCTCTGCGTCTTGCTCCTCGACAGCGCCACCAAGCTGGCTGCCTCCCGACGCCTCACTGAAGCCTACCGCTGCGAGATGGACCGTGCCATTTGCGGTACGCCGGCTGCTGGCGAGCCCAGCCGAGCTGGCGCCGTTCGTGATCACGGCGGGCTGCTAACAGATATGCTAGGAGCTCCACGGCCTGTGTACCTCACTCCATCGGAGAACCTAAGGGCTGCCCAGGCGGCAGTCGATGAGATGGGCCACTTGGAGGGAGACGAGCTTCGTTGCGTGACTCAGCGCGCCCGCCAGCTCCTCGACGCTGCTGCCACGCAGCAGGAGGCCCGTCGCCGGGTGTCAGAGGCCGGCGCGCACGCAGACAACCGCCCTCTTCGGCGGGAGCAAGGAGCCACGTCTCGCTCTCCAACAGTCGGCGCCCCCAACCGGCGAGACTCAGAGCCGGCTGCTAGCCGCAGCCAGCAGACTCGCGTCACCGCCGAGCACGATGAAGACGGCCGCCCAAGTGCTGTAGAGCAGCGAGGGGAACATCCGCCTCCTCCCAGGCGGGAGAGGCGCGTGTCTCCTCTGCCTGTTGACCACCCCTCTTTGGCAGGCCGCTTGGGCCGCCGCGAGGGGGTTGGGGAGAACGACGCCCGCCACCGCCTGGACCGTCTGGCTCGGTCCCAGGCGGTCGAAGAAGAGGATGACCTCGGTCCGGCTTGTTTCGGCCCCCGCATCCGCAGTGAGCTTTTTCCCAAGGGCTTCTCGCTCCCCAGAGATACCCCCAAGTACAACGGATCAGTGAAACCAGAGGACTGGCTGGTGGACTACTCCACAACCGTCAGCATAGCCACCGGCAACAGACGCGTTGCGGTGAAGTACGTGCCTCTTATGCTCCAGGGCATGGCTCGAACCTGGCTGAACAGCCTCAAACCCAACAGCATCAACGGCTGGTTGGACTTCACCGACGCCTTCACTCGCAACTTCACCAGCACCTGCAAGTGTCCTCCCAAGCCGCGCTAGCTCTCCCTATGTGTCCAAGGCCCAGACGAGTCGGCCCGCGATTACCTGACACACTGGGCAGAGCTGCGAAACTCTTGTGAAGGAGTGCACGAGGTACAAGCCATCGAGTATTTCACGGTCGGGTGCAGAGAAGGCACCTTACTCAAGCACAGGCTCCTTTGTGACGAGCCGGCCATGCAGGATGAGCTGTTGAGCATAGCAGACAAGTATGCCACCGCCGACTCCTCCATGAAGACCGAGCTGCAAGATGCTTCTGGCAAGATGACTCCTCCAACTTCCAAGACGCCGACCGAAGAGTCCAGCCGACGCCATCAGCCGAGCGACCAGAAACACAAGACCCATGCGCCGGCTGCCAACAGCCGGCTGGTGGCAGCAGTCGACGGCCAGCAGCCAGAAGCTCAAGCAGGACCCAAGTGCTAGAAGGGCGGCAAACCAGTCTGGCAGCCAGCTTTCTCCTTTGACCAAGCTCTGGACGCCCCCTGCAAGTTCCACAGCGGCGCAAAGCCTTCCAACCACACCACGCGAAAGTGTCATTGGCTCACAAGAATTGCCAGGGGAGAAGCTCTGCCGCCGTCGCCTGCTAGGCAGCCGGCCCCGCCTCCTAATCCACCGGTTGCACATCCAGGCGGCCAGGTCCAGGACGAATTCCCAGAAGAAAACGGGGCCTATGTCGTCTTCACCAGCCAGACGGACGATAGGCACAGCCGGCGTCAACAGCGCAGAGAAGTCAACACCGTTGCCGTCAAAGACCCAGAATTCATGCATTGGTCTGAAAGGCCTGTCAGCTGGAGCCGAGAGGATCACCCGTCTGTCATGCCGTCACGAGGGGCCTATGCCGTGGTCCTAGACGCTACTCTCTCCACCGACAGGCGGGCCTGTTGCTTCTCCCGAGCACTGGTAGACGGCGGCAGCAGCATCAACATCATGTACCGGGACACCATGGAGAAATTGGGCATCAAGGAAAAGCAACTTCAGCCTACCAGGACCGTGTTCCATGGCATTGTGCCAGGCCTCTCTTGCTCACCAATCGGCAAGGCCAAGATCGATGTTCTGTTTGGTGACAAGATGCATTTCCGGAGGGAGCTAGTCTGGTTTGAAGTGGTGAACCTAGATAGACCCTATCACGTGATCTTGGGCCGGCTAGCTCTTGCAAAGTTCATGGCAGTACCCCATTATGCCTACCTCAAGATGAAGATGCCGGGCCCCAAGGGAATAATCACCATAGCCGGGGACTACGAGAAGTTCATCGCATGCGCAACAGCCAGCAGCCGTCTGGCAGAGTCCCTTGTCGTAGCTGAGGAAAAGCGCCGCCTGGAACTGCTGGTGGCAATGGCTGACGAGCAGCCAGCCATACCAGCCGATCCCAGGGAGGTGGAGCCGCAAGGCTCATTCCAGCCGGCCAAGGAGACAAAGAAGATTGCCTTGGACCCATCTCACACAGAGCGACTTGCTGTCATATGGTCAAACCTAGACGGCAAATAGGAAAGCGAGCTCGTCGATTTCCTCCGTGAGAATCGGGACATCTTCGCATGGTCCCCTAAAGACATGCCGGGTGTCTCGACGGATTTCACCGAGCACAAACTCCATGTGAGAGAAGATGCAAAGCCTGTCAGGCAGCCGCTACGCCGCCTGTCAGAAGAGAAGAGAAGAGTCGTTGGGGAAGAAGTTGCCCGCCTGCTAGCAGCCGGTTTCATTATGGAGGTTTTTTATCCCGAATGGCTTGCAAATCCAGTCCTAGTGTTGAAGAAGAACAACAAATGGCGCATGTGCATTGATTACACCAGCCTCAACAAAGCTTGCCCTAAAGATCCATTTGCTCTGCCGCGAATAGATCAAGTGATCGACTCCACAGCCGGATGTGAGCTGCTGTCTTTCCTTGATGCTTATTCCGGGTACCACCAAATCAAGCTTGATCCAGCCGACCGCCTGAAGACCGCCTTCCTCACGCCATTTGGGGCCTTCTTCTACTTGACCATGACGTTTGGCTTGAGAAACGCCGGCGCCACCTTTCAGCGTTGCATCCAGAAGTGTCTCCTTGAGCAACTTGGGAGAAACGTCCATGTTTATGTGGATGATATCGTGGTGAAGACGGAGAAGAGAGGAACTCTTTTGGAGGATCTCCAAGAGACATTTGAGAACTTGCACCGCTTTCGGATCAAGCTAAACCCGGAGAAATGCGTCTTCGGGGTACCAGCCGGCCAACTCCTTGGCTTCTTGGTATCCGAACGCGACATCGAGTGCAACCCTGCAAAGATCAAGGCCATTGAGAGAATGGAACGGCCGACCCGTGTGCGAGATGTCCAGAAATTCACGGGGTGCCTGGCGTCTCTCAGCCGTTTCATCAGCCCGCTGGGAGAAAAGGCACTCCCCCTGTACCAACTAATGAAGAAGACCACGTGCTTCGAGTAGAACGACCGGGCAGACGAAACTTTCCAGCAACTCAAGAGACTGCTGTCCACCCCGCCTGTCCTGGCAGCGCCAGCAGACAAGGAACCCATGTTCCTTTACATAGCCGCCACCAGCCGGGTGGTCAGCACTGTTATTGTGGTCGAGCGCCCAGAGGATGGTAGAGCCTTGCCTGTCCGGAGGCCCGTCTACTACTTGAGCGAGGTGCTGTCAGTATCCAAGCAGAACTACCCTCACTACCAGAAGATGTGTTACGGCGTGTACTTCACCGCCAAGAAACTCAAGCAGTACTTCCAAGAGCATTCAGTCACGGTCATCTGCACGGCCCCGCTTGCTGAAATCATGGGCAACAGAGGTGCCTCAGGAAGAGTGGCCAAGTGGGCCATAGAGCTGGCCCCCTTCACCATCTTCTACCAGCCACGCACCACCATCAAGTCATAAGCATTGGCCGACTTCCTCGTCGACTGGGCCAAAACCCAGTACCTGCCGCCTGTTCCAAACTCAACCCATTGGCGGATGCACTTTGACGGGTCAAGGATGCGCACTGGCTTAGGAGCCGGCGTCGTCCTCACCTTCCCCAAGGGCGACAAGCTCAAGTACACCCTGCAGATCCACTTTGCCGCCTCTAACAACATGGCCAAGTATGAGGCACTTATCCATGGGCTCCGGATGGCCAAGGAGATTGGCATCCGCCGAGTGCTGTGCTATGGTGACTCAGACTTGGTTGTCCAGCAGTCATCTAGGGACTGGGACGCTAAAGACGCAAACATGGCAAGCTATCGTTTCCTTGTCCAGCAGATCAGTAGACACTTTGATTGCTGCGAGTTCCTCCACGTACCATGAGCTGACAACATGCAAGCTGACACTTTGGCACGAATCGGCTCCACCCGCCAAGCAATACCAGCTGGCGTATCTCTTCAATGCCTGCGCAAGCTATCTATCAAGCCTTCACAAGAGTCGGAGTCAATCTTCATACCAGCCGATCCTGGAGCAGGCGGCCCGACTACTTCAGCAGCCGGCCCAGAGACTGCTCCAACAGGCCGCCTCAATACTCCAACCCCAGCAGACGGTCCACCAGTAGCTGCGTCGGTTCCTGGCCCGGGGACTGCTCCAGCAGGCGACCAAGAGGCGCCAGCTCCAACAGACGACTCGGGGATGTTGGAAGCACAGCAGACGGCTCAGCCCAGCCCTCCGCCTCCCAGCCCAACCACCCTGGTCTCTCTGGCAGAAGTAACAGGAGTCTCAGCACCGTCTTGGGCACAACCAATCCTCATCTTCCTGCTCAGAGGAGAGTTGCCAGCAGAAGAAACTTTGGCACGGAAAGTTCAACGCCGAGCTTCAACGTACACCATAGTTAACAAAGAGCTTGTCAGAAGAAGTACAACGGGCGTCTTCCAGCGCTGTGTGGAAGCAGAAAAGGGGATGGCTATCCTGAAGGACATTCACCAAGGGGAATGTGGCCATCACGCGGCCTCAAGATCCCACGTCGCCAAAGCCTTCTGCCACGTCTTCTTCTGGCCGACTGCTTTGGACGACGCCAAAGATTTGGTAAAAAAGTGCAACGGCTGCCAGCGCTTCAGTTCTAAGCAACACTTGCCGGCTTCTGCACTCAAGACCATTCCGATCACTTGGCCATTTGCCATCTGGGGTCTGGATATGGTGGGGCCCTTCAAGATAGCCAGAGGCGGCTTGACACATTTACTCGTGGCAGTGGACAAATTCACCAAGTGGATCGAAGTGAAACCAATCAAGAAACTCAATGGCCCAACTGCTGTGACATTCATCGCAGACATCACAGTCCGGTATGGTATACCGCACAGCATCATCACCGACAACGGCACAAATTTTGCCAAAGGCGCACTTGCCTATTTCTGTGCAACACAGGGCATCCGACTGGACCTAGCGTCTGTTGCCCACCCACAGTCCAACGGCCAAGTTGGGCGTGCCAACGGCCTTATCCTGTCCGGCATCAAGCCCCGGCTGGTCGAACCTTTGGAGCGATCAGCCGGCTGCTGGATCGAAGAGTTGTCGTCTGTCCTCTGGAGCCTCAGAACCACTCGAACAAATCCACCGGCTTCACTCCTTTCTTCCTCGTGTATGGGGTCGAGGCCGTCATCCCAACAGATGTTGAGTTTGACTCACCTCGCGTCACCATGTATACGGAGGCCGAAGCCAAAGAAACACGCGAAGACGGCGTTGACCTGCTGGAGGAGGCCCGGCTAATAGCACTCAGCCGCTCCACCATCTACCAGCAGGGTCTTCGGCGCTATCACAGCCGGCGAGTCAAGCCACGCTCCTTCCGCGAAGGGGACCTTGTGCTCCGGCTGATCCAGCGAACAGCCGGCCAGCACAAGCTCTCGGCTCTTGGGAAGGACCGTTTATCATCGGCAAGGTACTAGGCAACGATGCCTACTACCTCATTGATGCCCAGAAGCCAAGAGCACGCAAGAGAGACGACTCATGCAAGGAGTCGGAGCGCCCATGGAACGCAAACCTACTTCGTCGCTTTTATAGCTGAAAGACAGTATGTGCCGCGCTATCTATTTTATTTTGAGAACCAATGGGACCCCCGCAGAGTTCTCGGGGACTACCCAACCCTCTATCTATATGATAAGAATTATGCGTGTGAATGAGTATTGTTCATTCCTTTGTCCGGCACCGGAGCCTAGCAGACGGCCCGGGGACTGGCCACCTAGCCCTATGTTTAAAACTTCTCCTTAGAATAGTCGGAAAAGTAGTATGATGGCATCCAAGCCCTCTCCCTCCTTCAGTCACAGACTCGCAGAACGCGGTTGTATGACTGGCAGGAGCCAAAGGCAAGAAGTGGTGCCCACATGAAAAAATGGCTAAGGAAAACGGACATAGGGCAAGCCGGCCCTTCACATGAATTGTCGGCTGTCACACAGCCGGCTATCCAGCTCTGGGCTTAGCCACGCCGTCTTCCAGAGGGCGGGATACTTGCCCACCCCGAAAACAACCAAGTTCCTGACCCAGCCACAGAACCACAGAGTGGCTGTCTGGCTGGCAGGACGGCAGTTAAAGGAGACGACAAAAGCAAAATCGCCCTAAGGAATCAAGGGCGGGGCTAATCCTAGGACTTGGCACAATTGCATAAAAACCATGCAGCATTAAAAGAATATTTACATCAAATAGGCCTCAAGGGCCGCCTTGCAGTAGCAGCTTACTGATACACCCAGCGGGTGGAATTGTTCGGATTAACCCTACCAAGTCTTATAGAGAAACAGGAACCAAAAGATACAAGAGTAAAGCTTAGGGCGCAGCACGCGCAGCGGGCGGCACGACGAAGCCGGCTTCCGAGGGGGCCGCCTGGTTGGTCCCGGCCTGGCCGCTTCCTGCAGCAAGCGGGGCCACCACACCTGGTCCGCTTGTCGAGGACCGGTCAGGCTGGTGGCCAGCAGACGGATCCGCCTCCTGGGAGCTGGTCTCCTCGTCGCTGCCTTCCTCCTCCTCGCCCTCATCACTGGAGGCGATCTCCTCGTCCGGCTCCTCCGACACCGCCAGGTCCAGCCCGAAGTTGCTGGGTGGCTCCACATGGCCCCGGTCATCCAACTCTGGGATGAAGACGGAGGTGTCGGTGTACTCGGCAAGGGCGGCATCACGTTGGATGATATCCTTTTGCACCACGGCCAACTCAGGCTGAGCCTCCGCACAGAAGGTCTCCAACTGTTCGAGGCTCAGGCCCGGATACCAGCTCTTGACGAACTCCATGGCGGTCCGCGTGCCAGCCCTCGCTGCGGAACCCTTCCAGGCCTCGAAGTGGTGGCCATCTGCCTCCAGCCATTAGACAGTCTGATTGGGAGTGCGGAGTGCCGGCACACCTGGCCAGAGGGCGGCCAGCACCTGGGCACCAGCACGCTGCAGACGGCGAAGCAGACGGCGGACCGGCTAGAGACGCACCCGAATAGCAAGAAGCTCCTCGGCTGGGGTCCTGGGCGCGTTAGGTGCGATCACACGGCCCGCCTGGCGCCTCTCGTCACGCTCGGCCTCGATGTCCTGGGTGGCGGCCACAGAGTAGCCCGGGAAGAACTCTACCAAAACTAGAAGAAGAATCAGAAGAAAAGAAAGGCGGCTATAACAGATGGCGAGTACGAGAAGAAAGGGTAGACATCTCACCGTCGACCATGTCTCCAATGGCTACATAGCCGTCTTGGAGAGCCGCCTCCTTCTCGACCCAATTCGAGCGCTCGGCCTCGAATTCTGCCCGAAGAAGTGTCTCGGCGTCTGACATTTTCCCGAGCTCGACCTTGTGGGCCGCCGCCTAGTCTGCCAGCTCCTTGGCCAGGTGGTCGCGGTCCTGAGCAGCGAGACCACGCTCTCACTGCTTGGCAGCTAGCTCCGACTGGGCCTCGCCCAGCTGGTTGCGGAGGTTGGCTGCAACCGCTGGCAAGAGAGGAAGAAAAACTGTAATGTCAGCAGCAGCAAAAAAGATAACCTTGGAGTTCCAAGACGCCTACTCAGCAGCCAGCTCGGAACTAAGGGACTACACCCGGCGGGTGCGCTGACACGCCCCCGCAAGGAGGAGAAGGGAAGCACTCACCTTGGCTGTCTGCCAGGGCAGCCTGCAATTGCGCCAGCTCCTAGCGCTGGGCATTGTAGGAGGCCACACGAAGGTTGTGGTAGTCCTACAAATGAGAAACAAGATCAGCCCACGACGCACACTTTGGAGTTCCAAGCCGCCTGCTCAGCAGCCGGCTCGGAACTCGAGGACTACACCGCGTGGATGCGCTGACGCGCCCCCACAGAAGAAATTGAAGGAATAAAAGCAAAAGAACATGAAGCATACGTACCCGAACGGAGGACCGCGCAGCCACGAACTCATGCATCACTGTCTGCACGACTGTAATGCCCAGGATGGGACTATATCTCCTACGTGTGGAGGCACGACTTAAAGATATAAGCCCATTCTGGAATGATCGCAAGTTTGGTACCTTTGCACAACTCATGTAAAAATAGGGATGGAAAACTGAAAAGATAGTTGGCTTACACTCGCCACGTCACACAAATACATTACATGTTCAAACATCATTCAGATAAACATCACAGCCCATCTAAGGGTAAGATCCAAATGACAAGATACCAAACTTAACATTAAACCACAGGTCTAGATCGAATCCTAGTAGAAGCTCTACTGATCAACCGGATAGTTCACATAGTAACGGCTACGCTCCTCGTCGTACTCCCAGTCTAGCTCAGTGCCATCGCCTGTGTAGCTCACCATCGTACCTGCATCTGGTGTGTTGAAGTAACTGTGAGCCACAGAGGACTCAGCAATCCCGTTACCGGGTAACACGACTATTCAAGCCTTGGGTGAGGAACAAGGCTGAAGAAAGAACAAGAGTCTGCAGCAGCACTAGTCTAGCTTACATAAAAGAGAGCGAGAAGAGAAGGTGCCTCGGTCGAGAAATGATCACGAAGTGATCCTAACTAAATCAAGTCAAACATAACCCCACCATGTTCATCTCCCGAATCCCTTTCGGAAAATGACAGTCACGGTACTCACGTTGGTAGTGTATTGGAACATGGTGTCAAGTTTTCTACAACCGGATATTAACAAGCTCCCATCTGCCACATAACCGCGGGCACGGCTTTCGAAAGTTCATAACCCTGTAGGGGTGTTCCAACTTGGCCCATGACAAGCCCACGATCCGCGGAGTCGCAACTCCAAGGTGGGAAGGCCCGAGTATTCTCGGAATCCCGTGCTCAAGATACTCCGACTAAGGTAAGGCTAATCCAGCAAATCCTCCCGGCGTGCCGACACCCTGACAATAGCCGCGCGTATCTAGTCTCAGGCCACGACCGGATGGGCGAAGCTACGGGTTTTTACCAAACCTCGAGTTTCCTCGTGGTGGCCCCGCAGGCTCCCCGTTTCGGACCAACACTCATGTGGAGCACTGGCCCGGGGCTGAGCGAAGCCTACGTATAGCCAATCAAATGGTTTGCATAGGTGGGGTGGTTAAACAGGTTCATGGTTACAATAGGAGGCTGACAGGAAAACATGGGCATCGAGGCAAAGCTATAGATCGAGACTTCTAGCAATAGGCAAAGATAGTAATGTTATCGGGGTTCGGTCATCTTGCCTGAAGAGTTGTCGATGGGATCGTAAGAGGGGTCCTCGTTCTCAAGCTCGATAGTAACCTCGTGCTCGTACTCGTACTCGGTCTCAGCTTCCGGCTCTACTCAAACACAAGAACACAAGGCAACGAATCAAACAAGATGCAATGCGCAGAAAAATTACTGGAAGCATGACTGATGCACTATGGAGGCAAAACAGATGCACTATGGAAGCACAGAAAGTCTACTTAGGAAGCACAGTGTTATAGCACAACAATATGCATCAAGAAAAAGTGCTTCAAAACATGTTAACAATAGGATAACATGAATCTACAAGAAAAATCACACAAGTTTCATGTAGGACTTGCTTAAAACGGAGCTACGGGCTAAAAGTTACACCCGAAACAATAAACATGCACAAGCTGAAAATAACAGCCACATAGCAACTTCGGAGCAATAGATAAATAAGCTACATCACTCAAACATCATGGCAATGAGCATGGACATAAACTAGACATATCCTACAGCAAACAATTCCATTGGAGCATCCCCAAAGGAGCCATGGATCAATAGCAACAAGCTATGACATATTGAACTTGACAACAAAATCCTGACAGCAGTAATTTGTTGCAAGTTGGGAGCAAGAGTTAAATATGCTACAGCCACTCAATTAAGCTTGTGAGAGCATGAAAGGATAGCCAACAATATATACTACAAGAAAACATCAAGAGTCACCCCAAAACTATCATGGATTGCTCTAGAACAACAAGCAAACATGGAATCTGGAAATTACAGATTCCAGACTTAGTGAAATTTCATTAAGTGTTAAAACATCAGTTTCATCATGGCATCTTTATGAGCAAGTTTAAGTCACCTCAAAGCTAAACATGGCAAGTGGTAAGCACCACAGAAAAGTACACATGATGGTGAACCCAAAACATCTAAGCATGCATCAAGGGGACAAACACAACGATAGCAATGAGCTCCTCAAAATGACATCTCATAACAAGTTTAATGACATAACAGCCACATAGCACTTCGCAAAGGAGATAAACATGGCAAGATGAAATCTATCATGCAAGCTAAGGCAATCAACATGTAGAGCATTTCATGATGAACACGTCGACATCTCATTTGCTTCATCTGGATAAACATGCAAAAAGTTATCACATTGCAAAGATGGCATGAAAACAACTACTAACAGCAGTTTATGACAAGTAGCACTCTTCCCACAGATATTTAAACATCTAGATGACCTCAAACATGCATGGCACAATGGAACAAAACGTAGTACATGTCTCCACGAACATTTTGACATATCATTCACTCAAATCGGACCATCACACAAACAGTTATCACTAAAACAAAATAGCATCAGACAACAAAATAAACAGGGACTTAGAGGATTTTTGGAACAACCTCAGTCAACGGGCGGAGTCAAAGCGGGCCCGTGGGCGACGGTTCGGGCGCTGGATCCGAAGCGGAGTGGATCGGGCGCGACAATTGGAGCGGGTCGGGTCGGGCGCTAACGGGCCTCGGGGCTCCGGCCCGATAGGGTTCCAACCGACGGGAGAGGCGACCAGATCGGGATGTCCTCGATCCCCTGGCTCCCCGAGCGTGGAAACCGAGCGGCGGCGGCTGGGCCTTGGCTCGGCCCGCGAAGGGATGACGACAGGAGGAGGCCCGGTTGGCCTAGGGTTCGGCCCACGCGGCCGAAACTGGCCCAGGCGGGGCGGCGGCGATTGGATCGGGCGAGGGAGCTCGCCCTCGTGCCCCGAGCGGCGGCGGCGGCCTTCGGGCAATGGGAGGCGGCGGCTGGCGGCGGAAGGGTCCTCGGCCGGCGAGGTGGCGGCGGCGGGAGGAGGAGGCCGCGACGGTGGTGGCTGCTCCGGCGAGGATTCCGGCGGTGGCGGGGAACTCCGGCGAGGAATTCCGGCGAGCGGCGGGGAACTCCGACGAGGGTTCCGGCGGCTGGAGGAAGAAGATGATTGAGGAAGGAGACACTAGGGTTTCTAGGGCAAAAATTGGGGAAGTTGGACAAATATATAGGCACAAGGAGCTAGGGTTGTCCAAATGAGGTGTAGTTTTCGGCCACGCGATCAGAATTGGATGGCCTAGATGAAGGGAGGTGTTTGGGTTGGTTTGGTGGGCTGTTGGAGGGGTGTCTTGGGCCTCAAAGAGGGGGTACTTTCAGCCCACGAGAATAACTGTTGGAGTAGCAAACGAACTCCAAACGCGACGAGATTTGACAGGCGGGTTACACACACCAAAACAACAACACGCGACAAGTCTCATGCCAAACCGGAAACGTTACACGGCCAAACACCAAAGTAGGTCACGGGGATGCCACGGACACGTGAGGGAGCTCCGGAACTCGAAACGGACAACGGAAAGAAATGAGTGGGACCAGATGCAAACGACAACACAAATGCAATGCGATGCACATGACTACATGATATGGATGAATGCCACACACGCACACAACAAATCGACGAAAACCCAAAAGATGAAGAACCCGGAATGGAATAGATGGAGCCGAAGATATTATATATTGCCCAAAAGGGAAAGTATTACATCCGGGGCATTACAACTCTCCTCTACTACAAAAAGATCTCGTCCCGAGATCTAGGACTGGAAAAAGGAAGGGTACTCGGAACGAAGATGATCTTCTTGTTCCCACGTAGCTTCTCGGTCGGTATGGTGTGACCACTTGACTTTCCAGAATTTGATGGACTTGTTGCAGGTCTTGCGCACGGTTTCTTCGAGAATAGCAATTGGGTGCTCTCGATAAGACAAGTCTTGTTGAAGATCAATCTCTTCAAACGGAATCATGCGTTCAGGAGTCTTGAAGCACTTGCCGAGTTGAGACACATGAAACACATCATGAACATTGGCGAAGTTTGAAGGTAGCTCAAGTTGATAGGCTAGATCGCCTCTTTTGCCAAGGATCTTGAAAGACCCGACGTATCTAGGAGCAAGCTTTCCTTTGATACCGAATCTTTGGGTGCCTTTCATCGGAGAAACACGGAGATAGACATGATCACCAATGTTGAAGGCCAAATCACGATGCTTGCCGTCATAATAGCTCTTCTGACGCGACTGAGCGGCCTTGAGATTCTCACGTATGACTTTGCACATTTCTTCGGCTTCTGAGATCAAGTCATTGCCAAGAAGTTGACGTTCACCTGTCTCGGACCAGTTGAGAGGGGTACGGCACTTTCTACCATAGAGGATTTCAAACGGAGCTTTGTCGGCACTTGCTTGGAAGCTGTTGTTGTAGGAGAACTCGGCAAATGGAAGGCAATCTTCCCATTTCATGCCAAAAGATATGACACAGGCTCTGAGCATGTCTTCTAGAATCTGATTCACTCTCTCGACTTGACCACTAGTCTGAGGGTGAAAAGCAGTGCTGAACCTGATCTTAGTGCCCATGGCAGACTGAAAGGAGTCCCAGAACTTAGAAGTGAACAAACTTCCACGGTCTGAGGAGATAACTTGAGGAATTCCATGTAAGGACACAATTCTAGAAGTATACAATTCTGCCAGTTGAGCTGCATTGATTGATTCTTTGATTGGAAGGAAGTGAGCGACTTTGGTAAGCTTGTCAATCACCACGAAGATAGAATCATTCCCTCTCTTGGACTTAGGAAAGCCAGTGACGAAATCCATTTCAATGTGGTCGAATTTCCACTCGGGGATAGGAAGAGGTTGGAGAAGACCGGCTGGACATTGATGCTCTGCCTTCACTCTTCTGCAGACATCACATTCATTCACGAATTGGGCAATCTCCCTCTTCATGCGAGTCCACCAGTAAGATTGCTTGAGGTCTTGGTACATCTTGGAACTGTCAGGATGAATCGAAAGGAGGGAATCATGTGCTTCTTCCATTATGAGCTTCCTGAGATCACCTTTGGGAACAACAAGTCTGTCCTCGAAGAACAAGGTATCTCTCTCATCAACGCGACAGCACTTGTATTTAGGAGTACCCTTTGCAATACCATGTTTCACTTTCTGCACCATAGCATCACTGAGTTGGGCCTCATGGATCTGATCTTCCAAGGTAGGAGCAACTTGAAGATTTGCAAGAAATCCTTGCAGAACAACTTGGAGGTTGAGCTTCCTGAATGCTTCACAAAGCTCAGGCTGGAACGACTTGATAACAAGGCTGTTGCAATATGCCTTTCTGCTCAAAGCATCTGCAATCACATTCGCCTTGCCAGGTGTGTATTCGATGCTGGGATCATACTCTTGGATCATCTCGACCCAACGAGTCTGGCGGAGGTTCAGATTCGGCTGTGTGAAGATGTACTTCAAGCTCTTGTGATCGGTGAAGATGTCGACTTTTCTGCCCAACAGAAGGTGTCTCCACGTAATCAAAGCATGTACCACAGCTGCTAGTTCAAGATCATGTGTGGGGTAGTTCTTCTCACTTGGCTTCAGCTGACGAGAAGTGTATGCCACAATTCTCTTGTCTTGCATAAGCACACCACCAAGTCCTTGAAGAGAAGCATCACAGAATACTTCATAGGGCTTGGACTCATCTGGAGGAGTAAGAACTGGAGCAGAGACGAGCTTTTCTTTGAGAGTTTTGAATGCCACTTCACAATCTGGAGACCAGTAGTACTTGACATTCTTCTGCAGCAAGTTGGAAAGAGGCTTGGCAATCTTGGAGAAGTTCTCAACGAACCTTCTGCAATAGCTGGCAAGACCAAGAAAGCTTCGGAGTTGCTTGACGTTCTGAGGAGCTTCCCAGTTGACAATTGCTTCAACTTTCTCGGGGTTTACCGCAATACCGTCAGCGGAGATGATATGGCCCAGATACAAGACCTTATCGAGCCAAAATTCGCACTTGGAGAACTTGGCATAGAACTTATGTTCACGGAGTCTGTCGAAAACGAGACGGAGGTGATTTTCGTGATCCTCTTCATTCTTGGAAAATACCAAAATGTCATCCAGATACACAAGCACAAACTCGCCGGTGTAGGGGTTGAAAATGTAGTGCATCATTCTCGAGAAGGTAGGTGGAGCATTGGCGAGACCAAAGGACATGACTGTATACTCATATGAGCCGTAGCTCGTTCTGAATGCAGTCTTGGGGATATCTTCCTCGCGAATGCGAATTTGGTGATAGCCCATTCGGAGATCGAGCTTAGAGAACACTTTAGCTCCTTTGAGCTGCTCGAACAGTTCATTGATGTTGGGGAGCGGATACTTGTTCTTTACTGTCTTCTTGTTCAACGGCCGGTAATCAACGCAGAGGCGCTCCGTGCCATCCTTCTTCTTGACAAATAAGACACCACAGCCCCAAGGAGACGTACTAGGCCTGATCAGACCCATACGCTCCTATTCATCAAGCTGCTTCTTCAACTCCTTCAACTCTTTAGGAGAGAGCTTGTACGGACGCCGGCATGCTGGCTCAGTACCAGGCTCGAGTTCAATGACGAATTCCACTTGACGGTGTGGAGGCATGCCTGGAAGTTCTTCAGGAAAGACGTCTTCGTATTCGTTAACCACCGGAATTTGAGATATGGCATTCATTTCTCCCTTGTCATTGAGAGAGAAAAGCCTGATTGTGTTATCCCTGGAGGCAAAGATAATCACATCTTCATCAGGATGAGTAATCTTGACTTCCTTCTGTGCACAGTCAATTTGAGCATCATGCTGAGAAAGCCAATCCATCCCGAGGATGAGGTCAATGTCGGAATTGCCAAGAACCACCGGAGAGGCCAGAAATCGATAATCACCCATGCGAATAGAAACATCCGGAGCATACACACTAGAAGTCATACGTCTCCCCGGAGAAATAATTTGCAACCTCTGAGGCAATTTTTTGGTGACAACATCGTGCTTGGATGCAAATGGATATGACATGAAGGAACATGAAGCACCCGAATCAAACAACACTTTAGCAGGAAAAGAGTTCACTGGAAGGTTACCCAAAATCACATCAGAAGAATTCTCCGCTTGCGCTGCATTCATCAGATTCACCCTTGCATGCTTGGGATTGTGCTTGAAAATAGCTGTGCTGACAGGTGGAGGAGGCGGAAGTCGCTTTGGGTTGGGGCACTTGTTAGCATAGTGACCTTTCTGAGTGCACTTGTTGCAGACCACTTCTGAGAGAGGACGGAAATGAGAACCACTTGACTTGGAACCTTGAGACTGAAACTGATTCTTCGACTGGTTGCTCGGGTTGGATGGGTGGGAGAAACCACGCCCACCTGAGTTCTTGTTGCTGTTGGAGTTGTTGTAGGGAGCTCGAATCACTGGAGGAGGAGGAATCCAAAATTTCGGTTGCTTCGCGACGACTTGAGAAGATGAGGAGGAGTGAACGGCATCTCGAATCCTCTTTTTAGAAGCCTCCATCTTGAGTTGGGCTGCCTCTTGCTTAAGCGCCATGTTATAGAATTTGTCGAACTCGTCAGGCTCGAACAAGGTGAGAGCAAGTTGAAGTTCATCCTTGAGACCTCCACGGAACTGATAGATCTTGCTCTTGGCATCTGGTATGTCTTGCTTAGCATAGCGGGCGAGGTTTTGGAACTTGACATTATACTGGTAGACAGTCATAGAGCCTTGCTTCAGGTTGCGGAATTGCTCACGCATACCCTCGATGACACTTGTTGGAATGTGGTGAGAGCGAAAGTCCTTGCAGAAATCATCCCAAGAGCTCACACGCCCTTCTCTGGAGTCTTTGTACTGCTGCCACCAGTCAGCTGCTTGGTCCTTGAGTTGGAAGGCTGTAAATTTCACATAGTCCTCAGGCCTGACGTTACTACACTCAAAATGCTTCTTGATATCAGTTATCCAATCTTCAGCATCGAGAGGGTCGACACAGTAACTGAAAGCCTTTGGTTGATTGGCCAAGAACTGGTTGAGAGTAGCATGGTGCTGTTGGTTGAACAAATTGCCTTGGTTCCCTGGAGCACCCTGATTTGTTTGATTTGCTTGCATTTGCTGCATCATCTGCATCATCTGCATCAACATCTGGGTGTTCTGATTTGTAATCTGCATAATCGCTCTCCAGGCCTCAGACGGAGGAGGAGGGGAAGGAGGACGATCTGGAACCTCTTCACCCTCTGGGTTAGCGTTGGGAACCCTTTTCGGAGCCATCCTGAAAGAGATGACCACCAATCAGCAATTTGATTGAAAGAAGGTATCAGCTGAAACAACGTCTAGATATGCAACATAGTCTTCACAAGAATCATTCGAACAAGAGGAACGAATGAAATTCTCTGCTTAATGATAACAACAATCTTCACGAGAAGCCACTGGGAGACAAAAGGTAAAAATAAAAACACAAGGTACAGATGGAACAAACACAAGATAGGAGCTTCGTTCGACATCTTTGTGCTGTAAGATTATGGAACGCGTTACGAAAGGGTTTTGCAATCCCCGGATCAGCATAGCCAAGGACCCTTTAAGATGCAACTCCCGATCGGAACATCGGCCATAAAACCACTTCACTCAATGTAGAACCCCGAACTCGCTAACCTGCATTCGTTGGAAGAATGCCTACGATCTACTGGATAAACCCACCTATTAATTTCCGAAAGTTTCCAGTTATGCAATCAGGTGTTGGGGATATAGGGGAAGCACCGCGCAATCAACTCTAATCCTACATCTAGCTGTATCCATCCTTCAACACATAACCAGTTGTTCTCGGAAACCGTCTACCTCGGACCTTCGAAAAGCATCCACTATACAAAGCTATGGCAATACTCCCGAACTACCTCCCCAGTACTGGGTGATGTCGGGGTTATCTTGCCACTAACCATATAGGAGAGTTTTCGATGTCGGCCGTCTTAAGTATTCTAGTACTGTCGCGATATGCTTGTGACGACAATACCCCGAAGCTCAACTCCCCGGGACACTGCCACAACCCCTAATGTCAGGAGGCATCGAGAACAATATTCTCGTCACAAGGACATCGAAACAATCCAAATAATACTCGCGAGATTCCTAAAAAAATTGGTGCAATTTTTGAAAGTAGAAGAGGCAAGAGTAGTCGTCAGGAGTCCTCACCAGAATGGAAGGGGATGAGGAGCAAAGAAATCCTACTCTTCGATATAAATATAGGACTCAAAACTTTTTCATTGTGTGCCTAGACTCGACCGTCAACGATTCGATCAAACAGTGGGGGCTTCTAGGTCGGAGAAGGCTCTGAATACCAACTTGTAATGCCCAGGATGGGACTATATCTCCTACGTGTCGAGGCACGACTTAAAGATATAAGCCCATTCTGGAATGATCGCAAGTTTGGTACCTTTGCACAACTCATGTAAAAATAGGGATGGAAAACTGAAAAGATAGTTGGCTTACACTCGCCACGTCACACAAATACATTACATGTTCAAACATCATTCAGATAAACATCACAGCCCATCTAAGGGTAAGATCCAAATGACAAGATACCAAACTTAACATTAAACCACAGGTCTAGATCGAATCCTAGTAGAAGCTCTACTGATCAACCGGATAGTTCACATAATAACGGCTACACTCCTCGTCGTACTCCCAGTCTAGCTCAGTGCCATCGCTTGTGTAGCTCACCATCGTACCTGCATCTGGTGTGTTTAAGTAACTGTGAGCCACAGAGGACTCAGCAATCCCGTTACCGGGTAACACGACTATTCAAGCCTTAGGTGAGGAACAAGGCTGAAGAAAGAACAAGAGTCTACAGCAGCACTAGTCTAGCTTACGTAAAAGAGAGCGAGAAGAGAAGGTGCCTCGGTCGAGAAATGATCACGAAGTGATCCTAACTAAATCAAGTCAAACATAACCCCACCGTGTTCATCTCCCGAATCCCTTTCGAAAAATGACAGTCACGGTACTCACGCTGGTAGTGTATTGGAACATGGTGTCAAGTTTTCTACAACCGGATATTAACAAGCTCCCATCTGCCACATAACCGCGGGCACGGCTTTCGAAAGTTCATAACCCTGCAGGGGTGTTCCAACTTGGCCCATGACAAGCCCACGATCCGCGGAGTCGCAACTCCAAGGTGGGAAGGCCTGAGTATTCTCGGAATCCCGTGCTCAAGATACTCCGACTAAGGTAAGGCTAATCCAACAAATCCTCCCGGCGTGCCGACACCCTGACAATAGCCGCGCGTATCTAGTCTCAGGCCACGACCGGATGGGCGAAGCTACGGGTTTTTACCAAACCTCGAGTTTCCTCGTGGTGGCCCCGCAGGCTCCCCGTTTCGGACCAACACTCATGTGGAGCACTGGCCCGGGGTGGTTGATTAAGAAAGAGGGCTAATTACTCCCTATGCAAGTTTTTTAGTTATTAGGCAAATAGTACCAATGTTGGGACTTACTGGAAAAGACTTAGCACTTAGCGGTTTATCGAGGGGATCCCATAACCCCAACCGTGTGAGGAGCGCATAATCAAGGAACATAACACCGGTTTATACGGTTCCTAGCGGCATGAGTGGAACAAATCACCAAGCAAAAGGCTTAGCCTTCCACCCATTACCAATATATAGATGATTTCATTTAATAATTAATATAGTGTGATATCCCAACAAGCTTCAACAAGAAGCAAGAATCTTCAATCTTCACCTGCAGCTAACAATGCTATAAGAGGGGCTGAGCGAAGCCTACGTATAGCCAATCAAATGGTTTGCATATGTGGGGTGGTTAAACAGGTTCATGGTTACAATAGGAGGCTGACAGGAAAACATGGGCATCGAGGCAAAGCTATAGATCGAGACTTCTAGCAATAGGCAAAGATAGTAATGTTATCGGGGTTCGGTCATCTTGCCTGAAGAGTTGTCGATGGGATCGTAAGAGGGGTCCTCGTTCTCAAGCTCGGTAGTAACCTCGTGCTCGTACTCGTACTCGGTATCAGCTTCCGGCTGTACTCAAACACAAGAACACAAGGCAACGAATCAAACAACATGCAATGCGCAAAAAAATTACTGGAAGCATGACTGATGCACTATGGAAGCAAAACAGATGCACTATGGAAGCACAGAAAGTCTACTTAGGAAGCACAGTGTTATAGCACAACAATATGCATCAAGCAAAAATGCTTCAAAACATGTTAACAATAGGATAATATGAATCTACATGAAAAATCACGCAAGTTTCATATAGGACTTGCTTAAAACGGAGCTACGGGCTAAAAGTTACACCCGAAACAATAAACATGCACAAGCTGAAAATAACAGCCACATAGCAACTTCAGAGCAATAGATAAATAAGCTACAGCACTCAAACATCATGGCAATGAGCATGGACATAAACTAGACATATCCTACAGCAAACAATTCCATTGGAGCATCCCCAAAGGAGCCATGGATCAATAGCAACAAGCTATGACATATTGAACTTGACAACAAAATCCTGACAGCAGTAATTTGTTGCAACTTGGGAGCAAGAGTTAAATATGCTACAGCCACTCAATTAAGCTTGTGAGAGCATGAAAGGATAGCCAACAATATATACTACAAGGAAACATCAAGAGTCACCCCAAAACTATCATGTATTGCCCTAGAACAACAAGCAAACATGAAATCTGGAAATTACAGATTCCAGACTTAGTGAAATTTCACTAAGTGTTAAAACAGCAGTTTCATCATGGCATCTTTGTGAGCAAGTTTAAGTCACCTCAAAGCTAAACATGGCAAGTGGTAAGCACCACAGAAAAGTACACATGATGGTGAACCCAAAACATCTAAGCATGCATCAAGGGGACAAACACAACGATAGCAATGAGCTCCTCAAAATGACATTTCATAACAAGTTTAATGACATAACAGTCACATAGCACTTCGCAAAGGAGATAAACATGGCAAGATGAAATCTATCATGCAAGCTAAGGCAATCAACATGTAGAGCATTTCATGATGAACACGTGGACATCTCATTTGCTTCATTTGGATAAACATGCAAAAAGTTATCACATTGCAAAGATGGCATGAAAACAACTACTAACAGCAGTTTATGACAAGTAGCACTCTTCCCACAGATATTTAAACATCTAGATGACCTCAAACATGCATGGCACAATGGAACAAAACGTATTACATGTCTCCACGAACATTTTGACATATCATTCACTCAAATCGGACCATCACACAAAAAGTTATCACTAAAACAAAATAGCATCGGACAACAAAAAAACAGGGACTTAGTGGATTTTTGGAACAACCTCAGTCAACGGGCGGAGTCAAAGCGGGCCCGTGGGCGGCGGTTCGGGCGCTCGATCCGAAGCGGAGTGGATCGGGCGCGGCAATTGGAGCGGGTCGGGCCGGGCGCTAACGGGCCTCGGGGCTCCGGCCCGATAGGGTTCCAACCGACGGGAGAGGCGACCAGATCGGGATGTCCTCGATCCCCTGGCTCCCCGAGCGTGGAAACCGAGCGGCGGCGGCTGGGCCTTGGCTCGGCCCGCGAAGGGATGCCGGCGGGAGGAGGCCCGGCTGGCCTAGGGTTCGGCCCACGCGGCCGAAACTGGCCCAGGCGGGGCGGCGGCGATTGGATCGGGCGAGGGAGCTCGCCCTCGTGCCCCGAGCAGCGGTGGCGGCCTTCGGGCGATGGGAGGCGGCGGCTGGCGGCGGAAGGGGCCCCGGCCGGCGGGCGGCGGTGGGAGGAGGAGGCCGCGGCGGTGGTGGCTGCTCCGGCGAGGATTCCGGCGGTGGCAGGGAACTCCGGCGAGGAATTCCGGCGAGCGGCGGGGAACTCCGGCGAGGGTTCCGGCGGCTGGAGGAAGAAGATGATGGAGGAAGGAGACACTAGGGTTTCTAGGGCAAAAATTGGGGAAGTTGGACAAATATATAGGCACAAGGAGCTAGGGTTGTCCAAATGAGGTGTAGTTTTTGGCCACGCGATCAGAATTGGTTGGCCTAGATGAAGGGAGGTGTTTGGGTTGGTTTGGTGGGCTGTTGGAGGGGTGTCTTGGGCCTCAAAGAGGGGGTACTTTCAGCCCACGAGAATAACTGTTGGAGTAGCAAACGAACTCCAAACGCGACAAGATTTGACAGGCGGGTTACACACACCAAAACAACAACACACGACAAGTCTCACGCCAAACCAGAAACGTTACACGGCCAAACACCAAAGTAGGTCACGGGGATGCCACGGACACGTGAGGGAGCTCTGGAACTCGAAACGGACAACGGAAAGAAACGAGTGGGACCGGATGCAAACGACAACACAAATACAATGTGGTGCACATGACTACATGATATGGATGAATGCCACACACGCACACAACAAAATGACGAAAACCCGAAAGATGAAGAACCCGGAATGGAATAGATGGAGCCGAAGATATTATATATTGCCCAAAAGGGAAAGTATTACATCCGGGGCATTACAACGACGGTGCCCAGGGAGTTGAAGCAGTCGAGGACGTCCCGCGACGCGACAATCAGCGCGCCGCCACCTCCGGGCCTCCAACCTGACGGCACCGCGCTGGTGGCCTCATTCTCCGGCGCGGACGAGCTGGCACCGCCGGCCTCCACTTTCTGCGGCACGGAGACCGCCCTCGCGGGGCGCGGACGGGCTAGGGCTTTTGGGGCCGGCTGCGGGCCAGTCACCAGCACGCCATGTAATGCCCAGAATGGATTATACCTCCTACGTGTCGAGGCACGACTTAAAGGTATAAGCCCATTCTGGAATGATCTCAAGTTTGGTATCTTTGCACGACTCATGTAAAAATAGGGATGAAATTGCAAAAGAAGATAGTTGGCTTACACTCGCCACTTCACACATTTCATTACATAAGCAAAACATTATTAAAAACATCACAACCCGACTACGGGCGAAGATCCAAAAGAAAGATACCAAAACATAGAGCCACATGTACGAATCAACCCTAGTAGAAACCACTACTGATCGTCGAAAACGTCACAAGCATATGGCCACGCTCTTCATCGAGCTCCCAGTGAAGTACTTGAACCAGCTCCTGCATCATTCTCGGCTGAACCTGCATCTGGTGTTGTAGTATCCGTGAGCCACGAGGACTCAGCAATCCCATAACCATGGTATCAAGACTAGCAAAGCTTGGTGGGTAGGAAGAGGTAAAGTGGTGAGGTTGCAGCAGCGGCTAGGCAAAATATAGTGGCTAACTTACGAGTACAAGAATAAGATGAGCATCTACGCAAGCGGTCGCAAACTAGTAATGATCGCTAAAGATCCTGAACTACCTACGAGTCAAACATAACCCCACCGTGTTCTCTTCTCAAAGTGAAAAGAGACAGTCACGGTTACTCACACAGTTGTGTGTTTTACTTCGGATCCTCTGTCAAGTTTTCTACAACCGGACATTAACAAATTCCAATCTGCCACATAACCGTGGGCACGGCTTTCGAAAGAACATAACCCTGCAGGGGTGTCCCAACTTAGCCCATCACAAGCTCTCACAATTAGCTGAAGTGATAAATATAATATCATCACCCCTTATCTTAGGGAAATCCGATCAGGCTCGGCATCCCGGTGCACAAGACATTTCGACAATGGTAAAACAAGTCCAGCAAGACCTCCCGGCGTGCCGACACCCTGATAGTAGCCGTGCGTATCTCGTCTCAGGCCACGACCAGATGGGTGATCCTACGAGTAAAACCAATCCTCGAGTTTCCCCGTGGTGGCCCCGCATAACCCCCGTTTGGGACCAACACCATCAGCACTGGCCCCCCTGCTATGTAGAAAGAATACCCGGGGACGCGACCCCCTATGCAAATTTAATTAATTAAATAAGTTGTTATAATGAGGCAAATTAAAACCAATGTTGGGCCTTACTGGAGGAGTTTTATTCAAAGTCGAAGTGTCAAGGGGTCCCCATATACCCACCGTGTAAGGAACGCAAAATCAAGGAACATAATGCCGGTTTATCGGCGCCTAAGGTGGCATGAGTGGAACAAAACACCGAGCAAAAGGCCAAGCCTTCCACCCATGCCCAGTATATAGGTGTGTTAATAATAATAATAGATATTGTGATATTCCAACAATAAGTTCCCTCCTGGAACGATCTTCATCTTCACCTGCAACTAACAACGCTATAAGAGGGGCTGAGCAAGCGGGTAACATAGCCAAATAGTGGTTTTGCTAGGAAGGTGTCAAAGGTTAGAGGTTTCATGGCAACAAGGAGAGGCTGACATAAAAGATGGGTAGCGCGACATGTAACGATAGCATCGAGACAACTAAGCATGACAATGGTAGTAAAGGTATCCAAGGGTATGATCATCTTGCTTGGGATTCCGCAAGGAAGAGGAACGGATCCATGAAGTAGTCGAACAGAACCTCACAACTCCGGAACGAACCCGGAGCTAACGAGAGAAGCAAACCGGAAAGAAACAAACAACACGGTAAACACACCACACGAGACATGACAATGTGCTCAAACAAGTATGATGCAACACAAGTCTATACAGGAAGCACAGCAAGTCTATACAGGAAGCATAACATGGCAAGGTATGATGCATAATAAAACTACACTATTTAGGCATTTTAAATGAGGCCGGAAATAACAACAACAATTCCGAAAAAATCCCCATATGCATGTTTAGCAATTCTTAAAGCAAACAACATTTTAAACATATTAAAGTTGTTAACATGATGCGGATGACATGATCAAGTTTTATGCAATTTTTAGTTAAACGTTAACATGAAGAGATATGAAGTATTGTCACCGTGGTGGAAGGAAAGGGTGCCACGGCAACGATCCGAAAATGATGCAACGGCAACATCTCGGTTCCGGTAACTCGTTGAGAGACCGGTGCAAAAGAAAAGGTGGCGTGAACGAGTCGAACAAGATGAAAGGTGGGGTGATCCCGTCACCGGGTTCCCCATGGGTCGGCGACAAGGGAACCGAGGAGCATGACAAAAGACGATTCGGGCACGGAGCACACAAGTGAGCATCTCATACAACACAACAAGCATTCATCCACGGGTCATCGTCTCGGGGTTATACCTTCGGAACGTTCGTTCTCGGAGGGGTTCAAGTCGTCGAGGGACGTAGTGGAAGTAGTGAAAGTAGTCATTCTCGCGAGTCGTGATACACGTTCGTAGAGGGAAGTAGTCGTTCCGTAGAGGTACACGTTATGTAGCCGTTCACGCGGCGGTAGTTGGACTCGTCGTGGAAGTAGTGGTACTCGCAGGTCGGTGTCGTGGTACTTGGGGGTTCTCGTTCTTGCGACGGTAGTGGAACTTGACGTATCTCCATGTGTAGTCGTACTCGGTCCTCGGGGCACCGGAGAGGAACTTGACGCATCGGGTAGTCGTTCGGTCGTAGCGGTCTTGCCGGTCTCGGTCTCGAGTCGTAGTTGAACTTGCCGGTCTTGAGGTTCCAAACGCAGCAACACAAAAGAGCAAACAAAGGGGCGGCAGCATGGGGGCGACGAGGCCATGGCGAGGAGGAGAGGCGCGGAGGCGCTGGAGGTTGCTCGGGGCGGCGCTGGTGCTGTCGGGAAGAGGCGGTCGGTGGGCGTCCATGGCGGTGCGGCGGTGAGGCAGCGACGACGGGGAGGCGCAGGCCCTTGGGTGCTCGTGGACGAGGCAACCGAAGGAGGACGTCCTCGGAGGCACGGCGACGGAGCAGTGGCTTGGGCCATGATGCAGCGGCAGACGGCGCGGCTCCTGGCTGGCCCTGGTGATGCGGCCTTGGCGCGGAGCAGCCAGGCGCGTGCGGCTGGAGGACGGGGCGCGCCGGGGTTGCGGCCTTGGCGAGGAAGATGGCGGCGCGGCGGCGCATCCGAAGGAGGAGGCGAGCGATGGGGATCGAAGGCAACGGCGAGGGAGAGGAAGGAGGCTGGGGATCGATGGGACTCGGGGTCGAGAAGAAAAGGAGCGGTGCGGGGTCGACTGAGATGGGATCGGGGAAGAGGGGACGAGGGTGCGGCGCACTAGAGGACGAGGGGAGAGCTGCGAGATGAGGGGGGTTCGGGCTAGGGTTACATAGTGGGATGGGCCTGGAGGGAGGCCCAAAGCATCACAATGAGGCCTTTTCTCCTTAAAAAAAAAGCATTCTCAAAAACCTGATGAAGAAACGGCAAAAAGGACAGGGGTTAGGAGAAGGTTTTTGCTAAGATAAAAATATCCCTAGAAACCTGGAATTGTGGGATATTTTAATAAAATGCTTTGGCATTTTTTAGAGACTACAAATTTATGTGAGTTCGGAAATAACTCAAACTTGCATAAATCTTTAGGCCAACCAAAGCACTTCCAAAAGACATGAAAATTGGAGGAGGTGGTTTCTGCATGATCTAATATTTAAAGGAAGCTATCGAACATTTTTGAACAGGGAAAAAGAATGTCACTTGCGAATAAAAGGTAGAAAGACGAAGAGGAAGATGATCAAGCATGGGCAAGGACTTGGGTGGAACCAAGATGGACTTGAGAGACCAGAAGGCGGGGGAAGGAGGAATCTCACACCAACATAAAGGGCAAAGTTGGAGGCCATGAATTGAGACAACAAAGTCATAGGGATTTATTTTGCAAGTGTGTTCCGGTTAATTCCACACTAATGGAATATTTATTTATCATAGCTCCATAATACCAGGAGGATATGTTATAAAGAGAAGTCATCCTTCCCTCGATTTAAATAGATCAAAAGATCTATGCCATTTATTTAGGTTGAGATGCAAAGATGAATGACATGATGGCATGATGCAATGCAAAATAAATAACACAAGCACAAATGAAACACACGGGAGAACCCGGAACATCTGGAATCTTCTGGGACATCGGTCTTCGGGCGTCACAACTATCCCACACTAACAGAGGATCTCGACCCGAGATCCTAGAGATGACACCGGATAAAACGGAAAAGGAAGAGGTAAAACAAAGTTGCTTCTTCGACAAACGAGTGAAACCATGAACCTCAGAGGTTAAACAAGTTGAATAAGAATACAATGGATATGAACGAAGATGAACACACTCCGTTAGAAAAGAGTAACAAGGAGCCTTATTAGAACCTTGAAGGTTAAAGACATGAATTAAGAGCTTACGAACCAAAAGAATATGAAACTGCAACGGTATAGCCAAGGAATAAGAATGACAGAATTTGGACAGCACTCCGACTGAAAATGTAAGGAATTGAACATGAACTTGCCAAGTTGGGATGATATTGGATGAAATCAACAGCATATTGCCTCCGAAACAATTGAAAGAATGGCACCAGGGGTAAGGAAGGCTTCAGACAGCACTCTAGTTGAAAAGAGAGGCAAACTTGATAAGATAAGGGAACTTGAATGAAGAATACAACACTCCGGTTAAATGATAAGCAAGGGAAAGAACATGATCTCGATAAAACGATATGATGGTTTGGAGAGAGCAACATCACAATGCCTCCGGAATGAAATAACAGCATATAAATCAATGAAAGAAATGAATGGAGAAGAAAATGACAACTTCTCCCATGAATGAATTTGAAAGAGCATCTTTACAACGATGGATTGAATAGAATTGTTGGAAATTCAACAACGAGAAGAATAAGCTTGATGTGGGCTTATGGAATTCATCTCAAAATTATGAGGTGAAATTCTGGCACTAACTTAAACAATTGATTTGATTGAGATCAACAAGGAGACGATAAACTTATTTCACTGGAATGATAAATGAAGAACTTGGGTCATTTATAAGCACCATAATAGCAACAATTCTCAGGAAAAACTTTTAGGTGAGATACAACCCAAGATTACTCCAAGAGATAAAATGAGGGGTTGAAAGGATCTCCTAAGAGAAAGAAATGATGGTTTTAAATATCTCATTCTTGATAACTCGTGAATCATGAAACATGAAGGAATTGTCAAGAATGACATAACACCACCTCAAAAGATAAGGGAGCAAGAATTGCACTTGGAAAGCATGATGAAGAATGCTTGAGCTCCAACAAGAATCTTGATGAAGACTTCGAGGATGAATTAAATCTTGATGAACCACCATGAAAACTCCGGTAATGAAAGCATGAGAAGTGAAAGATAAAAAGAATAAGATTCAAGGCCTGCGATGAATTAGATGCAGCTTTGTGACAAGATTATTGAGAGAGCTTAGAACACCGGGGAACAAGACGAACAACTTAGAACCAAGGATATATTCCTTCTGAACAAACTCCGAAGGAAGGGATTAACCTCTTGGAAGAAACTAGAATAAGATTTATGTTATGCATATCCTTCATCAATTTAAATTGACGACAAGCAAAGGATTTGGCAAACTACTTATTCTCGTTGGAAAGAATTAAGAGAGATCTCGCACAAGCTTGGGTAAATCTTCAACGAAGCACCGGTAGGATTATGAAAAGAACAAATGAATTAATACGATAACAAGGAAGAGTAAACTTGAATGAACCACCGTAAGAATATGGAGACGAACGAAGAGACATCAATGAAGAATAATGAGGATGGCATGAAGCTAGAACCACGAATCTTCAAGAGAACGGGCCAAGATTTAAGAGAAACACTTCTCCGGTCTTCAATTGTTTGGAATGAAGACGAGAAATGCCATGAAGAATTTCGAGATACTCCGGACGAATGACAAGAGGAAGGTGGAGCTAAAGATGGAAATAATTGAAAACAAGCTTGGAGAAGGCATGTGACTGATGGAAATCATTTTTACGTCACACTTTGAAAAGAATTTGAGTATAACTCCAGAAAATAGAAGAGTCAGGTAAGATCCTGGGAAAAGACCTGTGGGTTAGGGCCCACTAAAGAAATCACCATTGGAAAAGATTGCTTAAGAGATATTGCACCGGTTGAATTAAATGGCTTGAATAAGATAACAATCCTCAAAAATAATTTGAACGGATTAAGAATGGAATTATGAATCTTCAGCACTCCGGATATGAATAGCAAGAGGAGAATGATTAATTGGTGCACCGGAATAAGAAAGCATTGTGAAAAGAGGAAAAGGATAAGATCAACACCGAAATCTTGAATTACATCCACCGGCAGAATTTGAGAACAAAAGAATGATGAACTTGAAGCTCTTGAGCATCTTCACGATAAATCACCGGATAAGAACATTGAAGGAAATGAATGAAGAAACATCACATGAATAAAATGGATATTTCATTTGAGAATTTCTGACTCCAAGAAGAAGAAGGGTGGGAGGGTGGGGAAAAACAAAGACAACTTGGGACGAATGAAAACAGACAGATCGACAGATTTCTCAATGGCGTCCGTATGGAATAACTTGAAGAGAAGGCACACCGATTGAAAAAGGATTAACATGAAAAACTTGATTGATCAAGAAGGATTAGCACTCCCATAGAAATATGAGAACACCGATTAAGAAAGGTATGGAATCAACACTTGACATCGAAGCAACTCGAATACCAGAATCAAAACAACGGACCGATATGTTGCAACATAATTTTCACAATATCATTCGAACAGAGAATTGAACGAATGAATTCCGCAGGTACATCAACTTGTCGAGAAGCCACTTGGGAGAACAAAAGGTAAATAAAAGCAACAAGGAGCAGATAGAACAAATACAAGATAGAAGCTTCATTCCACATATTCGTGCTGAAAGCTCATGGAACGTGTTACAAAAGGGTTTTGCAATCCGCGGATCAGCATAGCCAAAGACCCTTTAAGATGCAACTCCCGATCGGAACAAGCCCATAAACCACTTCACTCAATGTAGAACCCCGAACTTCATATCATGCATTCGTTGGAAGAATGCCTACGAACTACTAGATGAACCCACCTATTAATTTCCGAAAGTTTTCAGTTATGCAATCAGGTGTTGGGGATACAGGGGAAGCACCGCGCACTCAACTCTAATCCTACATCCAGCTGTATCCATCCTTCAACACATAACCAGTTGTTTCCGGAAACCGTTTACCTCGGACATTCGAAACGCATCTACTATACAAGCTATGGCAATACTCCTGAACTACCTCCCCAGTACTGGGTGTTGTCGGGGTTATCTTGCCATTAACCGCATAGGAGAGTTTTCGATGTCGGCCGTCTTAAGTATTCCAGAACTGTTGCGATATATTTGTGACGACAACACCTCGGAGCTCAACTCCCCGGGACACTGCCACAACCCCTAATGACAGGAGGCATCGAGAACAATGTTCTCGTCACAAAGACATCGGAACAATCCAAACAATACTCGCGTGATCCTAAAAAAAATTGGTGCATTTTTGAGAGTAGAAGAGATAAGAGTAATCGTCAGGAGTCCTCACTGATACGTCCAAAACGTATCTATAATTTCTGCTTGCTCCATGCCTCTTTTGGGTGATATTGCTATGATATTTATACACTTCCATACACTTTTGATCATATTTGGACTAACCTATTAACTCAGTGCACCCCAGTGCCAGTTTCTGTTTTCGGCTGTTTTTGTATTTCAGGTTTTCACATTACGAGAACTGCCAGAAAAAATCCAGAAAAATTATATAAAAAATCAGCGTTCCAGAAGCTACCGTGCGGCCAAAGTACAGCCGGGGGGGACCCACAGGGGCTCCAGGCGGCCCACCCCTAGGCCGCGCCGGGGGGGCGCCTGGACCCCCCAGGACTCCCTTGGTGACCCCCTTTGGCATATATTTAAGGTCCGTCGAGGAAACCCTGATTTCGGACCCCTTTTCTCCAGACGTGATTCCGATCTCCGCCGCCATCGCCATCAAGCTTCGGGGGACCAGAATTCCTGCGCCGGCACCCTGCCGGGACGGGGAAGTGCCCCCGGATTCATCTCCATCGACGTTGCTTCCTCCCTCCATGAGGCGGGAGTAGTTCCTCCTCGGGGCTGAGGTTCTTACCAGTAGCTATGTGGTTATCTCTCTCTCCCATGATGTGATCTTCGTTGTGATCATAGGCTATGTTAATCTAGGGTGATCCCATGATATTTCCCCTTCCTCTATGTATTGGATTGATGTACTCACTTGTCTTTATCTAGTATAATCCCCGAGACCAAGGTGACAGCGGTCTATTAGATATGGATTAGAAAAGTATTTTCATGAGTGATTTCCTCTCTTGTGTGTTGATTGAAGATTGAGAGTCTCTTGGTTCTTGTCTTTGACTATCCTTTAGATATGTTGTGGTGATTGTGGGACTCTCTTTGGATGACCGCGGTGACATTGGGAAATCCTTAGATTGAGAACTACGAACTTTGAGGTGTGCTTTTGTAGCCCTACATAATTCTCGTCCTCTCTTGACCACGAAGGAATGACCTCCGAGTGTGTCCCCTTTGCATGTTTTATGGGAAATATCATGTGATTCGATTATGTTAATGTTGTTGGGAGTTGCCACTAGTGAAAGTATGAAGCCTAGGCCTTGTCTCCACCATTGCAATACCATTTGTGCTCACGTTTACCACTTGTTTGCTTGCTGCACTTTTTATTACATATTTATATTACTTTGTTTTGCCATCCATATCACTTGCCATTTAACATCTCTTCGACGAACTAGTGCACCTATACATCTAACAAGTGTATTAGGTGTGTTGGGGACACAAGAGACTTCTTGTATCTTAGTTGCAGGGTTGCTTGAGAGAGACCTTAGGTCATCCACTTGAGGGAGATTGCTGCTGTCCTACAAACCTCTGCGCTTGGGGGCCCAACACAGTCTACAAGAGTAGAAGCGTGTGTAGACATCAAGCTATTTCTGGCGCCGTTGCCGGGGAGGTGAGCGCTTGAAGGTATATCTTTAGATCTTGCAATTAAATCTTTTTGTTTCTTGTTTTTATTTCACTAGTTATGTTTATGGAAAACCTTGCTATTGGATCGTTGCTTGCGGGAAGACGCCCCACACCTGTGGTGGTTGCTCCTCCCCCTACTGAAATTGTGCCCTATAAAATACCAGCTGGTATTATCGATTATGTTTTGGCTAATCGTTATGCAGGAGACAAACATCCCGGTGAACACTTGCTATATCTGTCACAACTATGTTCATTATTTAAGCTTGCAGGTGTATCAAGGGAGTTTGTCATGAGGAAATTATTTGCCTTGTCACTGAAAGGAAAAGCGTTGGAATGGTATAAGCTTCTCGATAACTCACACTTGCTTGATTGGGAAGAGATCCGGTCTCTCTTTTACTCCAAGTTTTATCCTCTTCATGAAGTCCATAAGAATAGGAATTATGTTTATAATTTCTACCCTCATGACGGAGAGAGCATAACTCAAGCTTGGGGGAGACTGAAAACGTTAATGCTAAAATGTCCTAACCATGGGCTCCCCAAAGATATGATTATTACTAATTTCCATGCGAGGCTTTCTCGACAGGATAAAGATTTTCTCGATGCTTGCTCTATGGGTTCTTTCACAAACAGAAAGATTGATGCTAAATGGGAACTTCTTGAAAGAATTCAACGCAACACTGAAGATTGGGAGATCGACAAAGGTAAAGAGTCAGGTATAATTTATGAGTATGATTGCATTAAGTCCTTTGTTGAAACTACAAGTTTTAATAAGTTTAGTGCTAAGTTTGGGCTTGATTCTCAACTCCTTGTTGATTTCCTCAAATCTTTTGCTTCACATCTTAATATGCCTAAGGATGATTGGATCAAGCATCATAAACCTTTTAAAGAGACTTGCAAAGAAAATGAAATTGTTCATGATGATTGCAACATGCATGATCCAATTCCTAAAAATGAAGTTTTATATAAGCATGTTAATTTTTGTGGAGTGGATAGACCTTGTGAAAGGCCTATGATTGAAGAAGAGAAGTATTGTAAGCAACATAAGCATGGAAGAACAATCACTTGGGTCAGAGATTTAAATGAAATTGCTAGAGAATTGTGTGACATTTATCCTTTTACTTGTGAACTTTGCCGTATAGAGGGTCACTTTAATTTTCAATGCATGAACTTTCAAAACATAACTGTTAACCGGTTGTGTGATAACATGATCACCTCTGATCTTTATGATGAGCTTATGTTATTTTTGATGTGTGAAGAGTTATCAGAAAAGACTTCTTGGCTGGATGATAATGCCATAGGAATAAAAAACACTTTGCAAAATTGTCATCTCTATTGTGTTGTTAATTGCCATGAAAATGATTACATAAGTAAGATTAGAAAGGAGGGAACTTTACCAAAGTATAAAGATGTCTCTTATATTTCTGCTAATAAAAAGGAGAGTTTCTCCCAAGTTTCCCCTATTGTTTCTAATGATAAACCAGGATATGTGGAGAAGCTTCGTCTCCAACCACTCCCTCCTAAGGTGAAGAAGAAGAAAAAAAAGAGGAGGAGGAAGAGGAGCAAGAAGGAAGAAGAATGGGTATCAACCTGGCCTGAGCATATTCCTCCCATCAACTTTTATCCTAACGGTTGTAAGTTTAAAGAAGAAGGTGAAGTTTATTGCCTTAATTATCATCTTGATGATACGTCCGTAGGTACTATTGAAGATGATTTTGATTATGATATGCATGTTACTTATTGTGATTGGGAAAATGATGATAATGCTACTTATGATCTTGAAAATCTTTTTGTTACCAACTCTGAAAGTGATGATATGGGAAGCTCTAAGCTTGGGGATGATAGGATTGCAAATCCTTTACCCACTAGTGATGTGACAATTGATAATTCTTTTGCTAGTAAGAATAAAGACAACATGATTACAAATATAGTTGCTAGCAATGATAATGCTCTTCTCCACTATGATGATGTTATAACTCCAATATATAGTGATTATAAAGGTACCTATGACATAAGGAGAAATTATCCTTATGAAACTTGTCATAATCATGGAGGGGATTACTCCCTTGTTGAACACCACCCTCCTAATACACAATTAATATATAGTGTTCAAGTTGTTTATGATAGTCCTACTCCCACTATTACCAATGAGAAAGATTATGCTTATGTGGAGAGTAAGAGTACCTTTTTGCATGTGGATCATGGTAACAATGCTTGATGTGATGCTTATATTGTTGAGTTTATTCGTGATTCCACTGAAAATTATTATAAGAAGGGAACATATGCTTATAGATATTTCAATAATATTAAGTTCCCTCTCTTTATGTTGAAGGTTTTGAAGTTGTACTTGTTTTGTCTTCCTATGCTTATTGCTTGGTGCTTCAATAAATTATTCTATTGCAATATTGCTATGCATAGGAAGCTTGTTAGGCTTAAATGTGTTTGATATTTGCTTCTTTATGCTCTCTTTTGCTCTTCAACTCTTATTCCTACGAGAGCATCATTAAAGCATTATGCCTAGCTTAAAGGCATAAAAGAAAGCGCTTTTGGGAGGCAGCCCACATGAATAAATTCTTATTTTGCTTTTGTTGTGTCTTGATGTTGTTTACTACAGTAGCATCATCATTGTATCTTTGCTTTTCAATTTTGTGCCAAGTATAGCCTCTGATTGCAAGAAAGTTCAAAAGTTGTGAGGTGCTGTCCAGGAAACAGATTATGTCCTTGGATCGAAAAATTCGTATAAAATCACCAGATCATCTTTTTGGTCTGAAATTTTTCGACAGCGTGCTCTATATAATTGTCTTTCGTGCGTCAGTTCTGAGTTTTTTGATTAGAGTTGCAGAAGTGCCCCGAAAAAATCAATTACTACCTGCTGTTCTGTTTTTCACAGATTCTGTCCTGTTTTGCCTTTCCTTCATTTTGCAAACCAAGAGCTTGCTTTTCCTTTGCAAAAACCTTTTGGCAATCTTGAGAAACAGTAGACCTTCAAGAATATCTTTATTTCCAGCAAGGAACAATTATTTTATTATGGGTACTAACCTCGCTAATCAGATTATGATAAGTTATGTATGAAGGGAGTTTTCAAGTGTGCGAGGGAAGATGATAAAAAGATTCAGGAGTGTCAAGCGCTCAAGCTTGGGGACGCCCCCGTGCACCCCCAAGAAATATTCAAGAAGACTCAAGCGTCTAAGCTTGGGGATGCCCCCGTGCATCCCCTTCTCCATCAACATTATCAGTTCGTCTTTCGTTCCACTATATTTTAATCACTTCATGTGTTATGTGCTATGCTTGGAGCGTCTTGCTTTTAGTTTTCTTTAGTTTTTCATAACGAGTCGGAACTCAGCCTTCTTTATGTGGGAGAGAAACACGCTCCACTTCTACCTAGAACATAACATAGAGTTTTGATGTCTATCTTTGTTGTGTGTGTTCTTTGTCTTTTAATAGCTACTATCATGTTCTGCTCTTAGTATTCATGCTTATCTTTTCAAAGAGCTTTTGTTTAGTTGGGTGCTTGAACTCTCTTTAATTATCATGCTTATCTCATTAAGAGAGTTTGCTTCCGTTGCATTGGTTGATATGTCTATGATAAAGGTGCTACTTGCATAATGGTGCTTAGTAGTTCAAGTTTTCTTATGGTTAGTCTCAAATAGCTGGGGGATTCCCAATGTGTTATTGGAGTACCAACATGATTTGTTTGCCTATGATGTGGTATGGTTTAGTAATATCTTCCTTCAAGAATTTATTTTGATTGACTTGGCGTATGCTCACGCATATTTAAGACTGTAAAGAAAGTCTGTCAAGCCTTGATGATCTTTTATTTCTGAGTAGCGATATAACTTCCATGCCTGATTCAATGTTGCTTTGTCGCTCTGCATGATTATGACCGTCATTGCTCTCTTAGTTGGTCGCTCCCAGTCTTTTGCTAACCTCCACCTGTACTAAGCGGACTGACTGCTTGTGCATCTACATCCTTTTAAACCAGTTATGCCATATGAGTCCACCATACTATATGTGGTATTTCACCGCCACTCCAAGTAAATTTACATGTGCTACCTTAAAAACCTTCAGTTTTTGCAATACATAGCTCATGGGAAAGTAGCTTAAAAACTATTGTGGTAAAGAATATGTCGCTTATGTATCTTATTTCTTATAAGTTGCTTGCTGAGCGGTAACCATGTTTCTGGGGACGCCATCAACTGTTACACTTTTGTTGAATATCATGTGAGTTGCTATGCATGTTCGTCTTGTCTGAAGTAAGGGTGATTTGCCATGGGTTGTTTGAGTATGCATATTGTTAGAGAAGAACATTGGGCCGCCAACCAAAGCCATGTATCATGGTGGAAGTTTTAGCTTGGACATTAATCCTCAATCTCTTATGAGAATATGCTTATGCATTAAAGAGGAGTCCATTATCTATTTTCTATGTTGTACCGGTATGGATGCCCTCAAGTTGAGATCTATCAAAAACGAGAAATCAAATGCGATCTATCTCCTTGGACCTTTGTACAGGTGACATAGAGGTACCCCTTTGTGACACTTGGTTGAAACATATGTAATGCAATGATAATCCATGGAAATCCGAGCTAATTAGGACAAGGTGCGAGCACTATTGGTATTCGATGCATGAGGCTTGCAACTTATAGGATGTCTTATGCATAACACATATGAAGTACTACTACCATTGACAAAATTGTTTCTATGTTTTCAAAATAAAAAGCTCTAGCACATGAGTAATCCCTGCTTCCCTCTGCAAAGGGCCATTCTTTTACTTTTATATTGAGTCTCCACCTTCTTTCTTCAAGCACCAACTACTGAGAGCATGATCGTCATTCTGAGTGTAATGTGCATTGTCCCAAAGTAGCATCGTCTTTTGCATGATTGTGATATCGTTTATTTTGAAATCATGGTATCTAGTCATCACGTAAACCTTGAAGGTGCCCTTGCATTTATGTTTTGCTTCACTAAAGGGGGCAAGCTAGATATCACTTTATCATATTTGCACACCATGTTCATTGCAAATCTTTTTGATGTTTCAGTTTCATATTGTAAAACTTTCAGTCATTTGTGATTTTCTCATGAGGCAACTTAATTACTACAGATTCATTGTCTCAGTAAGCTTTTGTCATATGACTATAAAATGTCCTATATGGTTAATAGCATGTCACCACAGAAATTATTCTTGTTATCATTTACCTACTCGAGGACGAGCAGGAATTAAGCTTGGGGATGTTGATACGTCCAAAACGTATCTATAATTTCTGCTTGCTCCATGCCACTTTTGGGTGATATTGCTATGATATTTATACACTTCCATACACTTTTGATCATATTTGGACTAACCTATTAACTCAGTGCACCCCAGTGCCAGTTTTTGTTTTCGGCTGTTTTTGTATTTCAGGTTTTCACATTACGAGAACTGCCAGAAAAAATCCAGAAAAATTATATAAAAAATCAGCGTTCCAGAAGCTACCGTGCGGCCAAAGTACAGCCGGGGGGGGACCCACAGGGGCTCCAGGCGGCCCACCCCTAGGCCGCGCCGGGGGGGCGCCTGGACCCCCCAGGACTCCCCTGGTGACCCCCTTTGGCATATATTTAAGGTCCGTCGAGGAAACCCTGATTCCGGACCCCTTTTCTCCAGACGCGATTCCGATCTCCACCGCCATCGCCATCAAGCTTCGGGGGACCAGAATTCCTGCGCCGGCACCCTGCCGGGACGGGGAAGTGCCCCCGGATTCATCTCCATCGACGTTGCTTCCTCCCTCCATGAGGCGGGAGTAGTTCCTCCTCGGGGCTGAGGTTCTTACCAGTAGCTATGTGGTTATCTCTCTCTCCCATGATGTGATCTTCGTTGTGATCATAGGCTATGTTAATCTAGGGTGATCCCATGATATTTCCCCTTCCTCTATGTATTGGATTGATGTATTCACTTGTCTTTATCTAGTATAATCCCCGAGACCAAGGTGACAACGGTCTATTGGATATGGATTAGAAAAGTATTTTCATGAGTGATTTCCTCTCTTGTGTGTTGATTGAAGATTGAGAGTCTCTTGGTGCTTGTCTTTGACTATCCTTTAGATATGTTGTGGTGATTGTGGGACTCTCTTTGGATGGCCGCGGTGACATTGGGAAATCCTTAGATTGAGAACTATGAACTTTGAGGTGTGCTTTTGTAGCCCTACATAATTCTCGTCCTCTCTTGACCACGAAGGAATGACCTCCGAGTGTGTCCCCTTTGCATGTTTTATGGGAAATATCATGTGATTCGATTATGTTAATGTTGTTGGGATTTGCCACTAGTGAAAGTATGAAGCCTAGGCCTTGTCTCCACCATTGCAATACCATTTGTGTTCACGTTTACCACTTGTTTGCTTGCTGCACTTTTTATTACATATTTATATTACTTTGTTTTGCCATCCATATCACTTGACATTTAACATCTCTTCGCCGAACTAGTGCACCTATACATCTAACAAGTGTATTAGGTGTGTTGGGGACACAAGTGACTTCTTGTATCTTAGTTGCAGGGTTGCTTGAGAGAGACCATCTTCAACCTCTACTTCCCTGAGTTCGATAAACCTTAGGTCATCCACTTGAGGGAGATTGCTGCTGTCCTACAAACCTCTGCGCTTGGGGGCCCAACACAGTCTACAAGAGTAGAAGCGTGTGTAGACATCAAGCTATTTCTGGCGCCGTTGCCGGGGAGGTGAGCGCTTGAAGGTATATCTTTAGATCTTGCAATTAAATCTTTTTGTTTCTTGTTTTTATTTCACTAGTTATGTTTATGGAAAACCTTGCCGGGGAGGTGATCAGGCTTTGCATCCCGGTGCACAAGACATTTCGACAATGGTAAAACAAGTCCAGCAAGACCTCCCGGCGTGCCGACACCCTAATAGTAGCCGCACGTATCTCGTCTCAGGCCACGACCGGATGGGTGATCCTACGAGTAAAACCAATCCTCGAGTTTCCCCGTGGTGGCCCCGCATAACCCCCGTTTGGGACCAACACCATCAGCACTGGCCCCCCTGCTATGTAGAAAGAATACCCGGGGACGCGACCCCCTATGCAAATTTAATTAATTAAATAAGTTGTTATAATGAGGCAAATTAAAACCAATGTTGGGCCTTGCTGGAGGAGTTTTATTCAAAGTCGAAGTGTCAAGGGGTCCCCATATACCCATCGTGTAAGGAACGCAAAATCAAGGAACATAATGCCGATTTATCGGCGCCTGGCATGAGTGGAACAAAACACCGAGCAAAAGGCCAAGCCTTCCACCCATGCCCAGTATATAGGTGTGTTAATAATAATAATAGATATTGTGATATTCCAACAACAAGTTCCCTCCTGGAACGATCTTCATCTTCACCTGCAACTAACAACGCTATAAGAGGGGCTGAGCAAGCGGGTAACATAGCCAAACAGTGGTTTTGCTAGGAAGGTGTCAAAGGTTAGAGGTTTCATGGCAACAAGGAGAGGCTGACATAAAAGATGGGTAGCGCGACATGTAACGATAGCATCGAGACAACTAAGCATGACAATGGTAGTAAAGGTATCCAAGGGTATGATCATCTTGCCTGGGATTCCGCAAGGAATAAGAACGGATCCATGAAGTAGTCGAACAGAACCTCACAACTCCGGAACGAACCCGGAGCTAACGAGAGAAGCAAACCGGAAAGAAACAAACAACACGGTAAACACACCACACGAGACATGACAATGTGCTCAAACAAGTATGATGCAACACAAGTATATACAGGAAGCACAGCAAGTCTATACAGGAAGCATAACATGGCAAGGTATGATGCATAATAAAACTACACTATTTAGGCATTTTAAATGAGGCCGGAAATAACAACAACAATTCCGAAAAAATCCCCATATGCATGTTTAGCAATTCTTAAAGCAAACAACATTTTAAACATATTAAAGTTGTTAACATGATGCGGATGACATGATCAAGTTTTATGCAATTTTTAGTTAAACGTTAACATGAAGAGATATGAAGTATTGTCACCGTGGTGGAAGGAAAGGGTGCCACGGCAACGATCCGAAAATGATGCAACAGCAACATCTCGGTTCCGGTAACTCGTTGAGAGACCGGTGCAAAAGAAAAGGTGGCGTGAACGAGTCGAACAAGATGAAAGGTGGGGTGATCCCGTCACCGGGTTCCCCACGGGTCGGCGACAAGGCAACCGATGAGCATGACAAAAGACGATTCGGGCACGGAGCACACAAGTGGAGCATCTCATACAACACAACAAGCATTCATCCACGGGTCATCGTCTCGGGGTTATACCTTGGGAACGTTCGTTCTCGGAGGGGTTCAAGTCGTCGAGGGACGTAGTGGAAGTAGTGGAAGTAGTGAAAGTAGTCGTTCTCGCGAGTCGTGATACACGTTCATAGAGGGAAGTAGTCGTTCCGTAGAGGTACACGTTATGTAGTCGTTCACGCGGCGGTAGTTGGACTCGTCGTGGAAGTAGTGGTACTCGCGGGTCGGTGTCGTGGTACTTGGGGGTTCTCGTTCTTGCGACGGTAGTGTAACTTGATGTATCTGCATGTGTAGTCGTACTCGGTCCTCGGTGCACCGGAGAGGAACTTGACGCATCGGGTAGTCATTCGGTCGTAGCGGTCTTGCCGGTCTCGGTCTCGAGTCGTAGTTGAACTTGCCGGTCTTGAGGTTCCAAACGCAGCAACACAAAAGAGCAAACAAAGGGGCGGCAGCATGGGGGCGACGAGGCCATGGCGAGGAGGAGAGGCGTGGAGGCGCTGGAGGTTGCTCGGGGTGGCGCCGGCGCTGTCGGGAAGAGGCGGCCGGTGGGCGTCCATGGCGGTGCGGCGGTGAGGCAGCGACGACGGGGAGGCGCAGGCCCTTGGGTGCTCGTGGACGAGGCAACCGAAGGAGGACGTCCCCGGAGGCACGGCGACGGAGCAGTGGCTTGGGCCACGATGCAGCGGCAGACGGCGCGGCTCCTGGCCGGCCCTGGTGATGCGGCCTTGGCGCGGAGCAGCCAGGCGCGTGCGGCTGGAGGACGGGGCGCGCCGGGGCTGCGGCCTTGGCGAGGAAGATGTTGGCGCGGCGGCGCATCCGAAGGAGGAGGCGAGCGATGGGGATCGAAGGCACCGGCGAGGGAGAGGAAGGAGGCTAGGGATCGATGGGACTCGGGGTCGAGAGGAAAAGGAGCGGTGCGGGGTCGAGTGAGATGGGATCGGGGAAGAGGGGACGAGGGTGCGGCGCACTGGAGGACGAGGGGAGAGCTGCGAGATGAGGGGGGTTCGGGCTAGGGTTACATAGTGGGATGGGCCTGGAGGGAGGCCCAAAGCATCACAATGAGGCATTTTCTCCTTAAAAAAACAAGCAGTCTCAAAAACCCGATGAAGAAACGGAAAAAAGGACAGGGGTTAGGAGAAGGTTTTTGCTAAGATAAAAATATCCCTAGAAACCTGGAATTGTGGGATATTTTAATAAAATGCTTTGGCAATTTTTAGAGACTACAAATTTATGCGAGTTCGGAAATAACTCTAACTTGCATAAATCTTTAGGCCAACCAAAGCACTTCCAAAAGACATGAAAATTGGAGGAGGTGGTTTCTGCATGATCTAATATTTAAAGGAAGTTATCGAACATTTTTGAACAGGGAAAAAGAATGTCACTTGCGAATAAAAGGTAGAAAGACGAAGAGGAAGATGATCAAGCATGGGCAAGGACTTGGGTGGAACCAAGATGGACTTGAGAGACCAGAAGGCGGGGGAAGGAGGAATCTCACACCAACATAAAGGGCAAAGTTGGAGGCCATGAATTGAGACAACAAAGTCATAGGGATTTATTTTGCAAGTGTGTTCCGGTTAATTCCACACTAGTAGAATATTTATTTATCATAGCTCCATAATACCAGGAGGATATGTTATAAAGAGAAGTCATCCTTCCCTCGATTTAAATAGATCAAAAGATCTATGCCATTTATTTAGGTTGAGATGCAAAGATGAATGACATGATGGCATGATGCAATGCAAAATAAATAACACAGGCACAAATGAAACACACGGGAGAACCTGAAACATCTGGAATCTTCTAGGACGTCGGTCTTCGGGCGTCACACGCCCCCAGCTGGCGGCACCTCCGCCCCTGCGGGCCGGCTGCCCTGCTCCCTTGCAGGCGGCATATGGGGCGGCACCTGTGTCTCCAGGATGACGCAGTCATCCCCCCCATTGTCTGGAGCCGGCTGCTCGTCAGCAGCCGGCGCTTGGGCAGACGACTCCAGAGAGCCCGCCTCCGGGAGGACGGTGCGGCCCACTGGCTGCTGGGAGCCCGCTTCCTGCTCCCGGGCTCGGGCGACGTCTTCCTGGGCCTTCTTGGTGGCTTCGGCCTCCGCCCTGGATGCGGCATCAGCCACCGCTCGCTCGCGATCCGTGGCCTCACGCTCCTCGCGCGCCTCGCGGGCATTCCTCTCCGTAGCCTCCCGAAGCGCGGCGGCTGGATCCACGCGAGGGTGCGCGGGGGGGCATCTGTGCCCCCCAGCCCCCCCACAACAGAGCCTACTGGCGCCTGCGAGAGGGAAAGCGGCGCGCTGCATGGATATCCCGAAGAAAATGGGGAGTCAGCCAAGAGGGGATCGGCTGAGAAAGATAAGCATCAAACAGAAGATGGACACAAGACACTTACCCGGACACGACTGGCCTAGCCTTGGGCATCCTGGGCACGATCGCCCTGGCGACCGCCTCCCGGCGCCTAGTGGCGGCGGTCGACAGCGGAGTTTCTTGGGCGGGGCACCAGACGGCCCTGATGAGGACCGCCGCTTCCCGCCGCCAGCTGCGCCAGACGGCCCGGCCTGCTGGCTGGCGCGGACGGGTGCCTCCTCCTCCTCGTTGTCGTCGTCTGGCCAGCTCTCGACGCCGCCTTCTGGCAGGCCGCCTGATGGCTAGCCCCCGCCGCCTGTCACCTCCTCCTCCTTCATGGCGGCGGCCCCAAGATCGGGGTCGCTTGTGTCGCTCTGGGAGCGATCTGGTTCCAGGGGGCGGCATGGCTGGCCAGAACCCGGCGCCGGCTGGCCGGGGAAGATCTGAAGAAGACATCAGGATCAGACGGCTACAGCAGCCGGACGGAAAAGAAAGAAAAGAGAGGGCTGAAGAACTTACTGCAGGCGGCTGGTTGTCGCGGCTGTATGGCGGCTTGCCAAAGGCCCAGCCGGAGTCGGAGACCTTGCAGTTGGAGATGTGGTTCACCAAGTTAGCCACCTCCCTGTATGGCATTGGCTTGGTGCATGTCCGGCTGGGGTCCCGGCGCCCGCTCATGTCGCAGATCAGATGAGGGCGATGCTGCAGCGGCAGCACTCGGCGCTCCGCAAGCGTGAGCAGCAAATCCGCGAAGATCAGGCCCTCTCCGTCCCTCAGCTCCCGGAGATGGCGCATCGCGATGGAGGCGCCTTCCGTGAGGGAGGTAGGCCGGGTCTTCCAGGAGTCGCGAGGCTCAGCAGGCGGACCCGACGCCCAGTCCGGCAGACAGATGAAGTCTTGTTCGGGGTCGACGTTGGAGACGTAGAAGTACGTCTTCTGCCACTGTTTTACCGACGCCACGAGCTGCGGCGCCGGGAAAGAAATTCCTCGATCCACTGTGCTTCACCGCAATGCACCCCCCGCACTGGGCGGCCACGCTCTGGATTGCGGTGCCGAGCTTCACGTAAAAAAGCTCGGTCCACAACTCTATGGTGGGAAGGACGCCGAAGTACGCCTCGCACAGGACAACGAAGGATGAGAGCGTCACCATCGTGTTCGGCGTGAGGTGGTGGTGTTGGATGTTGAAGAAATCCAAGAAAGATCGGAAGAAGCCGCTCGCCGGGAGGCCGAAGCCGCACGGGAAGTGCGAGCGGAAGACGACCCGCTCGCCCAGCCGTGGGGCCGGCCTGATCTCCTCCGCCGACGCTAGGCGCACGGCGACCTTGTCAGCAGGAGGCAGCTTTCGCGACCGACGGAGGACGTCGATGTGCTCCTCCAGGACCTCGCTGTCGTCCCACGGGCCATGGTGGCGAGCAGACTGTGACGCCCGAGACCGACGTCCCAGAAGATTCCAGAAGATTCCAGATGTTCCGGGTTGCCCGTGTGGTTCTTTTGTGCTTGTGTTATTTATTTTTGCATTGCATCATGTCATCATGCCTTCATGTCATATTTTATTTTGCATCTCAACCTAATAAATTGTGTGGACCTTCGGTCCATTTAAATCAAGGGAAGATGACTTCTCTTTATAACATATAAAAGTCTCTCATTATTTAGGGAGCTATATTTAAATATTCCATTGTTGGAATTTACCCCAACACACTTGCAAATTCCCCATGTTTATTCCACTTCGAGTTGCTACTTCTAAACCTTGTCTTAATTCTTTCCGTTGTTTCGAGGCTCCTCCATTTATCTAAACTCCTTTTATTGCAAGCTAAATGTTTTAGTTTTGCACTTCCTTTGTGTTGGAACTATTTTTGTTGGGTTGGTAATAATCCGTAAAGCCTTACAAAAATGTCCATCATTTTATTTCTTTTCGTTGACTCTTTTTCTTTTATTTTGGCTCTCTCCTTTTTGTTTTTTTTTTCTGTCTAAGAGTTAAAAACAGAGGCAGCCAGCCCCGCTTGGGTCCCTCCTCTAGGCCCAAGGCCACTTCGGCCCAAACTCCAGCCCGCAGCCTTCCCCTAACCCTAACCCCCGAGCTACTCCCAGCCTCGCTCCTCCCAACTCCCTCTCCTTCCGCCGCCACTCTCCCTCGCTCACCTCTCTGCCCGTTCCCCGATCCCGCTTCTCCCTCTTCGACCGCTTCCCTCTGGCTCCCTCTCGTTCCTCGATCCCCCCCCTTTCTCTTCGTTCCGAGCGCCGCGGCCTCCCGACGCCTTCCCTTCCCAGCAGTCCGAGCGCCCGTCCCCGAGCCCCTCGAGCGGCCTCTCCCTCCTTCGCCCTGGCCCCGAGCCAGCGCCAGGGAGGCCGGCCCGCGCCGTCCATTCGCCGCGGTTGGAGGCCAGTCCCACGCCCGGCCCTCAGCGCCTTCCCTCCTCGCGTCCTCACAGCTGCCGCCATGGAGCCCCGCGGCCGATCGAAGCCCAGCAGCAGCTTCCCTCCGGCCAGCCCCGGCCACTGCCATCCGCCGCCGCCGCGCCATGGACGCCGGCCTCCACCTCGTCCTTCCTCCGGCGCCCTCGAGCTCCCCTCCGTCCAGCGGCTGGCGCCCGCGCCTCGAGCCCTGCAGCTCCTCGCCAGGAGCAGCGGCCGGGCCCTTCCTCGTCTCCAGGAGCCGCGGCCCCGAGCGCCCCTCCTCCAGCCGGGCGCGTCCCCCTCTCCTCCGTGGCACCGTGCCCGCGTGCGCCCCTGCCTCTGCGCGCCCTGCAAGCCCCGTGCACCTCGTCGCCCTTGCTGTTTTGGTTGTTGTTGTGTGCTGCCTTGTTCGGTTAACTTGTCAGATGACCCGGAACGACTACTCGACGACGACCCCGTGTACAACTACGACACGACGACCGAACGAGACGATGACAAGAACATCTACGAACGGGAAAACGAGCTCCAAGTTCGACTACTTCACGGGACCCGTCAAGTCCGACTACTACATGAACGAGTACCCCTACGGCGAGTACCACTACCGTCGACAAGTCCGAAGACCGGCAAGTACCACGACGTCCGAGCTCATCCGACCGTGAACCAAAACGCGAACGTCTACCGTCGCCCGAACGTCTACCGTCGACATGTACATCTACAAAACGACCTCGTGAACGCCTACCGTCGACGAAGCCCGTGTACCACTACTTCCTCTCCGACGTGAACGACTCCTTCCTCTACGTCTCGAACCGCCCCGAAACGCACGCTTCGAAGGTATACCGAAACGACCCCGTGGATGAACGCTCGTGCTTGTGTGTTGTATGAAATGTTTCCCGTGTGTGCTCCGTGCCCGTTTCGTCCGTTTGGCTTGTTCCTCGGTTGCCTCGTCACCGACTCGTGGGAACCCGGCAACGGGAACACCCCATCGTCTTGTTTGACTCGCTTCATCACCTTTTGCACCGGTCTCTCAACGAGATACCGGAACCGATATGTTGCGTGGCATCATTTTCGGATTGTTGCCGTGGCACTCTTTTCATTCCACCACGGTGACAATACTTCTTATCTCTTTTAAGTCAACCTTTTAATAAAACTTGCATAACATGTTCATGTCATCCGCATCATGATAACAACATTATATGTTAAATTGTTGTTTTCTTATAATCATTAAACATGCTCATGGGGATTTTCCGGATATGTTGTTGTTATTTTCCGGCCCCATTTAAAATTGCCTAGTTAGTGTAGTTTTATTATGCCTCACCTCTTGCCATGTTAACCAACATTTAATCTTGTCTTGTAAATAACGAGAGTCAACTAAATAATTAAAATGTGGTGTTTCGTCAATATGCAACTCGTTGCATATTGATCTCCACTTAATTTGTAGTGTTGTTTGTGCACTTTGCCATGCCATGCATATTTAAACCGGACATGCATCATACTTGGATGTGCATCGTATGCCATGTTTATGCTTGTGTGTTTACCGTGTTGTTTCTTCTTTCCGGTTGCTTCTCTTGTTAGCTTCGGTTTCGTTCCGGAGTTGTGAGGACCCGCTCGACTGTTGCTCCGTCTTCTTCTTGGATCTGTTCTTCTCCCTTGTGGAATCCCAGGCAAGATGACCGAACCCGGATACCATTACTATCTTTGCCTATTGCTAGTAGTCTCGTTCTTTAGTTTTGCCTCGATGCCCATGTTCTTCTTGTCAGCCTCCTACTTGTAACCAATTGCCATGTTAACCAACCTACCTATGCAAACCGTTGCTTGGCTAAGTACGCTTCGCTCAGCCCCTCTTATAGCATATTGTTAGTTGCAGGTGAAGATTGAAGATGCTTGCTTCATGTTGAAGTTTGGTTGGGTTATATCACACTATATAAATGCTCAAAATGAAATCATCTATATACTGGCAGGGTGGAAGGCTAAGCCTTTTGCTTGGTGTTTTGTTCCACTCATGCCGTTAGGAACCGTATAAACCGGTGTTATGTTCCTTGATTATGCGTTCCTAACACGGTTGGGGTGTATGGGACCCCCTTGATAAACCGCTAAGTGCTAAGTCTTTTCCAGCAAGTCCCAACATTTGGTACTATTTGCCTCATAATAACAACTTAATTAAATAATTAAATTTGCATAGGGGGTCGCTCCCTCGAGGATCCTTTTTTTCTACATAGCAGGGGGGGCCAGTGCCGATGGTGTTGGTCCCAAACGGGGGTCCTGCGGGAACCACCACGGGGAAACTCGAGGTTTGGGTCCTGTAGCATCACCCATCCGGTCGTGTCCTGAGACTTAGATACGCGCGGCTACTATCAGGGTGTCGACACGCCGGGAGGATTTGCTGGATTAGCCTTACCTTAGTTCGGTTTAACTTGAGCACGGGATTCCGAGAATACTCGGGTCTTCCCACCTATGGAGTTGCGACTCCGCGGATCGTGGGCTTGTGATGGGCCAAGTTGGAGCACCCCTGCAGGGTTTGAACTTTCGAAAGCCGTGCCCGCGGTTATGTGGCAGATGGGAGCTTGTTAATTCCGGTTGTAGATAACTTGACACAATGTTTCCAATACACTACCAGCGTGTGTACCGTGACTGACAATTTCCGAATAGGGATTCGGGAGTTGAACACGGTGGGGTTATGTTTGACCGGCTTTAGTTAGGATCACTTCGTGATCATCTTTCGACCGATGCACTTCTCTTCTCGCTCTCTTTTACGTAAGTTAGTGCTAGTTGCTGCTGCAGACTCTTGTTTGTTCCTTCACCTCTCGTTCTTTCTTCAGCCTTGTCCTCACCCAAGGCTTAAATAGTCTTGTTACCCGGGAACGGGATTGCTGAGTCCTCTGTGGCTCACAGTTACTTCACCACACCAGATGCAGGTTCAGCCGAGTAAGATGCAGGAGCTGGTTCAAGTACTTCATCGGGAGCTCGATGAACAGTTTGACCGTTTGCTTGTGACGTTTCGATAGTCAGTAGTGGTTTCTACTAGGATTCGATCTTGGCCTGTGGCTTTATGTTGTTTTGGTATCTTTCTTTTGGATCTTCACCCGTAGTCGGGTTGTGATGTTTTGTATGATGATTGCTCATGTAATGTATTGTGTGAAGTGGCGAGTGTAAGCCAACTATCCTCTTTTGCATTTTAATCCCTCTTTTACATGAGTCGTGCAAAGATACCAAACTTGAGATCATTCTAGGATGGGCTTATATCTTTAAGTCGTGCCTCGACACGTAGGAGATATAGTCCCATCCTGGGCATTACAAGTTGGTAATCAGAGCAAGGACGTGGCGGCAACGATGACGCAGGACAGTGGCGGCCCGGGAGAGGAGAAGCAAGCGCCGCTGCATCCTGTGCCTGGGAGCCGCCTTGTCCGACCGAATGCGCAGCCTTCCCCGGCCACCCCATAGTGCCTCCGTACGGCATGACCTTCGCCGTGCCCTTCCTCGATGCTGCATCGACCTCCGCCCGGCTCCTCCCTCCACCGCCGCTATCTCTCTCTCCGTGCTTGGTGGCAGTCGGCGAGGAAGTGCAAGAAGAAGGTAAGGTCGAGGCGCACCGTCTCAGATCTTGGTCCACCTTACCATGGCCGATTTGAGCTGGAGGACGGCGTCCAGCGCAGCCGTTCCTCACCGTGGACCACCTCAGCCCCCGCCGCCGCCATCTTACTCCCGGTGTGGGGTCTTGAGAGCCGGGAAGGAGGAGGGAGGCGTAAAAGAAAGGAGACGAGTGGGTGCGCCAGCGGAGGGGATTTTTCCACGCGTTGCTAGGCTTTCGCGGCTGCAGAGCGCACGTCGCGCGCGCGGCGCGGCAGGAGACGCATAGGATTGAGCAGGCATCTCCCTCCAATGGCAGACGAGACGCAACAACCCCTCACGCAAACCCAAACGAAGTCAATCCACAGACGCATGGGACCAGCCGAAAATAAGAGCATCTCCAGCCGTCTCCCAATGACCTGTTTGGTTGGGGTAATTAAAGCTAGGAAATGGGAATTTAAGAGGTACCAGACTTCAAATCTATTGTTTGGTTGAAGGGATTGGGAATTCAGGAAAAAAAAATTCTACGAGACCAGGTCTCACGGATTAGCAGGTGAGACCCATCCTGATAGATGACACGTGGCAATTCACAAATCACAAAGCACCCACCCCACCCCTACCTAAAATCAGGGGGGAGAGATTAGATGTTTTGTGATTTGTGAATGCCACGTGTCATTCATCAGGGCGGGTCTCACCTGCATTATATGAGACCTGGTCTCGTATAATTTTTTTCCGGGAATTCATAAGGGAATGATCCTAAAAAAAAGGAATTCATAAAGAAATAGTTATGAGACTTGAGGCTCCAACTCCCATCATGGGAGGGAATTGTATTAGTGAGTCAATCTTAACCGTTCATCATAACTTATGTTAAATTCCTTTGTCTAGTCACTCGTCAATTCTCACGAACCAAACAAGGTAATACAATTTGTCCTCAATTCTCACACATAATTCCTATCATGAGCCAAACAGAGAATTGAGAATAAAATGACTCATCCCATGTTTAATCTCAATACAACTCCCTACTCTAAACTCCCATTCCACTTCCCAAATATTGCCAAACACGCTGCAAGGATAAGAAAAAAATGCCGCTTGGGGGCGAGCCGGCGTTTTTTCGGCGTGAGGGCGAGCACGTCCCCAGCCGTCGCCCCCAGACGCTCCCACAGTTCGGTCAAATTTCAGCAAACACGGCCAAGTTTCAACAAACACGGCATATTTCGGCGAAATTTAGGCGTTTTTTACACGAATAAAAGGGACGGAAAAAAAACCTAAACTACAGGCCGAAGTAGGCGCTGAGCAGGGCGTAGTCGTCGCCGACATCGTCCTCCTGCTTCTCCACCTTGACACGGCCAGCGCCGCTGCTCGACCCCTCGCCCCGGCGCGCTGCTTCATAGCGGCGGCGTTCGGCGATCTCCTCCATGGCGCGGCGTTGGCGCTCCAGCTCCATGCGTGCGTAGTCCTCACGCGTCCACTTCAAGGCGGCCTCTTCTTCGTCGACCTCCTCGTCGAGGCCAGACGCCGGCTTCACGGCGGCGAGCCCCGGCTCCGACTTCACCGTCGCCAGTCCTGACTCCCTCTTCGGCTTCACGAGGCGAGGGAGGCGAGGAGGAGGAGCCACGGCCGTCGTCGTTGATGACGAGGCCGGCGCCGCAGGTGCGCCTACCGAGCGGCGTCTCGGCCGGCTCGGGCTTGACGCTGACCAACGCCGGTGCGCCGGAGGAATGAGACGAGAATCGGGAGGAGGAGGGGAAGGAGGATGACCAACCCATCATCCTCCTCGACAGCCACGCGCCGCCGCTCCGAGTGGTCAGGTACTCGAACGGCGGGTCGTTGCCGCCCTCGAGGTGCGCGAGGACGTCGTTGAGCGTGCGGCCAGGGATGCCCCACCACAGGCGGTGGCCCTCGCTGTTGTTGCGGCCGCGCGGCATCGGCGCGTTGTTGGTGGAGGCGAGCCGCTCCTCCTGCCGGCGCTCGAAGTACATCGCCCACGCCGCGTGGTTGTCGGCGGCATACTCCGGGAGCGCCCGCTCCGCGGCCGTCAGGGACGCCCGCTCACGCTCGATCTCGGCGTGGAAATAGTCGGGCGTCTCGGGGACGAGCAGAGGGGCGACTGGGACCCCGCTGGCGCTCAGCCTCCACCGCGATGGAGCGTATACATCGGGCGGCGCGGGGTAGTTGGCCTCATGGAGGAGGTGGGCATCCCACTCATGCAGCGAGCGGCGGCCGAAACCATTGGCCGCCGCCGCGTCGCCGGGGAACCTCGCGCTCATGTTTAACGGGGGGGAGAGAGGGGCTCGAACGGCGGAGAGAGGGTACGAAGTACGGCGGTGAGGAGGGGGGACTGCGGATGGATGGGTGCCTCACCGGCGCGGCCAGGGGCGCCTTTTATAGTGGCTCGGGGGCGGTCGTGTGCTAACGCGTGGCGGAAGGCGGGGCGGCGTCGCCGCACTGCGCCGTCCGTGAATCAATGGCAGGCTGACCGGCGGCAGCCTTGGCATTGATTCCCCGTGGGAAAACCGAGACGATGAGGACGACGAGGTGTCGTCTCGCTGACTTGCCGGTCCCGCCACTCTTTCGCGCCAAAACATTCGCGCCGGCGCCCCCGGGTGCCCCCCAGCACGTCGGGTTCGACTTGGGTCCGCCGGCGCTAGTTTCGGCCCAATCCGGCAAAAAAACAGGCTCGTGGGGGCACGACTGGGCCGATTTTTCGGCGCCGGCGCTAAAAACGGCCTTGGGGGCCTGTTGGGGACGCGGCTGGAGATGCTCTAAAGTCCACCGGTATAATCCACCGCAGTAGAAGGAAACGTCCACTGCAGATCACAGCACGCACGTCGCAGAACAGGACAAGGCTGGCGAGCCAACAACTCCCTCCAACCCCGGACAGATAGGCTGGCCACCCGCCGACGCGTAGGACCAGGGACCAGGGCGACCTACATGCCAGCGGCTATATCCAAACCACCGGGTACGGCATAAAACGGCCTCCCGATCGCCCCTTTCGTTTCATCCGCATCTCGTCGGTCCCCGCGCAATGTCACCCGCATCCCATCACGTGAGTGATGAGCGAGCAGAGCCTAGCCAGCCAGCCGACAAGCGGGCCCGGCAGGACCACGAGCCCATCTGCCAGAGAGAGCAGGGCGCGTCAACCGGGTACAAACGCGTCACGCAACCCGTCGCCCAACCCACGCGGCCGCCCACGCACGCACAGCGAGGTAAGCGTGGAAACAGAGCTCGGGCCCCGCGCAACGACACTCGCATCTCATCCCCTGAGCGATGCTATCCTAGCCAGAGCACCTGACGCGCGGGTCCAGATGTATCGCGAGCCCACTTGTCAGGGAGAGACGGGCGCGCTAGCCGGGTATGAATGCATCGCCCAACCCCTCAGCCAACCAAGGCGTCCGCCCACGCAGGTACGGTGCGGCAGCGCGGAAACAGGGCGCGCGTTGCTGTCCGAATGAGCACCCGAAAATTTTGAACCCAGTAGATCACAAACCACGCCGAGCCCACCAGTCATCCGGTTCGACAGAAAAACACTGAGTGAAAACAAGCGGTAAAAATCGAACGGTAAAACAAGCTCGTTGACCAGACCAGAAGGGATCGAACAACCAGAACCGGCACGGATTCGAGGATGCCTCGGAAGAGCGGGTCGGCTAGGCTTCTTATATGTCAGAATGAGTTACCTTATGATCATCACCTGCTAACCCACCACCTTTTGTGGCTGGCCGCGCTGCTGACCGCCCCCCTGCTCATCCCGCAACAGAGCGGGTCTGTCCCTGCAACGCTGACAAATCTGAGAGATCCAGCTCTGACTCGCGGCCCGCCTCACACACGTCACCTCACTTGATCCTCAGTGCCTTCGTCTTCTTGCGGAAAGATCAGTGGCATGCAGCAAACGTGATTATGAACTATGTCATTTCGTCAAACTAACCCACAAGTGTCTCCGGAGCCTAGCTACAGGCGGCCCTGCCGGCTATCCCCTTCTCATGTAATTTGCTTGCGCGTTAAGGGGGGGCTCCTGAGCATCGCGTCTCAGGAACTCCTACTAACTCTCCAGCCCTCACCCCCTGGCCTTGGCCACGGCATCGCGACCTGGCATACCAGTGGCGGCTGAGCCTCGCTCGAGGGTCAGGACCCCGGGGACGCAGAGCATTTGGAAGAATGAGAAAGGGAGAGGCCGACGCAGACCTGGTCTAGCTACACTGCCGCCGAAGCACAGACCAGGCATACCGCGCGGAGTACCACCTCAGGCCCGTCAAGATAAGTCACGTGTTCAAATTAGCACGACAACACGATCTGAGAAATTTTTGATTTCCGCAGTCTTGCTCCAGAAATGCCGCCTTCCTTTTTAGCCTCCGAGAAACTGCTTGCACGCCAAGGGGGGCCTCTTGAGCATCGCGCCCCGGGAGCTCTTACCGGACCTTGGGTCGCTCACCTCCTGGCCTTGACCACGGCATCACGACCTGGCATACCAGCGACGGCTGAAGCTTGCCTTGGGACTCGGACCCGCCGGCGTAGAGTGCAAAGATACTGTAAGGACAAAAAGGAGGGACAATGCCGAAGCAAGACGGGCAACCACAGTTCCGTAACGAGATAATAAACATCGAAGCAAAAGCATTACTAGTTCTTTTCACACCCCCACGGGGTTCATTTTAGTTCCTCGCAGGGAACAAAAGAAGGAGATCTCAAGGGGCCCTAACCACGGCTGGGCCGTCGCCATCATCAACAGAGGGTCACGAGAGGCTGGCACCAACCCCACCCAGGTCATCGACGGCGATGGGCTGATGCCGCTGTCGCGCTCCATGCGCGGTGTAAGCTCGGTGGCGCATAGCTGTCGTCGCTCGTCTCTGGAGACTCGTCAAGCTTGAGAGAGCTGCTAGATTCATAGGGGCCGTCCCTGCTGCTGGGGGAGCTGTCGGCAGGGCCGGGGGCAGGCCTGACGCCTCCTGCCGCGCCACCATGGCGGCTCCCTCCAGGGTAACACTCCAGGCGGCAGCCTTCCCCGTCAAACACCTTGAGGAACAACATGGATGCGCCGTCGAAATCGAAGTGGATGACGGAGGCTCCATCAGGACGGCACGCGCGGGTGATTTCGCCCCATCCTCGAGTCATGAAGACACCGGCTGGGGGGACGATCTGGACCTCCTCCTTGGAAGCCTAGCTACAGCACCCAGTGTGCTACAACCACAGCTCAGCAGAAGCCCTCGCCGGCATTAGCTCCACGAAGAACCTCGGGAGCCAGATCCAAGAAGGCGGTGGCATCGCCATCCACACCACGAACTCACGCGAGGAGCCCTCGTCATTGGTTCATTGGCCGGCGGCTCGTGCAGTCACAGCATGACCACCACGGCCGCTATGCGAGCGGCGCGGGGCGCCGCCCCCTCCTCCAGAACCTTGCGATTGGGCATACAAGGGAAACGGGTAGCTGGGAGGAGGCCGCTCGCACCAAGGCCTCATCACCTCCTGCCTCATGCCAGCGTCGCGGGGGCGGCCGAACCTCTTCTTCGGCGGAAGTGGTCCCCGCTCCTCGCAGGGGATTTTTCCCTTCTCAGCAGCGGAGAATCTCCTTATTGGTACCATGGGCGTCACAGCAAGCCAGTGCAGCAAGGAGGGAGAAGAAAGGGCAGACGGCGAGATGAAGGAGATGAGCAACGGGGGCTTCGCCCTCTCCTCATTTATAGCTAGGAGGAGGCCAACCGCCGGCCTCCATGATCGCACGTAATGATGGTTTTTCTATGCATGCAATAGGGTCTCGTCAAGTCAGGCAGTTGCCGATGTAGCATGGGGAAGCGGAGACGCCCACGTCCAATCAGTCGCCACGCGTTGATCTAGGCCGCAGGCGATTAGAGCTGGCGGCGCTCCGCACTTGCCCCTTAGCTTCGCCTCGAAGCCAAGTTCCAGCGCGCTATGGGCCTGGGGGCTACTGTCGGCGTCCTAGGAACAGTGGGTTCCTAGACTTGACTACCTACGGCCCGTAACGTGGCTCCATTGGCGGCCTGGTACGGCCCAGCTTCAGGAGCCACAGCTCAAGACCCTCGCGAGGGGCCAAGCCTCGCGAGGGGGACGATGGCAAGACCTCCCTGGGGGTAGCTCCTCTAGGCTATCTATCGAGGAGCGGAGATATCTATGCAAGGTGCAACTCGCGAGGTTCACGTGACGTGAGCCATGGCGACAAAGGCCAGGCGGGTGCCAGTGCGTGCAGTGTACCAGTTTCCCCTTTGGTGCCAAGGGGGCAAGCGCAGGCGCGGAGTCGCGAGGGATCAAGGAAAGGTCTGCATATCGGTGCAACGAGACCAAGAACCGCCAGGACGGCAGGATGGAGGTAACCGTGGAGCCCGGCGCGGCGTCACCACCAGAGCCTTTGGCAGGCGAAGACCGCTTTTGTCAGCATAGCTTGTACTAGTTGTTCCCCTTCAAATTTGGTCGTTGTGGGATTCCTTCCCGCCGATACTTGGGAAGAGGACCAAGGCCACTATAAATAGGACCTAGCCACCACCATAGAAGAGATCGGATCCATTCCACCCTGACCATACCACAAGCTCATCCGAGTCCAAGAACACCTCTCCTCCTGAGGATGTTCATCGGTTGTGCTAGTTCATCCTCAGCCCACAAGGAAATCCACCACACATACTGGAGTATGGTATTACACCGCAAGGTGGCCCGAACCAGTATAAACCCATGTGTCTCTTGTTCCTTGAGTTCGTCGAGCTAGGCCGTGGAATCATAGGGCGAGCGCGCTGGGTAGAGAGTTCTTCGTGCGCACCCCAGAGTTCGAACCTCTCTAGGCTTTGCGGAACCCGAAACGCGACAATTTCCGCTTGCCAATTTTCTCCTGGCGCTTCTTCACCGCCATACTTCCCTTACAAACTCGCTCTTTCGTCCTATGCTGAGCTCTGGACTCACACCTCTGCTCGTTACCTCCATTATCCGCTATTGTCAATGGATCACTGGTTCACTTGTCGTCACTTGTTAGGTGCTCATTGATTTTGATGAGGTTGTCATCTACAACACCATCACATATGGTTCTGCTTAGATAGGCACCTTCAACATTTTTGAATAATTATAAATATTTGATGAATGATTTCAAAATGATAGATGACCGTTGATGGGATAACTACCATCGGTTTCGGTTTTGCAAATGTATGTGGGGGCGACTTGACGGTAGGACCACGATCTATTTGTTCACCGTCAGATTGTTGCCTAGGATCCAACAAGAGGGGGCTATCGTCTATGAAGTCGGGTGGCATTGGATCCGCGCCCATGGTCATTGCCTCATCTAGACACTCATATTTGGACCAAAAGATAGGCGATGCATGAGAGTCGGACATTGTGCTTGTTAGATCTGGATGCGGCATTGTGATGAATTCAGTTCATGGGGTGTTTTTCTTTGCAGCATACTTTGCCTTTCTCTGAGCACTCAACTCGCCCTTCTCATCCGAAGTCATGCTTTCTCGGTGTTGGATGCACCATTGCCTTTGATTTTAATTTTTTTGTTGAAGATCGATCCCAGTTAGTCACTGGCCTCTCCCCATCTTTACGCCACCTTCGTCGGTTCCACTCTGTTACAAAAGATTTATGCCGCTCTCCCCAGTCTTTGATCGACTGATTTTTCTTCCGGCTCATCCTACAAGGTATGAACAACAAAAAGCATCATAAGAAGGTCAAACGCAAACGAAATCATGGTAACGGAGAACAATGCACTCACAAGTGGAGTTCATGGCCACCGGTATCGTTCGGCATGCCAGGTGGTGTATGCTGGTAGATCCCAAACTGCTTGGTCACGCGGTGTGGCAAGTGCCACTCGATGGCGTACACACATAGCATGGGCACCATGCATCGCCAAAGACATTGGTCCTCCTCGCACAACACGTTCAGCTCGAATCCCCACTCTTAGTCATGATACGGCCACCAGTTTACCTATTACACAAACATATTGGTAAGTTCCCGTGGAAATTGGCGTCAAAGAGAAAGGTGAGCTAGTTCATATACTTGCGAAATCTTCAAAGCGACCATCTCGTTGGTGAAGGCCTTATACGAAGCCTTGGATGTGCCCGTGTAGAGACCAACAATGTCCCACTCATAAGCTATGGTCGGTTATCGACTAGAGTCGCCATCTTCACCATGCGCATCCCATGGACGTCTTGTTAACTTCTCCAAACTCCCCACCGACAGCCACTCCCATGTCCAAATAGAGAGGGCCCACACAAGTCAACCCATACCAGAAGTATCTTACCTCCTCTGTGTTGCCACGTCAAGCTACAAAACAACAATTGATGATCAGATATAGCACAATATCATGGAGCATACATTCGTAAAAAGCAATGAGGTACTCTCTTACCGAGCGGTAAAGGTAGGCGAGAGAGGCGGTCCCCCAACTATACCCTGCATCCCAGTCGGCTAGGAAGAAGAGATACGACCAGAGGGCAGAGTTCCCGGAGCAGTCTGGAAACACGACCTCTGTGAGAAGGTACCACAGGTAAGGCCATCACGTACTGCTCCACCGTACCCTCATTGGCATTTACCGGGCATTTCTTCCAGTTGGTCAGATGCCAGGGAAGCGATACATCGGATGCCCGGTTACCCTTAGCGTCGGGCTAGTCACCAATGAGGGTGGTAACCCTCTACAGCCAGTTGGTCCTCGCCACTCGACCGATGAGTGCATGACCCTCGATCGGTAGAGTCGTGATCATCGCCCTATCCTGGATGGTAACCGTCATCTGCCCACATGGGAGATGGAAACTATGCATCTCGGGTCGCCATCGGTCAATCAAAGCCATTAGAGTTGCGTGGACGAGTGTCGGCGGCTGACGCTTGAACTGCAGGATGAAACCAAGCAGTCGGGCTCTCCTGAAGTACAGTGCGTAGTGCTCGTTGTACTCCATCTTCACAACATTCGCGTGACCCGCATGCATAGTGGCAGGAGCATCTGTCAAAAAGTAGACGCCAAAAGTTAGTAACGATTTTCATCAATCCGAAAACTTTGGTTCAATATTTTGATCGTAGTAATTATCACTCCATTCTCTATGAAACGGGCACGATGACCCTTGTCGAAGGTGTAGTCAAGCATGGAGTATTGTTTGCCAACGTTGTCCGCAAGAGGTGCTCGCCTAAATATAATTTCATAACATAAATATCAAAACAAATATCTCCAATATTCATCATACATAAAAAACAACACAAAAAATTATGAACTAGGTTCATCTTGAGGGTTCAACAATTTTTCTCCAATTACATCCACTACTTCCATCATAGAATATCAACATGCATCATCATATCACATCAAATTCCTCCAACATGCATAATATAAAAAAATTCCTTCAAAAAATATATGAACTAGTGTTCATCTTGACACAACCATACCAACTTGTGACTAGAGTTCATATCTAACACAATATAACATCTATAATCAACCTAAATCAGTCATATGGTTAAAAAATTGAATCAAGTTCAAAAAGGGGAGTGATTTGAATCTAATAATGCGATGAATTGGAACCTATTTGACTAAAACTAGTTGGAGGGATCGGAGGAGCTTACTTTTCTCTTTTCGGGGTCATCTCAATCCGCAAAAACGATGAAGAAACGAAGAAGATCGGAGGGGGTAAGTGGAGGAGATGAGAGAGGGGGCGAGAGAGGAACTGCCTATAACTGTCCGTACCCTACCGCCAGAAACCCTGGCGGTAGGATCAGACAGCCGACCGCCAGGACCAGCGGCGGTAGGGTGCAACGGAGGGGGACGACAGCCGTTTGCGCTGCTGACGTGGATTAGTTTCCTACCGCCAAGCCCCATGGTGGTAGGCTATCTAAGCATACCGCCGAGGCCCCTAGCGATAGGAAAAAGGGTCAGATTTCAAATTTTTCCAAAGAGGGGTCAGATCCTGAATTTAGACCACAAAAGGGTCAAAACACACACAAAAATCCGCCTCTGGTTGGCTCGAGCGATGGGCAGCGGTGAAAAACAAGGGAGGTGGTCGAAGATCTGGTTAGTGGAATGTATCAGGAGGGGATCCCGAGGGAGACATGATATTGGTGGTTGGCTAGCGGCGGTGGGATGGGAATGGTTGGATTGGACAAGTAGGGGCTAGGGTTTAGACTGTTTATATAGTAAGTGGGTTAGGTTAGGGGCTATTAGGTCCCTCCAATTTTGATTAGGCGGTCGAGATAAATTGGTTAGTTAGTCCAAATAAGAAACCAAAGATGTTTTAGGCATGTTTGGGGATGATCCGGACCCATCGGTAACGACAACCTGGTTGGGGATCGGTGGAGTTTCGGACGCGCACGCGAGGGGTCTGTGCACTATGAAGGGAGACTCCAGTTTATGCAATTGAGAAAATGCACAACCATGTTACAAGGGGTGTGAGAAAGGTCAACAAAGCCAAACGGGAAGTGGCACTACGAACGACTACGAGTTTTGTGAAAACATGCGGATGCAATGCATATTATGCCATGATGAAATGCAACAAGCCAAAAAAATCACGTGTCGACAACGAAATAACTGGAAGGCTTCTGGAGCGTCGGTCTCGGGCTGTGACAACTCTCCCCCACTTACAAGACATCTCGCCCCGAGATCTCAAAATGACAACAAAGAGAAGAGGAAGAAGTAAAACACAGTTGCTTCTTGACAAACGAGTGAAACCAAAGAACCATGAAAGGTTGAAAACTTGAAATGACACGACGGAGATGAAACAAGAGCTCAAGGGATAAGATATACTTTGGAACCACTCCGGTTAAAACGAGATAGACAAGGAATAAGAACAAAAGAATCTGGACAACACTCTTCCAGAAAAGTGAAGGAATTTAACATGAAGATGACAAGATGGGATGATACTGAGGAGAGTCACAATACAATCCCTCCGGAATGAAAGAATAGATGCTAGATCGTTGGAAAGAAAGAATGGAGAAGAAAATGACAACTTCTCCCACAATTGAATTTGAAAAGCACCCTTACAAACATGGATTGGATGGGGTTGATGTAAAATCAACAACGAAAATAATAAGCTTGTTGTGGGCTTATAGAAAACATCTCAGAATTATGATGTTACAACTGGACACTAACGGAAAACAATTGATTGGTTGAGATCAACAAAGAGACGAAAACTTCTTTCACCGGGATGAGAAGGAGAAGATAGGATCATTGATAAGCACCACAATAGCAACCATCCTTAGGATAGGCTTTAGGTGAAATCTAACCCAAGATTATTCCAAGGAAGAAATTGTTGGGTTGAAAGAACTCATGAACGAAGAGAAAATGATGGTTTTCAAATATCTCATTCCTAACAACTTGTGATCATGAAACACGAAGGAAAACTGTCAAGAATGACATAACACCACCTCAAAAGATAAGGTATAAAGAATTGCACTTCAAAATGCAAGATGAAGAATGCTTGAGCTCCTCCACAAGAATCCTGATGAACACTTGAAGAATGAATGAAATCTTTAACAAATCCACAATGTTGAGCCTTCATGAGAACTCCGGTAATAACATAGTGATCCAATGAAAGGAAAGATGCACAGAACAAGATGAAGCCTTGCAATGATTTAGATGGAGCTTCGTGACGAGATACTGAGAAATCTTGGAACTTCGTAAAACAAAAGATGAACAACTTAGAACAGAGAATTTGATATCATGAATGAACTCTGGAAAATGGAATAACCTTGAGGAAAACAAGAATTGGAAATTATGTCATGCTTGCCATTCATCAACTTAAATTGATGACAAGCAACAGATAGGCATGCTACTTATTCTTCCTGAAGAGATTGAAGAGAGATGTAGCACAAACTTGGGAATGTTTTCAACAAACCACCGGTAGGATGGAAAGAACAAGGGAAATGTTATGATAATAAAGGAGTAAAATGAACCATCGTAAGAATATGAAAATGAACGAAGAGAAGAGAATGAATCACTCAGAAGAATTAGAAAATGACGGAATAAAGAACTTGCGGGAATTTAGATGCAAGAGAACGAAGAGATCACGAGCTGACTGGAGAATGACGAATTCTTATGGAATAATTGCCTTCGGAGGATCAAAATGGAAAGAATTCATGAAATGCTTCGGATGTGTATCAAAAGAATTTCTCACAATCGAAACAAATTCTTCGGTCTTCAAAATGTGAGAACGACGACGATATACACCACCATGAATTGTTGAGGCACTCCGGAATGAAGAATTAAAAGGTAGAATCAATGATAAAAATAATTTGAAAGCGACCTTGGAGAAGGCATATGACTAATGGAATCCATTCTTACGTCACACTTTGAAAATAATTTGAGAATAACTCCAGAAAAGTAAAAAGTCAGGTAAGATCCTGGGAAAAGACCCGTGGGTTAGGGCCCACTAAAAGATACACCATTGAACAATTTCTAAAGAAATATTGTAGCGGTTCAATTAAATGGCTTGAATGAGATAACAACCTCAAATTAGCTTGACCTGATTAAGAATGGAAATGTGAATCTACCGAGATATCTTGTACACTCTCGAATAAATAGAGCGAGGTGAATAAATAAGAGAGCCTTGGATAATAACTTCCAACATGATAAATTGTTTCACAAAAGAAAGGGATGTGATCACCACTAAAAACTTGAATTGAATCCACCGGAGAAGAAAATGAGAATGAAAGAACGATGAACTTGTAGCTGCTGAGCATCTTTATGAGAATCACCGGATAAGAACATTGAAGGAAAAGAATGAATAGACTTTTCATGAATAAAATGGATACTTGATTTGAGATCTCTGACTCCGTGAATAAAAGGGGTGGGAGGGTGGGAAAAATAATGGCAACTTGGGACGAATAAAACTAACAAATCCTCAGGCTTCTCGACGGCGCTCGTGTGGAATAACTTGAAGAGAAGTGCATCGTCTTGAAAATTTTGTCATGACAATCTCGATGATCAATAAGGATTAGCATTCACGTAAAATATGAGAACAATGCTTAGGAAAGGTATGGAATCCACACTTGACATTGAAGCAACTCGAATACCACAACTCAAAACAGAAGAAAGGATTTGGCCTGCAAAATAAGCCGGAAACAAATACATAACCCCACATGCATTCGTTGGAAGGATAATTCTAGGTAACTATTTGACTTTCCACCTAAGAACTCCCGAAACTTTTTGGTTATGCAATCTGGTCCCACGGCTACACGAAGCAAAAATTCAACAATTCCTAACATGATACAATACACTCCAATGTTCTAATTGCGTTCAACCCATAACCAAGAAATCTTGGAAACTTGTGTACCTCAGACCTTCAAACACACAACGATAATAGTCATGGAAGATCATTCGTGCTAGCTCCTCCAGAACTGGGGATAACTCACGACAATATTTGCCACCATGAAAATTATAGCAGCATTTCGATGTCGTCGTCCTCTAGTATTCTGGAACTGAAAAGATAACAATTGTGACAAATACACCCTGGAGCTCAACTCCTCGGGACACTCCCACAACTCCAAAATGTCAGGAGTCACCAAGAACAGAATTCCCATCAGATCAATATCACACTAATCCCAACAATACCCGTGTGATCCTAAAATAACCTTGAGTGAGGAGAGTAGTAGAATCAAAACACCTACACCACAAATCCTCACCAGAGAGATGAAGGGGATACAGAGTAAAAAGAATTCCTACTCTCCGATATACATCTAGGATTGAAATAGTTTTTTTTTCTAGACTCGAGAACATCAATGGTTCAATCAATCAAGGGGGCTCATGCGATCGGTAAGGCTCTAATACCAACTTGTAGCACCCAAGATGCAATTCTATCCCGATCACGCGATGAATTTGAGATTGGGGCACAACAACATTTCGAGCGCATAGCAAGGTGGATATCATTACAACATACCATGTACTGAATAGATGAGAATAACAGATAAATGCTTACACTCGCCACAAGCTACAACATGAATACATCATAACATCAATACATAGCAATCATCATACGAAAGAGCAGGATCCCACTATGGATGAAATCAAACGAAAAATAAGAACAACATCCACCCTGCTAATCCCAGGCCCCGAACCGGAACCTATCCCTTGATCGAGGAATACCAAGCAAAAGAAGAACTCCAAAGCAAACATGCATCACTCTCACATCAGATCATCGCATTACCCGTACCTACAACTGTTATTGTAGTAATTTGTGAGCCACGAGGACTCAGCAATTCCACTACCATGGGTATCAAGACTAACAAAGCTTAATTGGTATGGAATGGTTAAGTGGTGAGGTTGCAGCAAGCACTAAGCATTGTATGGTGGCAAACTTACGAGTACAAGAGTAAGAAGAGTAAACTATGCATAATGGTTGCAACTAGTAATGATCAATAAGTCATCCTGAACTACTTACGAGTCAAACATAACCCCACCGTGTTCTCCTCCAGAACTTACTCGAAAAGAGACGATCATGGTTACTCACACGGTTGGCGTAATTTATTTTTGGGTTTAGTGTCAAGTTCTACAACCTGATATCATAAATTTCCAGGTCACCACATAAATGCGAGCACGGCTTCCGAAAAGATATTACCCTGCAGGGGTGTCCCAACTTAGTCCATAACAATCTATCACACGCATCTGATGGAACATCCTCACACCGTGAAAACACGATGCTTACGATAAGTAATCTCAGTGGACATGCCTCTCGTCAAAGGTAAAACTAAACTAGCAAGACCTCCCAGCATGTCGATGCCCCGATAGGAGCCGTGTGTATCTCGTCTCATGCCACGACCCGATCGGCTAAGTTACCAGCTGGCACAACCGTTGGTGGCCCCAGCTACTGCAATTTCGGACCAACACTCATGAGAGCAGTGGTCCGGTTTGTTGATTAATTATCCTTAGGTGTTAGCCATCCCCTATGCAAGTTTTAGTTGTTATTAGGAAAATGGTTAAACCAAAGTTGGGCCTTGCTGGAAGAGTTCCATCCTAAGCGATTGGTTAGGGGTTCCCCATAAAACCACACATGTGTTAGGAACGCCCATTAAGGAAGATAACACCGATATGACGGAAACTGGACCAGCAAGAGTGGAACAAAACACCAAGCAAAAGACCGAGCCTTCCACCCTTTACCAAGTATGTATGTGCATTAATTAAATAAGAGATATTGTGATATCCCATGATATCCATGTCCCAACATGGGACAACCTGCAACTGCACCTAGCAATGCTATAAGAGGGGCTAAGCAAAGCGGTAACATAGCCAAACAACGGTTTGCTGGGATGGTGGAAAAGGTTAGAGGCTGTCTCATGGCATATTGGGGAGGCTGACAAACAAGTGGTACATAGCGTGACATAGCGGTTGCGTCGGGAGAACTAGCAAAGCAAAGATATTGGTGATATCTAAAGTAATGATCATCTTGCCTGAAATCCAGCTATGAAGAAGACCGAGTCCATGAAGTAGATGAACGGGCGTAGTCAAATGAATCCTCACAATCGCAACATTACCGGAACTATCGATAAGAAGCAACACCGGAAAGAAGCAAACAACATGGTAAACGCACAAGCTTAAACATGGCATGATGCACGATAAAGTATAATGCATGTCCGGTTTAAAATAGGCATGACATGACAAAGTGCAACAAACAATACTACAAATTAAGTGGAGCTCAATATGCAACGAGTTGCATATTGACGAAACACCACACTTAAATATTTAGTTCATTCTCGTTTATGCACATGACAAGATTAAAACTGGTTTAACATGGCAAGGGGTGAAGCGTGACGAAACTACCCATTTAGGCAATTTAAATGAGGCCGGAAACAACAAACAACAATTCCTGAAAATCCCCATATGGAATTTCAATTTTGCTACTGTTCTTCCTAAAACCATATCTTATTGTTGTTAAACTGCAAAATAAAGTGCACCATGTTAATCTATACACTTTTCTACCCCATTTACATATAAAGATTATTTAATTCGGAGCTACGGTTATTAAGTTATGAAATCAACCATTTTAGCATGTTATTTATGCACATTAATGCAAACAGCAAGTTTAAACTTTTTAAACATGGATGAAAGTTGGTTTTGTGAACCTACATAAAATTCTAAATATTTTACATATAAAGCTTGTTTAATTCCGATGCACAGTTGATTTTTTATTTCATGCATGAACTATATGGATTTTTACGTAAAACAGAAGTTCATTGGATCAATGATTAAATTTGCAGCGCGTGAAAAAAATACATGGGCCGAATCCGGAACAGGGGCGAACGGTGTAAGCGCTACGGGGGGGGGGGGCAGGTCACCCATGGGCTTCGGCCCATTTGTGGAGACACTTGGCAGGTCGGCGGATCAGGAAGATGGGCCTAGGGGACGAGCCAGTCCACATGCGCGAGCAAGGGGAAGTCAGAAAATGAGGCGCTCGCTCACTCATTCCCGAGCGAAACGACAGTAGGCGGGGGCGAGATGCAGCGAAGTTGGCGCGGCGGCGCGTCTGCTCGCCGAAGACGATGGCAGGGAGGCGGAGATGGCGGATCTGGACAAAGGGGGCAGATCTGGGGCGCGTGTGCAGATGACGAAGCTCCGGGCAGAGAAGGTTCCACGGGGCGGGACGTCCTTTGTTCGTCCCTCAGAGAGAGAGAGAGAGAGAGAGAGAGAGAGAGAGCGATTGAGAGAGAGGAAAACTAAGGAGGACCAGAGGACGAAGAGGAAGGGTCGGCGACCTGCAGGGAGGTCCGACCGCGGAGATGCGTTGGCGTCAAGGTGCGGTGGCGAGGACGTGGCTTAGACGAGGCGGCGGCAAGCGCGGCTGTCCACGGAGGTTCTCTGTCCGAAAAAGGAAGGAAAAAACTAACGCCCACACATGTGGCATCTTGCACATCGCCCACACGCCTCCATTATTACTCATTTTGCCACGTGTGAACATATGACATCAACAGGAATCTTTTTGGTTTTCGGCTTAAAAATATTTTATCTCCTAATTAAATAATCCAATGAAAAATCCGTTTTCACCATTAAATCTGTCTCGACGAGATCTTCAAAACTAGACATGTTTCGACCAAAGTTTTTTTTGCCCAAAAGTTGCCATGATGTTTACACTGTAGTTGCCATAGTGCTTAAACTAAAGTTGCTATCTCGCAAGTTTAGTTTGTAGATCATGGCATTTTTTGTATTTTGATGATGGAAATTCTAGTACTTTGACCATGAAAATTGTTTTTTGTATGAACCATGGCAATTTTAAGTGCATGTATCATGGCAATTTTAGTTTATGGTTCATGGCAAGTCCTAGTTTTCTTAATTCCGCGTTTTATAATATGTCAAAATTTACTTTTGAATGTAGAAGAAAATAGGTGAAACATATCATGGCAACTTCAGTGTAAACACCATGGCAATTCATGTGCAATAGACATGGCAACTTTTAACCCCAAAGAAATTTCTTTGAAATATATTGATATGAGATCTAGTTTCGAAGATCTTGTTGCGAGGGATTTAGTGGTGGAAACGGATCTTCAATTTGATTTTTCATTTAAGAGATAAAATATTTTTAAAACTGAAAATCCAAAAAGATTCCTACATGAATGCATGCAGTGACGTGTCGAAGTTTGTGTGTTATAGAGCGTGTGAGCGGGTTTCGCTCCCACTACACGTGTCGACGTTAGCGTTGTCCAAAAGGAAATGAAATTTGAGAGGGAGAAGAGAGGAGCGGGAAAGGAAGGGGCGGTGGGGGGATCATCAGCTGGTGGTGCTCGTAGGCGGAGGGAGCTCCGGTGGTGCTACAGCTTGCCGCACATGAAGGATGGGCGAGGACGATGGGGAACGAGGCAGGGCAGGCGAAGCTGGCACGATGGGGCTTCTCCTAGCGCGGGGCTGCGAGGACGGGCCCGCTCGGGCGCTCGCTCTATCTCATTGGGCAGAGAGGTGGCCGAGAGATGTGGGGGGACGAGGTGGCTAGGAGCGCTGCTCCTCTCCCGTGGTGCTCGACTCATGAGTGAGGCCCTCGGGCGCTCGCGTGGCGGTGGGGTTTGGGGAGGCCTCTGGTTGGCTCGGGCGATAGGCAACAACGAAAAACAAGGGAGGTGGTCGGAGATCTGGTTGGTGGAATGGATCAGGAGGGGATCCCGAGGGAGAGAGGACAAACGTGGTTGGCTAGCGGCGGCGGGATGGGAATGGGTGGATTGGACAGGTAGGGGCTAGGGTTTAGATTGTTTATATAGTAAGTGGGTTAGCTTAAGGGCTATTTTGTCCCTCCAATTTAGATTGGGCGGTCGAGATAACTAGGTTAGGTTGTCCAAATAAGAAACCAAAGATGTTTTACATACGTTTAGGGATGATCCGGACCCATAGGTCATGACAACGTGGTTCAGGTCCGGGGGAGTTTAGGACGCGCACGCGAGGGTGTATGTGCACTATGAAAGGAGACCCTGGTTTACGCAATAGAGAAAACGAACAGCCAGGTCGCAAGGGGTCTGAGAAGGGTCAATAGAGATAAACGGAAAGGAGCACTATGAACGACTACGAGTTTTCTGAAAACATGCGGATGCAATGCCTACGATGACATGATGAAATGCAACAAGCCAAATAAATCACACGACGACAACAAAATAACTAGAAGGCTTCTGGAGTGTCAGTCTCGGGCTGTTACAGAGGCGTCCGTAGTAGAGCACTCGTTGTCTCCCCCCTGGGACTTCCCTCCCGGCAGAAGGCCATACTGAAGATATGGTGCTTGAGTTTGTTTTGCAGCTGCACGATCCGCCGCTAAGCCGCCTATGGCTCCCTCATCGATTCACTCGGATGATGGAGATCGACCCGCCACTCGGGTTATGGCTGCGCGTGGATGGCTGCTGCAATGACTCTGCCTGGGTGAATGTTGAATTCTCCGCTAACAAAATTCTGTACTTCACGCGTGGCTGGAAATCCTTCGCCCGCGTGCGTAGTCTTACGTTAGGACACCTTTATCATGCCCAAGATGCGATTCTATCTCGTTCACTAGATAAAACTTGTGATTGAGGCACAACCGCATTTCAGTCGCTTAGCAAGATGGATATCATTACATCGTACCATTACATACATACACGGGGATACATACAAGTCATACAATTCACAAGAATACAACATCATCGTATACAAAACAGTGCCTACGGATGCAAACATGAAAAGCACAACGACATCCATCTGCTATCCCAGGCTGCCGACCAGGAACCTAACCCAAGACTGACGAAGAAGAAGAAGAAAGAACTCCAACACAAATAAGCATCGCTCTCACGTCAAGTCATTGGAAACCTGCACCTGCAACTGGTGTTGTAGTATCTGTGAGTTACGAGGACTCAGCAATCCCATAATCATGGGTATCAGGACTAGCAAAACTTTATTGGGTATGGAGAGGTTAAGTGGTGAGGTTGCAGCAGCGGCTAAGCAAAAGTATGGTGGCTAACTTACAAGTACAAGAATAAGATGAGCATCTACGCAAACGGTCACAAACTAGTAATGATCGCTAGAGATCCTGAACTACCTACGAGTCAAACATAACCCCACTGTGTTCTCTTCTCAAAGTGAAAAGAGACGGTCACGGTTACTCACGCGATTTTGTGTTTTATTTCGGATCCTCTGTCAAGTTTTCTACAACCGAACATTAACAAATTCCCATCTGCCACATAACCGCGGGCACGGCTTTCGAAAGATCAAAACCCTGCAGGGATGTCCCAACTTAGGCCATCACAAGCTCACGATCTGCGGAGTCGCAATTCCAAGTTGGGAAGACCCGAGTATTCTCGGAATCTCGTGCTCAAGATATTTCGACAAAGGTAAAACTAATCCAACAAGACTTCCCGATGTGCCAACACCCTGATAAGAGCCGCGCTTATCTCGTCTCAGGCCATGATCGGATTGTCCAAACTTCTGGTAGGCCAAGTCCAGAGTTGCCCCTGGTGGTCACCGGCGGCTGACAGGTTTGGACCAACACTCATGAGGAGCACTGGCCCGGGGGGTGGATTAAGAGTCCTTGGTGCTAGCCGATCCCTATGCAAGTTTTTAGTTATTAGGCAAATGTAGTACCAAGGTTGGGTCTTGCTGGAAAAGCTTTAAGTAGTGCGAATTATCAAGGGGGCCCATAAACCCCAATCGTGTTAGGAACGCAAAATCAAGGAACATAACGCTGGTTTATCGGTTCTTAAGGCAGCATGAGTGGAACAAAACACCAAGCAAAAGGCCAAGCCTTCCATCCATTGCCAAGTATATATGTGTGTTAATATAATAAATAGCTATTGTGATATTCCAACACCAAGATCCAACATGGAGCAATCTTCATCTTCACCTGCAACTAGCAACGCTATAAGAGGGGCTGAGCAAGCGGGTAACATAGCCAAACAATGGTTTGCTGGAAAGGTGTCAAAGGTTAGAGGTTTCATGGCAACAAGGAGAGGCTGACAAATAGATAGGTAGCGCGACATATAGCGATAGCATCGAGACAACTAGCATACAATGGTAGTAAAGGTATCCAAGGTGATGGTCATCTTGCCTGAGACCCGCAAGGAAGAAGAACGAGTCCATGAAGAAGACGAAGAAGAAGCCACGAAGACGAACCAAGTGTTGTCGAACGAATCCTCACGATCGCAACGAAACAAGCACTAACGAGAAGAAGCAAGAAAAACGGTAAACACACCACACAAGAACACGACATAATGCTCAACCAAGTATGATGCAATACAAGTCTATATGATGCAAACATGGCAAGGGATGATGCAACCAAGAACATCACACAAGCAAGTTCAAATGAGGCCGGAAAACAATCTTATAACAATTCCGGAAAGTCCTCATATGAGATTTTAGAAATTGGTCCAAATCTGAACAAATCTTAAGTTAAAGTTGTTAAACAGCAAGTTAACATGCACCATGATGATCTACTCAAAAATCTAGTCAAGTTACATATAAAGTTTAATTAATTCGGAGCTACGGCCTAGAAGATATGAGCAAAACAAGACAAACATGTCATTGATGCAAAACGCATCCGAACATCAAGCAAACACACTCCAAACAGGTATTCAACAAGTTATTATGCATCTGCATGCAAAAAAACACAAGTTTCATATAGGACACACTCAAAACGGAGTAACGGTTCAACGCATACACATGAAAGAAGATATAACAACAAGCTGTCCAAAACAACAACATGGCACCTAGTTAACAACATAACAACATGATACAAGAACATCTCATGGCAACAAAAGGCATGGCAAGCATGTACATGTCCAGCACCACAAGCATGACCAAAGAGCTATTACAAAACACCAGTGGAACATGCTCAAAACATCATGGCAACATTGCAAAAAATAACAGATTCTCGGACTTCGTGAAAATAAACTAAACATGGCAGCAAGAACGACAAGTAGGCATGTTTGCAAGCTTCTGCCACTCATCTCAAAGCATATCATGGCAAGTGAATATAACCAACAATAAAAAGACATGTTTATGAAGCTACTCATGGCAAGAACATGTTCATAGGATGCATGTAACAGTAGCTATTCACATGGCAAAACTGAACTTGCTGATAACAGGCTGACAGAAACATTTTATAGCAACTTGAGAGCAAGAAATAAACAAGCTACAACATGCCATATTTGCAAACAAGGGCATGGATGGATATATCATAACATGGACAATAAGACATGATCATTGGACAACCCAAAACACTCATGGATTTGAGTGGGGCATCCAGCAAACATGGCATTAGGTTATAACAGTTTCAGACTTGGCAGTTTTTAACAAGTGTAAGAAAACAGCCAACATCGAGCAGGTCACTTTGCAAGCTTGTTGCAATCACCACAAGGCATAACATGGAAAAACTAATTACACCATAGCAAACATGACATTATTGTGCTTCTAAAACATATTGTCATGTAGCTCAAACAAAAATCACACATAAAGATATGAAAAAGACAAATCAACATCTCATAACAAGTTTCAGCACTTAACAACCACATGCACTTTTGCAACAGAGATAAACATGGCAATATGGCACCTAACATGAATGCTACAGCAACCATCATGTAGAGCACTTCACAATGAACATTTTGACATATCATACACTCCATTTGGATCAACATGCAAAAAGATATCATCACCACAAGCATGCAACAAAATAACAGTTATCAGCAGTTTATAACATATAGCACTTGTGCAACGATGATTAGGGCATCAAAATGAACTCAAACAAGCATGCCACAGTACAACAATATGAAGAGCATTACGAGACGAACATTTTGATATATTACATGCTCAGTTTGGACAACCATGCACAAAGTTATCACTATGCAAACAAGCACACATTTTAAGACAGAAAAGGACTTGGCGGTTTTTCTAGGAAAAAAACAACAGGGCGCTGATTAGCTAAGTAACGCATAGGTCAGAGGATTAGGTGGAATGCTCACCTTGGGCCACTGGGCCAGAGGGGGGAGGAAGAGTTGGGCCGGCCTCTGGCTGCGGCTGGGCCTCGCGCAGCCGGCGCAGAGGAGGCCCACGGGGTCGAGCTGGGCTACCGGCGTCGTCCTCTCGTGCTCCCGCACGAGTACGAGGCCATGGCGGCGGCTGGCGGCACAGGGCTCCGGCTAGGGCGGATCCGGCAACGGGGATGGTGGGGATGGACGGATCCGGGCGGCGGCTTGCCGGATCTGGCGTAGAACGGTGGCGAGGGTCGGGGCCCGGAGCAGCAGAGGCGGGGTTGGCCTGGTCCGACGGCCATGCGGGTCGCCGGTGTAGGACGATGCAGGGGTGAGGCATGGGAGCGGCGGGCTCGGGCGGTGGAGCAGCTGGAGACGGTCGCGACGACGAAGCGGGCGAACGACGGCGGAGGCTCGTGGCGCTCCGGCGAGGCTGCCGGCGAGCGGGTCGGAGGAGGCACGCGGGAAAGCTGGGAGGAGCAGGGCGACGGGCGGCAACGCGCGGGCTCCCTCGGGCCCGACGCGGCCCGAGGCGGGCCCGATCTGGGCTTCGCGCGGCCCGGCAACGAAGTGGGTGTGGCGGAGGTGACGTGGCGCGCTGTGAGTGGGTGCGGGAGGCAGCAGTGACGACGTGGCACGCTCTGATTGGCTGCGGGGACGTGGCCGACGGGGTGGACATGTCTGGCCGTCGGCGAACGTGTCCGACGGCGCGGAGGGAGGAAGAAGACTAGGGTTTCGTCCGTAAATTCGGGGGAGGGGGTTGTTTTATAGGTAGAGGGAGCTAGGAGAGTCCAAATGAGGCGTGGTTTTCGGCCACGCGATCACGATCCAACGACCGAGAGAATGGAGGGGGTTAGGATGGTCTTGAGGGCTGTTGTGGAGGGGTGTTGGGCCAAAATAGGAAAGGGCTTCGAGTGGTTAATGCGGTTAACCGTTGGGCTATCAAACGAGATCCGAATGCGATGAAATTTGACAGGCGGTCCACCTATGCTATAATAAGACCACACGTCAAGTTTCATCCCATTCCGAGAACGTTTTTTGGCCACTCATAAAATAAATATTCGGAGGTGCCGCGGGCGCGTGCGAGTGTGTCTGGGCTCAGAACGGACAACGGAAAGGACGGACGGACTCAAATGGATGCAAGTTTTGAAAACATGCTGATGCAATGCACATGATGACAAGGCAAAATGCAACACGCAAGCAAATGACATGGCAATGGCAACGAATAACTGAATGACACCTGTCGCATCGGTCTCGGTGTGTCACAACACTCCCCTACTAACAAGAGATCTCGTCCCGAGATCTTAGGAACGAGACAGAAGAGAAAAAGGAAGAAGGTGAAACCAAAGAACCTTCAGAGGTTGAGAAACTTGAAAGGAAGAACAACAGAGATGAACATGATTGAGAAGCTCCGATAAAATGAGGAAACAAGGCATATGACGAGAAACAAGAGCTTAAATGACAAGAGAGACATTGAACCCACTCTGGTTAATAAGAAATAGAAAAGGAACTCAAGCGAATGAATTTGGGCAGCACTCCGGCTGAAAATGGAAGGAATAGAACATGAACTTAAGAATATGGAACGATCCATGACGAGATGAAACAAGACAGTGTCTCCGGAAGAATTGGAAAAGTGAAAGGAAAAGAACGTAGAAGAGGATGACAACTTCCACCACGAATGAATTTGAACAAGAATCTTCAAGGAAAAAGCTTGAACGAAATTGTTGTGAAAGTCAACAACAAAAGAATTAGCTTGATGTGGGCTTATAGAAAATATCTCAAAACTTGAGGTGAATTATGCCGCAACCAAAAGATTGAATAGATGAGATGAAGGAAGAAATGCAAAACTCCACTTCAAAAGAATACGGAGAATTAATTCCATCTCGAGGTGCAAGAAGAATAATGCTTGAGCTGCTCCACAAGGATTATGATGAACATTTGAAGAATGAATTAAATCATGAAGAACCACCATGAAGAACTCCGGTAAGAAAAAGGATGATGATATACAAATAAGGGATGAAAAGAATAAGATTAAAGCCTTGCGGTGATTTAGGTGGAGGTTCCGACGAGGTAGCTGAGAGAACTTTGAACTCCGGGGAAGAAAAGATAAAAACACTTGGAACTAGAATTTATTCATCATGAACAAATTATGAAGAAAGGGATTGATCAAGTTGATGAAAAGAATAGGAATTATGTTATGCATATCCTCCACCAATTAAATTGATGTGAATCAATGGATTTGCATATCACTTATTCACATTGGAATTGATAAATGAGGGATATATCGCGAACTCGGGAAATTCTTCATGAACCATATGTAGGATTGGAATGAACGAATGACTTGATATGATAACAAATGAAAAGAACTCTTGAGCGAACCCCCGTAAAAATTGAAGCCGAGTGAAGAAAATGAACGAACCACCGGGAAGAATTAAAATCGAGTGAATCAAAAGAATTAATCGCCGGGAAAAATAAAGCACTTGGGGAATTTAGATGCAAGAGAACGAAGAGATCGCGAACGGTTTAAAGAATGCTTGAACGAAGCAGCAAAAGAATGTGAGACGAACGAAGAGGCATCAATGATGAATATTTGGAGGACGAAGTCGAAAACTGAGAACGAAGAAATCTTCTGAAATGATGGCCTTCGGAGGAACACAAAGAAAAGAATTCATGAAATACTCCAGAAAAATGAAAAGAAGTAAGGTTGAACCAACGATGAAAAGAATTTGAAAGCGATCTTGGAGAAGGCACATGACTGATGGAATCCATACTTACGTCACACTTTGTAAAGAATATGGAATACTCCGAGAAATTAGACGAGTCAGGTAAGATCGTGGGAAAAGACATGTGGGTTATGAGCCCACAAAGAGAAACACCGTTGAAAAGGATTATTCGAGTGAGAAACGATGCACCGAAACATTTGAAAGGCTCGAATGAGGTGACAACCTCGAATAAATTAGAACACAGACGAATCTCCTGGAATGTCTTTGGAACACCAGAACAATTAAATGACGAGAGGCGAACGATAGAAGGGGAAAACACTTGAGCAATGGAAAAGAATAAGATCAACACCGAAAACTTGAATTGAATCCACTGGAGAAGAAAAGATATGAACAATGATGAACTAGACGAGAAATCACCAGTTGAAATAACTGAGGAAAGAATGCAAAGGATTCACATGACTAGGATGGATACTTGATTAAGGATTCCGGCTTCGAGAAGAAAAAGGGTGGGCGGGTGGGAAAAAAGAAAGACCACATCGGACGGGTAAAACGACGCCGATTGGAAAGAACTGAGGATTGAACTTGCAAAAGGTGAAGAGGATCGAATCAACTTGATGAGAATTGCACCGGATGAAAAGAGAAGACCTCGCAACCAACAAAAACTAACTGTGTGACCCTAAAAAAAGTTGAAGGGGAAGATGAGTAATTCAAAACACCTACATCAAGATTCCTCACCAGAGCGACAAAGGTACTCAGGAGTAAAAAGAATTCCTACTCTCCGATACAACTAGACTCCAAAATAGTTTTCTTGTAGACTCGACAATGGCCAAACTACAATCAATCAAGGGGGCTCCTATGGTCGGTCGAGGCTCTGATACCAAATTATCACGCCCAAGATGCGATTCTATCTCGATCACTAGATAAAACTTGTGATTGAGGCACAACCGCATTTCAGGCGCTTTGCAAGATGGATATCATTACACCGCACCATTACATACATACACGGGGATACATACAAGTCATACAATTCACAAGAATACAACATCATCATATACAAAACATCCAACTATGGATGCAAACATGAAAAGCACAACGACATCCATCTGCTATCCCAGGCTGCCGACCAGGAACCTAACCCAAGACTAACGAAGAAGAAGAAGAAAGAACTCCAACACAAATAAGCATCGCTCTCACGTCAAGTCATCGGAAATCTGCACCTGCAACTGGTGTTGTAGTATCTGTGAGCCACGAGGACTCAACAATCCCATAACCATGGGTATCAAGACCAGCAAAGCTTTATTGGGTATGGAGAGGTTAAGTGGTGAGGTTGCAGCAGCGGCTAAGCAAAAGTATGGTGGCTAACTTACGAGTACAAGAATAAGATGAGCATCTATGCAAACGGTCGCAAATTAGTAATGATCGCTAGAGATCCTGAACTACCTGCGAGTCAAACATAACCCCACCGTGTTCTCTTCTCAAAGTGAAAAGAGAAAGTCACGGTTACTCACGTGATTGTGTGTTTTATTTCGGATCCTCTGTAAAGTTTTCTACAACTGGACATTAACAAATTCCCACCTGCCACATAACCGCGGGCACGACTTTCGAAAGATAAAAACCCTGCAGGGATGTCCCAACTTAGCCCATCACAAGCTCACGATCTACGGAGTAGCAAGTCCAAGTTGGGAAGACCCAAGTATTCTCGGAATCCCGTGCTCAAAATATTTCGACAAAGGTAAAACTAATCCAGCAAGACCTCCCGACGTGCCGACACCCTGATAAGAGCTGCGCGTATCTCGTCTCAGGCCACGATTGGATTGTCCAAACTTCTGGTAGGCCAAGTCCAGAGTTGCCCCTGGTGGTCACCGGCGGCTGACAGGTTTGGACCAACACTCATGAGAAGCACTCGCCTGGGGGTGGATTAAGATTCCTCGGGTGCTAGCCGGTCCCTATGCAAGTTTTTAGTTATTAGGCAAATGTAGTACCAATGTTGGGTCTTGCTGGAAAAGCTTTAAGAAGTGCGAATTATCAAGGGGGGCCCGCAAACCACAATCGTGTGAGGAACGCAAAATATAGGAACATAACACCGGTTTATCGGTTCTTAAGGCGGCATGAGTGGAACAAGACACCGAGCAAAAGGCCAAGCCTTCCACCCATTGCCAAGTATATGCGTGTGTTAATATAATAAATAGCTATTGTGATATTCCAACACCAAGATCCGACATGGAGCAATCTTCATCTTCACCTGCAACTAGCAACGCTATAAGAGGGGCTGAGCAAGCGGGTAACATAGCCAAACAACGGTTTGCTGGGAAGGTGTCAAAGGTTAGAGGTTTCATGGCAACAAGGAGAGGCTGACAAATAGATAGGTAGCGCGACATATAGCGATAGCATCGAGACAACTAGCATAGCAATGGTAGTAAGGGTATCCAAGGTGATGGTCATCTTGCCTAAGATCCCGCAAGGAAGAAGAACGAGTCCATGAAGACGAAGAAGAAGCCACGAAGACGAACCAAGTGTAGTCGAACGAATCCTCACGATCGCAATGAAACAAGCACTAACGAGAAGAAGCAAGCAACACGGTAAACACACCACACAAGAACATGACATAATGCTCAACCAAGTATGGTCCAAGACAAGTCTATATGATGCAAACATGGCAAGGGATGATGCAACCAAGAACATCACACAAGCAAGTTTAAATGAGGCCGGAAAACAATCTTATAACAATTCCGGTAAGTCCTCATATGCAATTTTCGAAATTGGTCCAGATCTGAACAAACCTTAAGTTAAAGTTGTTAAACAACAATTTAACATGCATCATGATGATCTACTCGAAAATCTAGTCAAGTTACATATAAAGTTTAATTAATTCGGAGCTACGGCCTAGAAGATATGAGGAAAACAAGACAAGCATGTAATTGTTTCAAAATGCATCCAAACATCAAGCAAACACACTCCAAACAGGTATTCAACAAGTTATTATGCATCTACATGCAAAAACACCCCATTTTCATATAGGACACGCTCAAAACGGAGCAAGGGTTCAACACATACACATGAAACAAGATATAACAACAAGCTGTCCAAAACAACAACATGACACCTAGTTGACAACAAAACAACATGATACAAGAACATCTCATGGCAACAAAAGGCATGGAAAGCATGTACATGTCCAGCACCACAAGCATGACCAAAGAGCTACTACAAAACACCACTGGAACATGCTCAAAACATCATGGCAAGATTGCAAAAAAATAAATAGATTCTCAGACTTAGTGAAAATAAACTAAACATGGCAGCAACAATGACAAGTAGGCATGTTTGCAAGCTTGTGCCACTCATCTCAAAGCAAATCATGGCAAGTGAATATAAACAATAGCAAGAAGACATGTTTATGAAGCTACTCATGGCAAGAACATGGTCATAGGATGCATAGAACACTAGCTATTCACATGGCAAAACTGAACTTGTTGATAACAGGCTGACAGAAACATTTTATAGCAACTTGAGAGCAAGAAATAAACAAGCTACAGCAGGCCATATTTGCAAACAAGGGCATGGATGGATGGAGCATAACATGGACAACAAGACATGATCATTGGACAACCCAAAACACTCATGGATTTGAGTGGGGCATCAAGCAAACATGGCATCAGGTTATAACAGTTTCAGACTTGGCAGTTTTTAACGAGATCATACACTCCATTTGGATCAACATGCAAAAAGATATCATCACCACAAGCATGCAACAAATTAACAGTTATCAGCAGTTTATAACATATACCACTTTTGCAACGATGATTAGGGCATCAAGATGAACTCAAACAAGCATGCCACAGTACAACAATATAAAGAGCATCACGAGACGAACATTTTGATATATTACATGCTCATTTTGGACAACCATGCACAAAGTTATCACTATGCAAACATGCACACATTTTAAGACAGAAAAGGACTTAGTAGTTTTTCCAGGAAAAAAAACAACAGGGCGCTGACTAGCTAAGTAACGCACATGTCAGAGGATTAGGTGGAATGCTCACCTTGGCCCACTGGGCCGGAGGGGGGAGGAAGAGTTGGGCCGGCCTCTGGCCGTGGCTGGGCCTTGCGTAGCCGACGCAAAGGAGGCCCATGGGGTCGAGCGGGGCTGCCGGCATCGTCCTCTCATGCTCCCACACGAGCACGAGGCCATGGCGGCGGCTGGCGGCACAGGGCTCCGGCGAGGGCAGATCCAACAACGAGGATGGTGGGGATGGTCGGATCCGGGCGGCGGCTTGCCAGATCTGGCGCAGAACGGAGGCGAGGGTCGGGGCCCGGAGCAGGAGAGGCGGGGTTGGCCTGGTTCAACGGCTGTGCGGGTCGCCGTCGTAGGACGATGCGGGGGCGAGGCATGGGAGCGGCGGGGCTCGGGCGGTGGAGCAGCTGGAGACGGTCGGCGGCGACGAAGCACGCGAACGGCGGCGGATGCTCGCGGCGCTCCGGCGAGGCTGCCGGCGAGCGGGTCGGAGGAGGAGGTGCGCGGGGAAGCTGGGAGGAGCGGGGCGACGGGCAGTGACGCGCGGGCTCCCTCGGCCCGGTGCGGCCCGAGGCGGGCCCGATCTGGGCTTCGCGCGGCCCGGCGACGAAGTGGGCGTGGTGGAGGTGATGTGGCATGCTGTGAGTGGGTGCGGGAGGCGGCGGTGATGACATGGCACGCTCTGATTGGCTGCGGGGACGTGGCCGGCGGGGTGGACATGTCCGACCGTCTGCGGACGTGTCCGACGGCGCGGAGGGAGGAAGACGACTAGGGCTTCGTCCGAAAATTCGGGGGAGGGGGTTGTTTTATAGGTAGAGGGAGCTAGGAGAGTCCAAATGAGGTGTGGTTTTCGGCCACGCGATCACAATCCAATGACCGAGAGCATGGAAGGGGTTAGGATGGGCTTGAGGGCTGTTGTGGAGGGGTGCTGGGCCAAAAGAAAAAAGGGCTTCCGGCGGTTAACGTGGTTAACCGTTGGGCTATCAAACGAGCTCCGAATGCGATGAAATTTGACAGGCGGTCCACCTATGCTATAATAAGACCACATGCCAAGTTTGATCCCATTCCGAGAACGTTTTTCAGCCACTCATAAAATAAATATTCGGAGGTGCCGCGGGTGCGTGCGAGTGTGCTCGGGCTCAGAACGAACAACAGAAAGGACGGGCGGACTCAGACGGATGTAAGTTTTAAAAACATGCTGATGAAATGCACATGATGACAAGGCAAAATGCAACACGCAAGCAAATGACATGGCAACAACAACAAATAACTGACTGACACCTGGCGCATCGGTCTCGGGGTGTCACAACCTTCTCCACTTCAAGCTAGTTGAATCATATGTGCTTGTCATGAAGTTCTTCGGGGCATCAAGAGCTCGCATGAAGTGTTGTGCGGGGAGCTCAAGTGATAGCGTACGGTCCTCCTTGAGCAACAGTGACAAGGAGTTAGATGGTGAAGAGGACAGCGATGGGCCTTTAGGCGTCAAGACGGAGGACGACGACTCAAACTCCCGCTGAGCGCCGGCAGCACCATCATCTTCAGCTGAGCGCTGGCATCACCATCATCTGTCCCGCCGGGAGTGCTTCGCCTAGGCGCCCCTTTTTCCCTGATTTGCACTCGATGCAAACCCTAGGAAAAGGGTTAAGAAAATGTAATCGAGTTATGTTTTAATGAAAATCTATTTGATTTTTTCAATTTCAAAAATGAATGAGTGCATTCCTTCATTACTTGTCTCTTGTTGTTGCATAGTTTTTCCTTTGCGTGCTGTGGGAACTTGCCGGGGCACGTGTTTTCCATGAGCGCTTTGAGTAATAGGTCCTTAAAGCCTTCTAGCGATGCTGCCACAGGAAAAGCCCCCTTAGCGGTCTCAGCGCAGCGAGTCATGATCTTGAGCGGACTCAAAATAGAGCTAAGGTGCAGTTAATCATTACAAGATTTCCTCTCACACAGTTTCCTTATATGCGATTAAAAGAAAAATCAACACAAGGAGAACGAATCTCATTAAAGAACTATTTTCTAAAGTTTTCCAAATTATCTTTTCTTTGTTGTACTTGTCATCTTGCCATGGAATGGTAACTTGGGAATCAACTACAAGCATGTGCACCGTCGTTTTACTCCACCCGACAAACTTGTGTGCGAGGAATGCCTTGTCCTTCATAAGGAAAGAAAGAAGAGAAAATAAAGACGTAGAGATGCAACGGTTCGTCAGTTAAACATGTAAAGGAACCATATCACAACATTGTATATGTAGACACATATCTTAACATGTGCATTAACAGGGGTTGCGAAATACTTAGCTTTATTCACACATGCATATGTTCTGTGCCTGGCTTTGCACAAATGGTTACAAGTCTTGCTGACAAAGCTTGTACAAAAGTTGTTGCCGGGGACGGGACCAACAACTGCGCCTCATGGGTAGAACTTGTGAAGGTGCTCAATGTTCCATGAGTTCTGCACTTTAATGCCACCTTTGGTCTTCAGACGGATTGCATTGGGTCTGGTGACTCCTACTGCCTGATAGTGACTTCCCACTTTGGTGTCAACTTGTTTCATCCCTTGGCGGACTAAACACGCTAAAGAACAAGGTCACCTTCATCAGAAGATCGAGCATGCAATCTGTGGTGATGATAGTGGCGCAAATCTTGTTGGTAGCATGCATCACGCATAACATCCCGAAGAGGATCTTCCTGACGGAGCGTTGCATCACTTGTCGCAACTGCTCTTGTTCTGCCTCATCATAGGCGAGTACTCGAGGCGACCCGTATGTGAGGTCTGTGGGGAGCATTGCTTCTACAGCATAGACTAGCGAGAAGGGTGCCTCGCTAGAGGCTCGATTCGGTGTCATCCTGAGTAACCAAAGAACCACGGGAAACTCATCAATCTAGCTTCTTCCACACTTATGCATCCTATCAAAAGTTCTCGTCTTAATTCCATGCAACACTTCAGTGTTCATCCGTTCCACCTATCCATTGCTCATTGGGTGGGCAACGAAGACAAAATAGATCTTAGTTCCAAGGCCTTGGATATATTGCATGAAGGTGCCACTCATGAACCGCGTTCCGTTGCCGGTGATAACTCTGTTACGGAACCCAAAATAGAAACTAGTCCTTTGAAGAACTTGACAGCTCACTGTGCTGTCACCTTTCTCACTAGCTCTTCTTTAGGCCACTTTGTGAACTTCTCAATGGCCGTAGAAGAACTCAAAGCCCCCGATCGCACAGGGGAAGGGGCCTAAGATATCAAACCACAAGACCAAAATGGGCCACGAGAGTGGGATCGTTTGAAGAGCTTCACCTGGCTGATGAATATTCTTTGAATGGAACTGGCATGCTTCACATTTAGTTACTAGCCCAGTTGCATCCTGGAGGGCAGTGTGCCAATAAAAACCTTGCTGGAAAGGCTTGCCAGCAAGATCTCTTGATCATATGTGAGAACCACATATTACTCCATGTATCTCTGACAACTAACTTAATCCATCTTCCCGACGAATACACTACAATTTCACCCCATTTGGTCTCTTTCTGTGCAAAATGTTGTCCACAAACTATGTCAGAATCAGGGCTTCGAGGACCCAAGGAAGGTTCGAAAACTGGGGTGTGTGCAAGGAACTTCACCTAGCCCCTTGTAGCTCTTCACCACCTCACGGCGATGCTGCGGCGTGCTCGAGCCAAGGGGGTGGAGAACAGCAGACATGGTAGTTTACCCAGGTGTGGACCACCTTGCGGTGTAAGACCCTACTCCTGCTTTCTGGTGGATTGCCTCTCGAAGGAGGATGAGTATGAGTACAAGAGTGGCCTCAGGAGGGTCCGGGAATTGATGAAGGTGCAGATCCCCTCTATGGTGGAGTACTAGCTATATTTATACTGGCCTTGGTCCTCTTCCCCCGAAAACACAAGGCGGGAGGGTTGCCACAACGGCCAAATTCGAAGGGGGACAAGAGTACAACCTATCCTAACAAAAGGTGGTCTTTGCATGCGAAATATTCCTACTGTCATGCGATGGTGGTCTCGGTGATGACCTCCGTCCTGCTGAGCTCGTCATCCTAGTATCCTTGCACCAAAATGGCAACATTTGGGGATGCCTTGGGAACCGACAGGCTGTCCTTGCCCCCTTAGCACAAAAGGGGCAATCCCCTTCATCCTCACCGCTGGCGCCCTTCTGTCTGCACCCACTGACACACGCATCACCCACATGAAGGCATTGGGCTACGTGACTTCTATGATGGTTCCTTGATCTCTACGGTTCGTCAGGAGGCCTCGGGAAGCTGCCTCCCTAGAGAGCCTCGCGAGACCACCTGTGATGCCTAATGGTGTGCGCCTTGCGAGGAGGGGGGGGGGGGTCCTCTGGAGGGCTGGTGTGCAATGCTTCAAGACAGGATGCACGTGGGTCCTAGGCGATGCGCCGCGTGATGGGTGAGGGAGTCCTAGACTAAGGGGTCCTCGGGCGTCTGGCCTATTATCAATGGGCCGGACTGGTGGGCGATGAAGACATGAAAGGCCGAAGACTGCACCCGTGTCCGGATTGGACTCTCCTTGGCATGGAAGGCAAGCTTGGCGACCAACTATGAAGATTCCTTCTTATGTAACCGACTCTATGTAACCCTAGATCCCCCGGTGTCTATATAAACCTGAGGGTGTAGTCCGGAAAGGATAGACTCATTACCATAGTCATACAGGCTAGGATTCTAGGGTTTAGCCATTACGATCTCGTGGTAGATCAACTCTTGTAATACTCATATTCATCAAGATCAATCAAGCAGGACGTAGGGTATTACCTCCATAGAGAGGGCCCGAACCTGCGTAAACATCGTGTCCCCAATCTCCTGTAACCATTGACCTTACACGCACAGTTCGGGACCCCCCTACTCGAGATCCGCTGGTTTTGACACCGACATTGGTGCTTTCATTAAGAGTTCCACTGTGCCATCGACGAAAGGTTCGATGGCCCCTTCAATTGTTGATAGTGACGTTGTCCAGGGAGAAACCTTCCTCCCCGGACATATCTTCGTATTCGGCGGCTTCGTACTGCTGGCCAACTCGCTTGGCCATCTGGAGCAGATCGATAGTGACGCCCCTGGCCATCAAGTCAGATTCGGGAGCTTGAACTACGTCACAGACATCCGTGGAGACCTGATCTTTGACGGATTTGAGACCGCGGCGATCGTTGCCCTTCGCTCCGATGAACATGACTTAAATCTGTCATTGGATCACATCCAGGAGATGGTTCCTGTTGCTGCAACGGCCTTAAATCTGGGGCAGATTGCGCCATTCGAGGCCACAGAGTCCGCGGCATTGGTGCCGCACACAGACTTGACACCTGGCAATATTTGCGTCAATGGAACTCCGGACTTGTCTTCGGCTATAAGTTCCGAACCACGTACGCCTGCGGACACCGAGCTGGATCGGTTATCAATTTTCGAATTCGGCGCCGCAGACATCTTCCAACACTTGCCCTTGGGCGACGTGCTAAAATCGTTAAAAAACCTGTCCTTGGTAGGAGACTCACAGTCGAACTAAACTATGTCTGGTTCAAACTAGGGGCTGACGATGGAGAATTTTGCTTCCCACACGCCGCCCACTTCAAAGCCACTGTCGAGGACTTAACCGACACGCTTGATTACAACTCCGAAGACATCGACGGCATGGATGACAATGACGATGAGGAGCAGGGTCAAAACCTGCCATTTACTGGGCGATGGACGGCCACCTCCTCTTACAATGTGTACATGGTTGATACACCTAAAAAAGCTGATGACGATGACAAAGAAGATCCAGTTGAGAATAAACCTTCTGAGACACAGCCCAAACGCTGGCAGCCTAAACACCGTTCTAAGTCACATCGCTCAAAAGACAACAACACTGGCACCGGAGAAAATAATACTCTGGATGATGCCGAAAATAACGAAGACCCTGTGGGAACAACATCCGAACAGGAGGAACAAGACAACGGGCAAGTCAACCCTGATAAACAGTCCATGACTAACGACCCGGATGGCAATAGTTACCATCCACCCTCCGAGGAGGAGGAGAGCCTCGGCAGCAAGGACTTCATCGTGCCTGAGGCACCCCTTGAGCAAGAGCGCTTCAAGCGCTAGCTAATAGCCACTGCAAGAAGCCTGAAGAAAAAGCAGTAGCAGCTTCAAGCTGATCAAGACCTACTCATTGACAGACGGACTGACGTCCTGTCAGCCGAAGAATACGACCTCAAGCGTCCAGCCAAGAGTTACGCGAAACGCAGACTGCTACCTCAGTTCGATGAGGAGGCGCCAGAGCCCATACATCCCTCGCGCAATGCAGACCGACTACCTCGTGGTCGAGATAAAACGGCAACTCATGCCGAACACTAGCCCGCCCCACCGCCTCGTAAAAATAGAGACAAAATAGCTCGGGGCTATACATACGACCTTCGGCAGGACTTGGAAAGTAGAGCAGGACACACCAGATCAATCTACGGATTGCGAGGACACCTATTCAGACATGACAAACCTAGTCACACCCGGGCCGATAACCGCAGGCGGACTTCATCGGAGGTGCGCCGCGAAGCGGCCTGATATAGAGACGCCGCACACCCCCTCTGCTTCACAGATGAAGTACTGGATCATGAATTCCCTAAGGGGTTCAAGCCCGTCAATATCGAATCATACGACGGAACAACCGATCCCGCAGTATGGATCGAGGATTTTATTCTCCACATCCATATGGCCCGAGGAGACGATCTCCACGCCATCAAATACCTCCCACTAAAACTAAAAGGGCCAGCTAGACACTGGTTAAATAGCCTGCCTGAAAATTCTATCGGCAGCTGGGAGGACTTGGAAGAAGCTTTTCTTGACAACTTCCAAGGCACTTATGTCCGGCCACCAGACGCCGATGACTTAAGTCATATGGTTCAACGACCTAGAGAATCAGCCAGAAATTTCTGGACTAGGTTCCTAACCAGAAAGAACCAGATCATTGACTATCCGAATGCCGAAGCCCTAGCGGCCTTCAAACACAACATCCGTGACGAATGGCTCGCCCGCTACCTCGGCCAAGAAAAGCCGAAATCCATGGCAGCCCTCACGACACTTATGACCCACTTTTGCGCGGGTGAGGATAGCTGGCTGGCTCGTAGCAAAAACACAGCCAGCGAGGCAGGCCCCTCCGAGGCCAAAAGCAGCACCGGCAAGCTCCGGCGCAATAGACACAAATGCCGAAGCAATGGCGATAACACCGATGACACTACAGTTAACGCCGGAATCAGCGTCTCTAAGTCCGGTCAGCGGAAGAAGCCCTACAAAAGGAACAGCGAGGGACCATCTAGCTTGGACCGCATACTCGACCGTCCGTGCCAGATACATGGCACCCCAGACAAACAAGTCAACCATACCAACAGAGATTGTTGGGTTTTCAAACATGCCGACAAGTTAAATGCCGAGAACAAGGAAAGGGGATCACAAAGTGAGGACGATGACGAAGAGTCCCGGCAGCCGAACACTGGGGGCAGAAGAAATTTCCCCCTCAAGTCAAAACGGTGAACATGATATATGCTACACACATCCCCAAAAGGGAGCGCAAGCGTGCACTCAGGGGCATCTACGCGGTAGAGCCAGTCGCCCCAAAATTTAACCCGTGGTCGTCATCCCCGATCACCTTCAATCGTCGAGATCATCCAACTAGTATCCGCCATGGTGGTTCGGCTGCACTGGTTCTCGACCCAATCATCGATGGATTTCACCTAACACGAGTCCTAATGGACGGAGGCAGCAGTCTCAACCTGCTATATCAGGATGCAGTGCGCAAGATGGGTATTAATCCCTCACGAATCAAACCTAGAAAGACTACCTTTAAAGGAGTCATACCAGGCGTAGAAGCCCGTTGTACGGGCTCAACCACGCTGGAAGTAGTCTTCGGTTCCCCGGACAACTTCCGAAGCGAAGAGCTACTCTTCGATATTGTCCCCTTCCGCAATGGCTACCATGCACTGCTCGGACGAACTGTGTTTGCAAGATTCAATGCAGTGCCACACTATGCTTATCTCAAGCTCAAGGTGACCGGTCCACGCGGCGTCATAACAGTCAATGGAAACACGGAACACTCCCTCCGTACAGAGGAGCACACAGCCGCCCTGGCAGCAGAGGTACAGAGCGACCTTCTCAAGCAGAACCATAATCCGGCTGTCGAGCACCGAGACATCATCAAAAGGGTCTGGACTACACTGCAACAGGATAGCTCGGCTCGTCAAGAGCTCGATTAGCAATTCGGCCTCCGTCCCAGCCCCGATGAGGTAGTGGAATTCGTACCACGCGTACTTAATTACGCACTCAAAATTCCATGGGCACCGATGGAGGCACAACCAGCTTGTGATCCACAGTTCGGCTAGACCGATCCCGGACTCACATACACCTTCACTATTTCCTCTTCCATTCTCAGGTTTTACACATGCCTCCTCCGAGGGCGTGATTGCTGGTCCTGTCCAAGGATAAGTACACCAGAACGGCACGAAGCACAGGCATACAGAAGAAGCCCAAGAGGCCAATTTAACAATTACTCTACCTATTTTCAGGACTCACACGTAGCTTGCCTTCGGTGGCGGCATGTTAAATAGCCGGTTGTTTATCGCACTATTTGTATCAATGCGCTTTAACGCATCCAACCAATTATAAGGGAAACAGTTCACGACACAGGTTCAAGGGCCACATATATTACCTCTACTCTTTTTCTGTTTTCCTTTGCCAATAATTACTGATATATTCTAGCACCCGTACACTTTGGTACGTTTCATATTTGCCAGGGGCTCCTCACCGGCCCATAATATGGCAACAAAGTCGGAACACTTCTTATAGATAAGTTCGGCACCCCGAATTTAGCATTATATGCATTGGCTCCGAATCATGTCTTTGTCAAATAGTTGGGTTGCCCGGCTCCTGTGCTTGCTACCCTACGTTCTGCTACATCAGATAGGGTAGTAAAGGGAGAACTACTGCGATTGTGCCCTGATTTACCCGGATGAACACCTCAGTAGAGAAAGCCGAAAACTGACTGTCATGATGCGGCGAGAGCCGGTCAGCTGTTCGAGAGGTTGAAAATCGTTGGAGAGTTTTTCCGCATTACACGAAGGATTGGTACTTCCCGATCAGACACTGAAAGCACTCTTGTTCGTATACCAGGGGCTACGCCTATGTTTTATTATAAAACTCCTATGGCTAAGTGAGGGCGTTTAAGCCGCATAGTCTTATTGCCTGGTTCGTTGCGCTAACAACTCCTTCAAGGACCATATAATCGGATAAAGATTGTTTAGATCCCATCCCGAACACCTCCGTACTACCTACGTGAGGGCAGAAGCCGATGAGTGGCCACCCCTCAGATTCCATACAACACGGCCGCACAGGAGGAAACAATTAAAACATAACAAACATTATATTACAAACTGGCTTTGTTTTCATACAAGGCAAAGGACAAAAACGAATGTATTCATTCAAAAATAATGTCCTGCCCGCACTGCGCTGCTGCAAGTCAAGACCCTTCTAGAACATCTGCAAAATATCTCGCGGGTGTGTGGTGCTCCTTGCCCTCTGGCAGCCCCCTGGCCACTTCGACGGCGTCCATCTTTTCCCATCACATCTTGCAACGGGCGAAGGACATGCAGGCACCTTCAATGCAGACCGATCGCTTGACGATGTCTGGCCGCGGACAGGCTTCCACCACCCGCTTCACGAGGCCAAAGTAACTGCTGGGTATAGCCTCGGCTGGCCACAGCCAGATTATTAAATCCTTCATGCCCAGTTCGGCCACCCTGTGCAGCTCGACGAACTGCTATAGTTGATCGACAAAGGGCACCGGATGTTCGAGTACAACATGCTGTGACCAGAACAGCTTCTCCGTGGAATTCCCTTCTCTGGCTCGGAAAAACTCCGTAGCATCGGACACGCCGCGGGGTAGATCCGCAAAATCCCATGGGAAACTCCGAATCCGGGTTAGTAAAAGGTACTTCCTCTCCGCATACTTGCTTTGCATGTTAAAAGCCTTACCCGCTGCAATCTTCTTGGCCTCCTGGATATCCTGGAGAGCTTCCCGGACTTCATTCTGTGCGGTCTCCGCACTCTGGCAAGCCTTGGTAAGTTCGGTCTCTTGAGTCGACGCCTCGTGCTCCAAGGCTTCGCACTTCTTCACCGCGTCCTGGAGCTCCTGCTGGACCTCGCTGACCTGGGCCTTGAGCTTCTTACAGGAGGCTTGCTGCTGGACAGCCTTCCCATCGGCTTCGGCCAGGGCATTTTTTAGGGCCTCGACCTCGGTCATCGCTCCTACACATATTATGACAATCCGGTCAATACTCACCGCTTATTCTTTCCGAATACACAGCAAGTCGTCACTCACCTTGCTTCTCGTGGAGCTGAATCTTCACCTCGCCGAGCTCGTTCTCGGCCCTCTCCAACCTCTGCTTCAATTTAGAGACTTCTGCAACATGCGAGGTCGCGGCCAACAGTGATGCCTGCTCATTCATACATATCAAGTTAGTCTCCTGCAAAGGGTTGATCCTCTGTTCGGCCTCTCTTTCTAAACACCAGACAGTGTCTCAGGGGCTACTGTCAGCATGGGGTGTTCTCTTTTTACGAGACTTACCTCAAAACCTGTTAACAGATTGTTGCAGGCCTCGTTCAGTCCGCTCTTGACAGACTGAACCTTCTCGATCATCGTACGCATAAGGACACGGTGCTAGTCCGCAATGGAGGCGCTTTGTAGCGCCTCCATCAGGTTATCTGGTGCCCCTGGTTGGACACGGGCCGTTGGTGGAATTGGCGCACCTCCCTTCAAAGTAAGGCGCGCGCCGGATTCCGGGGCCGCATCGGTTCCCGGAATCGTATTCGGCTGACGGCCGAACTTAATACGCCCCTCCTCGCCAGTCTCCCTGGGGATCGGCTCCCCCATGTGTCCGGCAGTGGAGGTCTCTCCTCGCGGCACCTCCTGGACAACATCCTGGGTCCCTCCATGGCTTGGAGCGGTCCTCCGGGACAATACTTCGGTGTCGTCCTTGGCCTCGGGGGAATAAGCGGGCGGCGGCCACATGCTGGCCATTTCCGCCGAATCCAAATAACCTCCAGATTAGGATCGCTGGATGCTGCCACGAGCCGGACTGCAATAGCACAATTAACCACGTCAAAACAACAAAAAGGAGAAGCCGGGTACACTTGCATACATGAGTCATAGTGCTTACGATGCGTCCCGAGGCTTAGTGCGGAGGCGTCGCTTCGGGCTGCTGTCAACGTCCCACGCAGTGCTGACCGCAAGGGCGCCCTTCCCCTTCTTGGGCGTTCCGGCCTCCAGATTCGTGGAGGCCCCCCTTTTCTTCTTCCCCTCCTCAGGGGGAGGGTTCTTCTTCTCCTCCTCCTCCTCCTCTTCCTCGTCATCATCCTCAGGGACGGAGGAATGGGCCTCTTCGTCTTCGGACATCACGTCCGAAGCACCCTTACGACGGGGGCCACTTTTGCCCCCCTTGGCCTTCTTCATGGCCTTCTTCTTCGGCACCTTATATGGTGCCGGCACCATCATCTTCGCCAGATGCGGGATGACCGGTTCTTCATGCAGCGGAGCCGGACACTGGATCCGCTTCGCCCTCTCTGTCCAATCCTGAAAAAGCAAATGATAAAAGCTCAGACATCATCCTCGAAACAAACAAGTAGGGGATACGTTAAAAATAACATACCTCGCTGGCGAGGTGTTTAATGTCGTGGCCCCGGTCTGAATCTGTGGCCGGCGGTTTCTCGTTGCCCTTGAAGAGAAACCTCCAGGCACCCTCATGAGTGGTTTCAAAGAGCCTCACCAGGGTTTGGTGCTTCTTCGTATTGAACTCCCACAGAGGGCGAGTTCTGCGCTGGCACGGGAGGATCCGGCAAACTAGCATCACCTGAATTACATCGACAAGCTTTACGTTCTTGGTTACCGTGCTTTTGAACACGCGTCTACAGCGCAATGAGCTCATCGGGTGAACACCAGTTCGGACTTCTCGACCAAGGAGGTGAGTCGCATGGGAGCGCCGGAGCGGAATTTGGCAGCCGCGGCCCAGGTGGTGCTGCGGGGTTACGTGATGTAGAACCACTGTTTCTGCCACTCCTTTACTGTCTCCACAAAAGTGTCTTCCGACCAGGAGATGTTGGACAACTTACTCACCATGGCTCCTCCGCACTCCGCGTGCTGGCCATCCACCACCTTCGGCTTCACGTTGAAGACTTTGAGCCACAGCCCGAAGTGGGGTCGGATGCGGAGGAAGGCCTCACACATGACGATAAACGCCGAGATGTGGACGAAAGAATTTGGGGACAGATCATGGAAATCTAACCCATAATAATACATCAGCCCGCAGACGAAAGGGTGGAGTGGAAACCCTAGTCCGCGGAAGAAATGAGGGATGAATACCACCCTCTCGTTAGGCTCCGGTGTAGGGATGACTTGTCCCTCGGCCGACAGACGGTGGGCAATTTCCTTCGCCAAGTATCCGGCCGCCCGAAGCTCAGTAATATCCTCCTCCTTGATCCGGACATGGTTGAGTGCTATCTCGAGTGGAAAAGAGATGAGAACTTGGGCGCTGGAGCTCGAGATTGGAAGGGCGGAGATAGAGAGAAGGCATGGGAGAGGAAGAGGGAGTCCTTATCCCCTTATAAAGGTAGTAAATATTGAACGCCTCCCCACTCGCCTTAGATTTCGCCTATTCCCAAGGCATGTGCAAATGGCATGGTTGGGTTACCCATGCCCGCATTGATGAGAATCCCACGATAAGGGGACATGATCTTTGCTTTGACAAGACGTTCCAATGACAACCGCGTCTTGAGACGTGGAGCGTCGGGCACAAAGCGGCCCGAAATTATGACCGGTCGGACGTGATGTCATGCTACAAAAATTTGTCAGCCGATTAGACTTGTGTAAAATTATATTCTCTGTGTGGTTGTGGATGGCGTGTGCGACAGGTTTGGATACTATCATCGCGACCGAAGAATATCTTAGAGTTTGGAAAAAGGGGAACCCGCCTTGCAATGTCGAAGACAATCTGCGCGTCGGACACCTCGTCATTGAAGCCAGGTTCAGGGGCTACTAAGGGAGTCCTGGACTAAGGGGTCCTCGGGCGTCTGGCCTATTATCAATGGCCAGACTGGTGGGCTATGAAGACATGAAAGGCCGCAGACTGCACCCGTGTCTGGATTGGACTCTCCTTGGCGTGGAAGGCAGGCTTGGCGACCACCTATGAAGATTCCTTCTTATGCAACCGACTCTATGTAACCCTAGACCCCCCGGTTTCTATATAAACCGGAGGGTATAGTCTGGAAAGGATAGACTCATTACCATAGTCATACATGCTAGGCTTCTAGGGTTTAGCCATGACGATCTCGTGGTAGATCAACTCTTGTAATACTCATATTTATCAAGATCAATCAAGCAGGAAGTAGGGTATTACCTCCATAGAGAGGGCCCGAACCTGGGTAAACATTGTGTCCCCAGTCTCCGGTAACCATCGACCTTAGACACACAGTTCAGGACCCCCTACCTGAGATCCGCCGGTTTTGACACCGGCAATGGGTCGTAGGCAGACGGGCCCGGGTACCCCCAGTCCGAGTGGCCCACCAGTAGCTCACTGGCCCGCGGTGAGCACGATCTGCCCGAAGAGTAGGGGCGAAGCGGTGTGGTCCCCAAACACATGCCGGCCAGGCCTGACGCATGGCGCATGATGGGGCGCAGGACTCCCCCACTTCACCACAACTCCTCGGCAACTGCCCAGGCTGACATAAGTCCTAGCGAGCACTACGCAAGGCCATCATTGCTTCGAAGGTGAAGAGGCACAGACCAGCCTCCCTTGAGCGCTATATAAGGGCCAGGGGTGAGATCATGTAGCCCATCTCCTTCTGCTTGCTTCTCCATTTCCCTCTATTGTCGTTGAAGCCATGGAGCCCTTGAGGAGGTTTCTGCTACCGAAAAGGCAAGGCGACACTGGAAGAGGTGGAGTCGCTGGGGCCAACGAGGCATCTGAGGCCGAAGCGGGCGGAGCGGCGCGATCGCGCGGCCGCCCCGGTTCTAAAGCCATTCTGCCGGCACCGCCCAAGAGTTTGTCATGGTTATGCACCGCGAGCCTGGCACCTGGCTCCGGCTCCCCAACGCCTTCATGAGGAAGATGGGGGAGTGCACGCCCTTGGGCCTATGGCTGCAGCTAGATGGCTGCTGCAACAGGCCCTCCTAGGTGGCGATAGACCACACTTCCTTCGGCTTCATGTTCTTGAGGTGGGGGTGGAAGTCATTTGCCCTCGCCACCGGCTTGAAGGAGGGGCACCTCCTCCTCTTCAAGTACGACGGGGCTGCCACACTCTGCATGAAGATCTTCGGGGTTGCCGGCTGCCGCCCGAAGTGATGCACGGAGAGCAACGTCAGCAACTCCGCCGCCGACGAAGATGGCGACTCATCCTCTTCCGACACAAGCGGGAGCAGCGGCTGCACTGTTAGTGTCAAGCGCGAGGACAATGATTCCGACTAGGGGGTCGCACCGTCCAGTCGGCGACCTGGGGGTGGTGACCTCCGTCCAGTGCTTCCTTTTGCTTGTTTGTTTCCCTTCCTTCCTACAATGAGACAACATGGGCACCGTGGGGGCGTGTAAGGAATAACATAGCTTTCCCCTTAACTCCAATGCTTTTTGGTTTTGATCACTAGTGCTCTGCGTCGCTAGGACCTAACACCGAACAAGCCTCGGCCGCCGCTGGTATGTTAGGTCGGGTGCCTGGGACAAGGACAGGAGGTGAGGGGCCCGATGACCGGTAATAAATCCCGAGGCGCGATGCTTAGGAGGCCCCCCTTGATGCACAACGGGCTTACGTGAGGTAAGAGGTTTCGTCTCGAACGAGTTTGCCTACAGAAAGAATGCCATCACAGACTTGCGAGCCGTATGAGGCGGTTAACTTAGCTTTTTGGGGCTTGGCGTGGATTATTTGTGGCTCGCGAGAGCTTGCGTGACTAGAGTGTGTCTCCACGAAGCTCGCTTCTTCATCCGAATTCCATCTGTGATAAGCCAATGTAAATCCCAGGGGGGTGCGTGAAAAATTGATGCCCTTTGCGCCATAATTAATGCTTGCAGAAACTTGTGAATCCTCCTCCCACGCTTTCATGCGAGATGCGTTCCTCCCTTCTTTAATTGCCAAGGTGCTCTACGTTCTCAGGACCCGGCTCTTGTGCGGGCCTCAACCACCACTAGTATATCTGGTCGTGATGCCTAGGACAAGGTTAGGGGGTGAGGGGCAGGAAAGCCGGTGAGATCCCCCGAGACGCGATGCTCTGGGGCTCCCTTCGACGTGCAAGTGACTCATGCGGAAAGGAGGCAACAAGCCTTGCCCTGGTTCTGTGACGAAGGAGTTTCGATGATGGCAGCTAGTTGCGACAAGTAATTGTACTTCTCTTCCTTTGACGACCGGTGGTGTAGGTTAGGTCGTCGCACACGCGGGTCGGTCCTCCTGAGGTAACACAAGGTGCTACCCGCATGGCCTCCCGTCGTCTGGCTCCTGAGGTTGCTGCATGCTGCCATTTTACGAAACAACGGAGGGTGACACACGCTCGCTGATTTGCTCCTGATCGTTCCGTGAGCTGACAAGGTACTAATGACCCGATGAGGTGACGTGTGCGGGGCCGACCCGGAAGCCAGAGCTTGATCACTTAGATTTATCAGTGATGTAGGGACAGACCTGAGCACAGGCGTCGTGCCAGTAGCCCCCACTTATGAGATAGTCAGGAGGAGAATTTCGGGCGCGTGGAGCGCGGAGGGATGGCAAAAATGCCCTGGCAGGCGTACAAATTGGGCCGCACCTTTGCTTACTCACTTGCGATGGTTCCATGAGAGGGCAGGGCACCAAGGATCTCTGGAGGTGACCTGAATGGGAGCCGGCCCGCGAGATAGAGCTTGATGACTAGGGTTTATCGACGCTTGATGGCCCACAAGTATAGGGTATCAATCGTAGTCCTTTCGATAAGTAATTCTGTCGAACCCAACGAGGATCAAAAGGAAATGACAAGCGATTTCCAGGAAAGTAATTTCTGCATGCACTGAAATTGTGGTAGCAAGTTGTTTGTTAGCAAGATAATTTGTAACAAGTGACAAGTAGCGATAGTAACATGCAGCAAGGTAGCCCAATCCTTTTGTGGCAAAGGACATGCCGAAATGGTATCTTATGATAGGCAAAGCATTCTTGAGGAGACAAGAGAATTTCATCTAGTCACTTTCATCATGTTGGTTTGATTCGCGTTCGCTACTTTGATAATTTGATATGTGAGTGGACCGATGCTTTGGTGCTGTTATTACTTGAACAAGCCTCCTACTTATGATTACCCCCCTTCCCAAGCATCCGCAACTACGAAAGAAGAATTAAGATAATATCTAACCATGGCATTAAACATATGGATCCAAATCAGCCCCTTACGGAATAACGCATAAACCAGGGTTTAAGTTTTTGTCACTCTAGCAACCCATCATCTAATAACTACTCTACAATGCATTCCCTTAGGCCCAGAGATTGTGAAGTGTCATGTAGTCGACATTCACATAACACCACTATGGGAATCACAAAATACACATCATCAAAATATCAAATGAATATAATTTCACGTGATTACTTGCAACATGACTTCTCCTGTGGCTTCAAGAAAAAAAGTAACTACTCACAAAAAATATGCATGCTAAAGATCAGAGGGGTAATAAATGCCATAATGGATCTGAACATATTATCTTCCACCAAATAAACCAACTAGCATCAAGTACAAGATGTAATCAAGACTACTAGCAACCCACAGGTACCAATCTAATGTATTTATACAAAGATTGAATACAAGAGATGAACTAGGGTTTGAGATGAGATGCTGCTGGTGAAGATGTTGATGTTGATTGATCCTCCCACGATGAAAGGGTTGTTGGTGATGACGATGGCTTCGATTTACCCCTACCGGAGGGAAGTATCCCCAGTGGAATGTTTCCGCCGGAGAGTAAAAGATCTCCTATCCAAGTTCCGCCTCGAGACGGCGGCGCTCCACCCCGAAAGTCCTATGTTTATTTTTTCTAGGGAAAATGTGATTATATACCAGAAGATGGCCGCCGGAAGTGGGCATGGGCCCCCACTAGACGCTAGGGCGCACCTGGAGGGGTTGGCGCGCCCTGGTGCCTCATGGGCGCCTGGGTGCCCCCTTCCGGTTGTTCTTATTTCCAATTGGAGATGTGCAGAATAGGTATCTCTGACGTAGATTTTTCAGGTCTAGAATTCCAACTGCCGATATTCTCCCTCTTTGTGTAAACCTTGTAAATTATGAGAGAAAAGGCATTAGAATTACTCCCAAAGTGTTATAATGAATAAAAACACTAAAAATAACATTATGAAAACATGATGCAAAATGGACGTATCATCTCCCCAAAGCTTAGACCTCGCTTGTCCTCAAGCGAAAACCGATATCGAGAATCGTGTACACATGTTTGCAGAGAGGTGTCGATAAAAACAAAATACGGACATAGAAGCATCATGATCATTATTATAACATCAATAAATATTATCATAGAACTTCTCATGAACAAGTAACAAATCATTACAATAGCAAAGTATGAAGCATCACTACTGGAATCAGGGATTTTGCCATTTTCCAGTTCTTTGTCGTGTGCTAGCAGACGGCAAAGAAGGTCTTTGCCCTCAGCTACCAAACAACAGACGACAAAGAACTGGCAGACGACAAAGAAGGTCTTTGCCATGGGTCAGTTCTTTGCCGTCTGCTGGTAAACGTCAAAGAATCTTTGTTGTCTGCCAGCGGACGGCAAATAGGTGCTGGTGGGGTCCATTAGATGCCAGTACACTGCAACGGTCAACCCCCTCTTTGTCGTTTGTTGGCAGACGTCAAAGATTCTTTGTCGTGTGCCAGCAGACGGCAAATAGAGTAGTAGTTAACGGCCCTAACGGTCCACCCCACCTCCTCTCTCTCTTTTCTCTCTCGCACCCTCTGTCCTCCCCCGACCCCAAAACCCGCAAGCCGCCACCCCGCCCCCCTACCGCCCCGCCTCCCCTAAACCCTACCGCACCCGCCGAATG
>LR738712.1:417350746-417409739 GCA_902687465.1 Secale cereale
CCAGACACCCCGACACGGCACCCCCGACCCCAACACAGCACCCTGACCCCAACATGACACCCCCGACACCCTGACCCCCGACACTTCCCGAAAAAGGTGCTCTTCGGCCTTCTAGAGGCCGACGGGGTCATATATTTGTGAATTATAAGTTAGGTCATATATTTTTTGATTTTGTTTTAAAAAAATCATATTTGTGTTGATCAGGTGGTTATAAATGTGATGTTGTTTCATCGCTGCGAGGGTCTGGTGTACGATGACCTCCCCGTGTGTTCGACGAGCTCCGCCCCTACGTTCGTGGGTGAGCACAAATGACATATCCTCCTCCCACCTTCATTTGCTCTATTCCGGTCTTCCAGTCGATGAAACTTGCTAACTATTGGTGTCTTATATCATCAGTATGTGTGACCACTATGCGTCTCTTGTTCGAAAGAGTTATATCTATAAATATGCATGCATTTGCATATTTATAAACGTGATTCTTTTGAATTGTCCAACGTTATCCATGGATAGCCCGAGTATGTGTAGATTGGGTTCGTTTTCCCATATGCTTTGCTCCGGATCCAATGCGTAATTTCGTCAGTGCCTCCTTATTGTTCTCCGGGTACACATCCTCTCTGCTTATTGCCGAGACGTGTATCAGGAGAACAGCGGGGAGGTGCTGCCAAAATTTTGCATTGGATCTAGAGCAGAGCATGGGAAAATGAACCCAATCTACACATACTCAGGTGGGATTAGGACCTACCTTTACCTATTAGCGTCTAGGTTGCATGGACGTAATAAAAGTGACAAACTCCATTAACTGATGATATGGTTTGCTAAATTATGTATACATATCTTGTGTGTCTAGTAGCTACACAATATGAGTGATCGTGAGTGGATGTACACCGGTCACACTAGTCAGAAAGACATGACAGATGAATGGTTAACAAAAACCAGGGGGTTTGTGAGATCCGCATTTGCAAATGGCCAGACAATAAGCTGGTGCCCCTGTGCCCGGTGCGACAACTATCATAGGAGGGACGAGCTTTTAATGAGAAAACACTTGCAGAAGTTTGGTTTTACGCCTGGTTATACGGTCTAGACATTTCATGGTGAGTGTGCCCAACGTGCGAGAGCCGAGGTGGTTTGTTGTTGCACCGACGAGCATGGTACCGAGATGGAAGATATGGTGCAAAACTTTGATGATGATGCTCGGGACTCAGATGATGAGATGGAGGAATCTGCGATGGCCTTCAATGAAATGTTCAAGTCTTCAAAACATCCTCTCCACGAGCACACTCAGCTTTGTCAACTGGATGCCATCTCACAAATAATGGCTTTGAAGGCTCAATTCAACTTGGGCAGAGAATGCTACGACACAATGATGATAGTATTTGGACATTTTCTACCCAAAGGCCATGTATTACCTGCACACCTATACCCAGACAAAATCCTCCATGCTCTTAAGATGCCCTATGAGAAGATACATGCCTGTGAGAAAGGATGTGCCTTATTTAGGCTTCAGTATGTGGACTTGAACTATTGTCCCATTTGCAAGTCATCCAGGTATGTTGTGGTAGACAACAGTATGGGTGAGAAGACACAGACCAAAACCCCCTTAATGTTCTTCGATATATGCCAATCGTACCAAAACTTCGACGTTTTTTCATGGTCGAAGAGACGGTCAGACAGATGACATGGCACAAAATGGGCAAAAGAACCCAACAAGATGTAGATGGGAAGCTCATGATGGTGCACACATCAGACGGTGAAGCGTGGAAGCGCTTCGATGATTACATGACGACAAAATGGCAGATCTGAGGCTTCATCGAGTCACCATCAGCACAGATGGGTTCAGTGTGTTTGGTCCGACGGCAGCCCAATACAGTTGTTTGCCCGTATTTGTCATTCCACTCAATCCCCTCGGACATATTATGCGAAGAAAGAACATTTTCCTGACGTTGATAATTCCAGGGCCCAACTATCCTGGGAAGACTATGAACGTGTATATGCCGCCGCTGAAGGACGAATTGGAAGAAGCCTAGGATAATGGTTCAAGACATACGACACCTTTAGCAAACAGAACTTCATAATGCGTGTCTAGTACATATATTCGACGCATGACTTGCTGGCGTATGCACTATTCGTTGGATGGTGAGTGCATGGAAGGTTCCCGTGCCCCACATGCAAGGGAGCTCTTGAGTTTCGTTGGCTTGAGGCTGGTCACAAGTTTTCTTGCTTCGACTTGCATAGACAGTTCCTAGATCCTCGCCATAAATTCAGAAAAGACAAGAAGAACATCATCAAAGGTAGAGTTGTCAAAAGCTCTGCATCACCTGCGTTGACAGGCCAAGAGACCCTGGATTAGTTAAATGCTCTCGAGCCAGATCCAGAGCGTCCAGGGTACTTCAAGGGTTATAATTCGAAACACGCATGGACTCACAAGACATGCTTGTGGGATCTGACTTACTTCAAAGTTCTCCTTTGCCCACACAACATCGACGTGATGCACACTAAAAAGGATATCGCCGAGGCACTTTTTGGTACATTTTTCGGCATAGAGGGGAAGTCAAAGGATAATACTAAGGCTAGAGTCGATCTGGAGGCGCTATGTGATAGACCGTTACAAAACATGCAACCATCGAAAGGAAAGCAGAACTGGACAAAGCCAAAGTCATGATTCAATCTTGGAAGACCAGCTATGAGGGAAATTATCTTGTGGGTGAAAATGCAGTTGATGTTCCCCGATGGGTATGCATCAAATCTAAAGAGGAGTGTAGGATCGAAAGTATGTCTAGAGGGGGGGGGGTGATTAGACTACTTGACCAAATAAAAATCTATCATTTTCCCAATTTAATTCTTGGCAGATTTTAGCAACTTAGCACAAGTCAAGCAATCAACCTACACATGCAATTCTAAGAGTATAGCAGCGGAAAGTAAACAATTGCATATGAAGGTAAAGGGAGGAGTTTAGAGGGAGCAAACACAAGTGAAGACAACGATATTTTTTGTCTTGGTTCCGATAGGTGGTGCTATCGTACATCCAAGTTGATGGAGACTTCAACCCACGAAGGGTAACGGCTGCGCGAGTCCACGGAGGGCTCCACCCACGAAGGGTCCATGAAGAAGCAACCTTGTCTATCCCACCATGACCATCGCCCACGAAGGACTTGCCTCACTAGCGGTAGATCTTCACGAAGTAGGCAATCTCCTTGCCCTTAGAAACTCCTTGGTTCAACTCCACAATCTTGTCGGAGGCTCCCAAGTGACACCTAACCAATCTAGGAGACACCACTCTCCAAAAGGTAATAAACAATGTGTTGATGATGAACTCCTTGCTCAAATGCTTCAAGTGATAGTCTCCCCAACACTCAAATAACTCCTCACAGATTTGGATATGGTGGAAGAAGGATTTGAGTGGAAAGCAACTTGGAAGGCTAGAGACCAAGATTCATATGGTAGGAATGGAATATCTTGATCTCAACACTTGAGTAGGTGGTTCTCTCTCAGAACATGAATGATGGAAGTGTAGATATGTTCCAATGGCTCTCTCCACGAGTGAAGAGTGGGTGGAGGGGTATATATAGCCTCCACACAAAATCTAACCGTTACACACAATTTACCAAACTCGGTGGGACTGATTCAAAGAACTCGGTCAGACCGATTTAGTTCATAATGTGACCATTAGGTATTTCGGTGGGACCGATATGATCAACTCGGTGGGACCGATTTCATTAGGGTTAGGGCATAACGTAATCTCGGTTGGACCGATTACACAAACTCGGTGAGACCGATTTTGGTAATAAGCACATAGAGAGTTGGTCAGTCAAACTCGGTGGGACCGATTCGCTCATTTCGGTGAGACCGAAATGTTACGAAGAGGCAACAAAGAGTTTGCATTACAGACTCAGTGGGACCAATTGCACATCTCGGTTAGACTGAAAATATTGCAACATGCAATATAGAATTTGCAATCCCATCTCGGTGAGACCGAGATCCCTTTCGGTGAGACCAAAATGATTAGGTTTTCTGGCAGTGGCAATGTCAAATGAACTCGGTGTCGCCAGATAGATATTTTTGGTGGGGCTGAGTTTGACTTTTGGTTTGGGACATATGTGGATGTGAGAAAGTGGTTGAGGGTTTTGGAGCATATCACTAAGCATCATGAGCAAGCAAGCCATTAAGCAACACCTCACCCCCTTTTAATAGTATTGGCTTTCCTATGGGCTCAATGTGATCTTGGATCACTAAAATTGAAAATGTAGAGTCCTTAGCTTTTAGCTTGAGCCAATCCTTTAACTTTTGCATTTTGAGGGGTCCACAATCCTAGTCCATGCCATGCCAATCATTGAACTTTCCTGAAATATTATCTTGAGATAGCATTAGTTTAGTGAGCTATATGTTGTTAGTAATTACCAAAACCACCAGGGGATAGTTGGACTTTCAGTCCCCCCCTTTTTGGTAATTGATGACAACATATAGATCAAAGCTTCGACAAAAGATAATAAGATTTAAATACATCGTCGCTTTGAGATGTATGTGATAAACAAGAGCTCCCCCTAAATTTGTGCATTATTCAGAATTTGCGTTTGAATGCAAATGCACAATCGATTAGGATTATGGGTTACTCTTCCATGTCACATACAACTTGGTGGAGCGCTCAAAATGATATACACTAAAGCATGCACTCATCAGCAAGCAAAGTGAATGATCATATTGAAATAGAGATAATATCATCCAAGCAAACATTAAAGTAGCATATGATCAAACACATGATCACACAAGTATCTCACACACATAACATAGAGTATCAAACAAAGACACAAATGAAGTTCAACCAAAAGCAAGAGAGACCAAATAGGCAAGACACTCTCTCTCGAAGCCTATGATCTATACATATTTCTACCCCTTTGGCAACAAGTTACCAAAAAGTTCGAAAATGCATAGTGCTATGCGTCTCTCAGGCTTGGTCTTAGGGAGGCGGTGTAGAGAGAACTCCAAGGACGAAGGCTTCAGACGAAGTCGCTGGAGCTGGTGGAGTGGCTGCTGGAGGTGGCACTGAAGCTGTAGCTGCTCGTGCACATGTAGTAGCTCTGGTGTCTGGAACTGGCACTACAGCAGATCTCTGACCTCGAGGCACTCGCTGAAATGCATCTATGGTAGCATGTCCTCCTCTCTCCTCTGCTTCCTCCTGAAGCTTCTCAACTGCAAACTGGATCTCTGTCAACTTCCGATCAAGATCATATAACTTAGTCTCAATGATCCTCTCCAAGCTCTCCCGATTCTGAGTCAGGGTGCCCAAGCCCTTCTCAATCCCCATGGTAGCTTGAATCAGATATGCCATTTGATCTTGCTTGGATTTGAGATGCTTCTTCTGCACTTGGCATCTTGGCAGCTTTCTCTGCTTTGGCCTTCTCTCACCTTTCATGAGCTTGCACTGAAGATGGTTCATTCTCATCCATGACAACTGTGTTGTCCTCAAAGTCAGTCACCAATGGTAGATATTCCTTGTCCAACAAGTAAGTGCCTGTGCCCATTTTAGAGTTGATAAACATCTGGATGTGTGGAGCATACCCACATGGTCTCTTCTGATCTGCAGCAGTCCTCTTGATTGTCTCTACAATCAGGCTCATAACCTTGAATTTCTGTGGCACATCAAAAATATGCAGCATGTTGATGGAATGTCCTCTGATCATCTTTGCATCTCCAGACTTAGGCAGCAATGTATGCCTCAAGATTGTGTTGATGGTGGCTAGACCAGCCTGCAAATGATGTACAGATCCAAACTTGTGAGTTTCTAGATCATCATCAGAGATCACCTTGTCCATATTTTCCATGGAGTTGTGGTCTTGCTTATTCTTGGCATAGACATCTAGATCATCCTCATGCTCTTCAGGGGCATCGATTAGCTTTGCCCACTCAGCAACAGTCGAGTGGTACCTTGTACCTTCAAACATCCATACAATCCTTCCATCAGGATAGAAGTGGGCTGTGGAATAGAATTGCATGATGAGTTCATCATTCCACTTAGTCAACTTTTGAGCCACAAACTTGTCCACTCCACATGCTTTGAAGCTCTCATGCACATTTGGGAAATAATCTGCATTATCATCAATGAAGTCCCAGTCTACTCTTCTCATATTAGAAACAATGGGCTTCTTATCAAGCAGGACTGTTTCATAGAAGTCTTGCTGTTCCTTTGTGTGAAACCTGTAGTCCACAACAGTCCTTCTCCTTATGGCATATGGATCAGACTTTCTCGACAACCTGAGACCTGCATCCTTTCTCAGTTTCATGTCCTCAGCAACTAAATGAGCATCATTGTGATCAGGGATCTTGGGCTTCAGCTTTCTGAGTACTTGAGCCTCAGCTTCCTAAGCAACTTCAGGCACTCGGGCCTTGTTCTTTTCTGAAGCTGGAATATTCCTTGTGCTCCTCTTGGGTGCAGTCTTGGTGGCTTGAGCAGCTTTGGGAGCAGTCTTGGGCTTAGAAGGGGCAGCCCCAGACTTGATAGCATCTCCCATAAGCTTTCGAGCTTTGGGTGCTGGTGCAGCAACCTCTTTCTCTTCAGCTTCAGCTTCATCATCATCCCTCATGGATGGCTTGCCGATCACTCTGGCTGTTGTCTTCCTGGGTCTCTTCTTTGTACCTCCAGGCTTATCATCCCTGGATTCAAGCATGAACACCATAGTCTCTTGAGTAGAGGCTCTGTACTTAGACATGGGAGTCCTCTTGGCAGGGATTTTCCTTTTCTGCCCTGGCTTAGATGCCTCAGCTATGCCATACTCTTTCCTGAGCACTTTCTTCTTGGAAGTGGCCTCATCTGCCACAAAGTCCTCATCCTGTGTATCTGAAGTTTTCTTCTTTCTTGCCTTGGTAGCAGCCTTTGGAAGATCACTAGGTGTGCTCCTGCTGCTCTCATAATAGCTGGAGTTATTGGGACTAGAGCCTCACTCAGGTGTACCTGCTCCTCAGACACATTCTGGCTGTCACTATGATCTGACATCTTGGCACTGAAAGCAGACCCTTTGAATAGATATAGATGAGGTACAGTGGATGAGCATCACAAAGCACATATTTTTTGCAAAACAGATGATAAGAAAAACTTAGTTTTAGTTCTCTACAGAAAGCATTTTGGAGCTACCGATTGTTAAACTCGGTGACACCGAAGCAATTCTGGAGCCTGAACTAGTAAACTCTGTCCGACCGAGACATCATTCGGTGGCACCAATATCGCTAGGGTTTCACAGAGAATCGAACTCGGTCACACCAATTTGCAACTTTCGGTCAGACCGAAAATCACTTGTGCAATGGCCTAAGCCAAATCGATGGGACCGATTTCTACAACTCGGTCGGTCCAAGATGAATTCGGCGGAGACCTAACCCTATTTGTTTTGAATCAAAACTACTTTCTACGGAGTTTTTGCTGGATAGGAAGATCTCATGCGTGGAAAGGAAACATGGCAATGTATTGTGCTATGAATCAGAGTTAAGGAATAGCACAAAGAGTCAAGTCCATACCCTAAATCGACGGTGGACTTGCTATGGCGGCAACGGCGGTGAGGATTTTCGTTGACGGCAACGGAGTCCAGCGGTGGGAGGTCGCTGGCGGCGAGGAGATGACCCGGAGACCCGAAGAGGCAGAGCAGGTCACGCGCGGGCTGAGGAGTTTGGAAAGTTTTCCAAAATTTGGCCCGTGAGTGTATATAACCTGACACTGTCGGTGTGACCGAGTGGAACAACTTGGTGGCACCAAGATGCAAAACTGCTAGCAGTTACTTCAACTCGATGGGACCGAAAAGTTCAAATCGGTTGCACCGAGATTGAAAACCTAGATCAACTTAGTGAACTCGGTGTGACCGAAGTGGATGACTCGGTCATACCGAAATGCACAAAGAGGTTTTGGATGTTTGAGCCTATGACGAATCGAGGACTCCGAGTGCTCCTCACATAGAGTGGTTCGAATCTGACTTGATCAAGCTTTGTGATGTAGCATGAATAGAGCTTGAGACGAGAAAAGCATAGATAGCTAGAGGGGTTACTTAGGCATTCTTGTCCATCCATTTGGCAAAAGAAAAAGAGCCAAACGATCAAAGCAACAAATGTATGTCCTCGAATGAGAAAAATATGCATTCAACATGCTCACACAATAAGATGGCAAATAAAACATGTGGCAAAGCATGCACAACCATTCTAGCATCTATCAAGCAATTGGCGATGACTAGGTCATCTCTATATGAGTATATTGACTTAGGAGTCAAATGAGAACATTTGATCATATGTCATACTCATCGTTTAAGCGCAAGTGGGGTTACCACTTTTACATAAAGCATTGTTGTGTTCACATCATTAGAGTTGCTTTAGCTCAATTGTTAGAGTAAAGCTCCCCATTGATGTGATATCCCCCCTAAGAGGGATGAACTAACCTTGGGTTTTGTTGGTGATGACTTCATGTAGGTGTTGAAGATGTAGACGCTCAATGTTGATGTAGATCATTTGGAGAAATCCATTGGAGTGAGTTGCACTTTCAATACCTACACGGGTTAGTCCCACAAGGAACAAACAAGGATATCCATAGACATAGAGTGAATTGCACACAAGATGATGTCCATGAAAGCATTAGGTTACCTTGTCCCTTGTCTTACCAACAAGAGGGTTTGTGACTCCTTGAACTAGTGCACGATGTGAAAGTTGTTTGCACTTGTCCTTTGCCAAAATGATATGAGTGAAGTGTGTTGGCGGAGTCACCCTCAAGAACTTCCTAGTTCTTCTTCTTCGTGATCCACACCATCTTGATGGGGATCCTTGGAGTTGTAGTCGTACTTGATGAAGTGGAACTAGATGTAGTCTTGGGGACCCACTTGACCAATGCCTTAGGAGCTTCTTCAAATGCATCGATCTCTTCTTGAAGCTTATCCTTGCCCTTTAGCTTGTGGTCTTGTGGTGGAAGATCATCTTGTGCTTGTGTCCCTTGAAAAGAAGTAGGATCATACTTCTCTTGTTGAGGAACAAACTTCGTCTTGGGGTATTGATCTTCCTCCCATTCAACTCCATTGGCATTGAACTTTCGTTCAAAACCAACACCTTGATTCTTCCGGTGTCTTCCTTGCTTGCGTACAATCTCCTCAAATTGCTTACTTCCGACAAGACTCTTGTAAACACATTTCTCTATAATTCCCTTAAATAAGCTATTTTCTTGCTCAAGTGTAACTTGGCTAAGAGAGTCATTAGTGGAATCAAGAGAACTACTAGAAGCAACATCATTGGATTTAACATGATTATTGTTACTACTAGAGGAAGAATATTTCTTGTTCTTGTTGCTAGATTTTACTTGTGGCATGTAGGTAGACAAGAGTAAACGCTTGGCAATTTAAGAAGAACTTTTCTTGTGAAGATCATCATTGATTGCCTTTAAGAACTCATGCTCTTGCTCAAGGTTGAGCTTTTCAAAGCGTAACTTCTCATGAGTCTTTAAAAATTCTCGATGATCTTCCAAGGTAGTTTCATGAGCTAACTTAAGAGTGTTTAGTTCTTTAGTTAGACGCTCAATCTTCTCCTTATCATTGTCATTCGTTTTATCTTGATTAGCATGATTAATAGCAATTTTATCATAGTTTTCATCAAAAGTTTCATCACCATTGCTACCAACAAGTAAATCATCATCTACGAGCAGGTCATCTTCATACTATTGAAATGAAGATACTCGGGGTGTGATACCTTAGGGCCTTTAGCCATGAAGCATCTTCCAATTCCTTCATTTGGTGAGTCAAATATGTCGTAGGAGTTGGTTGACACAAGAGCAATATCGGCAACACCTTCATCTTGAGTACCTTTGGAGTCGGAGTAGTAGCTTCTCTCGGAGTGGTTATCAGAGTCGGGACCGGATGCCCATTCACCAACATGAGCTTCATGTCTTCATCTTGTATGGATCCTTGATGATTTGTCCTTCCTTTCTGAATCTTTGCTTCTCCGAGAAGGTCTTCATTCATAACCATCATCTCTACTCCTTCTCTCTCTTGGTGGTGAATCTTCTCTTCTACTTCTCCTTTTAGGTGAGTCTTCTCTTCTCTTGTGGGGAGCTATACACTCGTTGGAGTAGTGTCTGGGTCTTCCACAATTGTAGCAATTCCGAACACGACTTGAAGATCTCTTATCATTGTAGGACCTTGACTTGGAACTTCTCTCTTTGCCTCTACTCTTGTAGAACTTGTTGAAGTTCTTCACCATTAAGCTCAATTCTTCATTGAAGTCTTGTTTCTCACTTGATGATGTAGGAGCGTCACATGAAGCTTTGTAAGCACCACTAGACTTGTTGTGAAGCTCTTCTTTATCTTTGAGTGACATCTCATGAGCAACAATTCTTCCGATGACTTCCATTCGCTTGAGATCTTTGTAATTTGGCATCATTTAGATCAATGTACACATGGTATCGTATTTTCCATCCAAGGCTTTTAGGATCTTCTTGATGATGAATTTGTCGGTCAAATATTCACTTCCTAAGCCGACAATCTCATTTGTGACGAGAGCAAGCCTAGAGTACATTTCAGCGACACCTTCACCATCCTTCATCTTGAACTTGTCAAGTTGACTTTGGAGCACATCCAACTCGGATTCCTTGACGGAGTCGGTACCTCCGTGCATATCAATCAAAAGTATCCCCAATTTCCTTTGCATTCTCAAGACGGCTGATTTTGTTAAATTCTTCGGGGCACAATCCGTTGAAGAGGATATCGCAAGCTTGAGCATTGTATTGCAGCATCTTCAACTCTTCCGTGGTAGCTTCACGGTTCAGTTCCTTCCCATCGAAGAATTCATCTTGCAAACCAACACACACAATAGCCCAAACACTGGGGTTATGTCCAAGAATATGCATTTTCATCTTATGCTTCCAACTAGCAAAATTAGTACCATCAAAATAAGGACCTCTACAGTGGTAACTTCCCTCGCTAAACGCCATACTCTCCTAGGTTGTGAAACCAAGGCTGTGATAACCAATACTATGGAAATCACGGCAAATAGAGACCAAAGCTCTGATACCAATTGTAGGATCGAAAGTATGTCCAGAGGGGGGGGGTGATTAGACTACTTGACCAAATAAAAATCTATCATTTTCCCAATTTTAATTCTTGGCAGATTTTAGCAACTTAGCACAAGTCAAGCAATCAACCTACACATGCAATTCTAAGAGTATAGCAGCGGAAACTAAACAATTGCATATGAAGGTAAAGGGAGGAGTTTAGAGGGAGCAAACGCAAGTGAAGACAATGATGTTTTTTGTCTTGGTTCCGATAGGTGGTGATATCGTACATCCAAGTTGATGGAGACTTCAACCCACGAAGGGTAATGGCTGCGCGAGTCCACGGAGGGCTCCACCCACGAAGGGTCCACGAAGAAGCAACCTTGTCTATCCCACCATGGCCATCGCCCACGAAAGACTTGCCTCACTAGTGGTAGATCTTCACGAAGTAGGCGATCTCCTTGCCCTTACAAACTCCTTGGTTCAACTCCACAATCTTGTCGGAGGCTCCCAAGTGACACCTAACCAATCTAGGAGACACCACTCTTCAAAAGGTAATAAACGGTGTTTTGATGATGAACTCCTTGCTCAAATGCTTCAAGTGATAGTCTCCCCAACACTCAAATAGCTCCTCACAGATTTGGATATGGTGGAAGAAGGATTTGAGTGGAAAGCAACTTGGGAAGGCTAGAGAACAAGATTCATATGGTAGGAATGTAATATCTTGATCTCAACACTTGAGTAGGTGGTTCTCTCTCAGAACATGAATGATGGAAGTGTAGATATGTTCCGATGGCTCTCTCCATGAGTGAAGAGTGGGTGGAGGGGTATATATAGCCTCCGCACAAAATCTAACCGTTACACACAATTTACCAAACTTGGTGGGACCAATTCAAAGAACTCGGTCAGACCGATTTAGTTCAAAATGTGACCGTTAGGTATTTTGGTGGGACCGATATGATCAACTTGGTGGGACCGATTTCATTAGGGTTAGGACATAATGTAATCTCGGTGGGACCGATTTTGGTAATAAGCACACAGAGAGTTGGCCAGGCAAACTCGGTGGGACCGATTCACTCATTTCGGTGAGACTGAAATGTTATGAAGAGGCAACAGAGAGTTTTCATTACAGACTCGGTGGGACCGATTGCACATCTCGGTTAGACAGAAAATATTGCAATAGGCAACAGAGAGTTTGCAATCCCATCTCGATGAGACCGATATCCCTTTTGGTGAGACCAAAATGATTAGGTTTTCTGGCAGTGGCTATGTCAAATGAACTCGGTGGCGCTGGATAGATATTTTCGGTGGGACCGAGTTTGACTTTTGGTTTGGGACATATGTGGATGTGAGAAAGTGGTTGAGGGTTTTGGAGCATATCATTAAGCATCATGAGCAAGCAAGCCATTAAGCAACACCTCATCCCCTTTTAATAGTATTGGCTTTCCTATGGACTCAATGTGATCTTGGATCACTAAAATGGAAAATGTAGAGTCCTTAGCTTTGAGCTTGAGCCAATCCTTTAACTTTTGCATTTTGAGGGGTCCACAATCCTAATCCATGCCATGCCAATCATTGAACTTTCCTGAAATATTATCTTGAGATAGCATTAGTTCAATGAGCTATATGTTGTTAGTAATTACCAAAACCACCCGGGGATAGTTGCACTTTCAGGGAGCAAGTTTTGAAAATTTTAAGATATTTGGTCTCAAGATTCATGATTGGCACATATGGATTGAGCGGGTAATGCTGGTGATGTTGCATGGCTTCATCCCAGAGGATGAATGGCTAGTACTGGCAGAGTTGAGCTATTTCTTCCGTGTACTTTGTGTGAAAGAACTATCGACTGCCCTGCTAGAATAAATGGAAGAGTTGTCGACGAAGTTGATCTGCAAGTTAGTGAAGATCTTTTCGACGGGCTTCTTTAATCCAATGCAGCACTTGATTTTGGTTCTCTCGATCGAGGCAAGATTGGGGTGCCCGTGCAAAATCATTGGTGCTATGCAACTGAGAGGATGCAGAAGACGCTTCGAGCAAAATGTAAAAATAAACGTAGAATTGAAGCATCGATGGACGAGGCATTCATTATGGAGGAGGCGGCAAACTTCGTGACATCACACTACGAAGCCAAAAATCGTCATTTGCATAATCCGAAGCATGGGTACAATGCTGGCGACCCTAAAAAGGGTGGATCCAACCTCAGCTTATTCAAAGGGAAACTCGCACCTGCTGGTGCTTCTAATTCCTTAACGTTGGATTTCAAAGAATGGCGGACCATTTCATTGTATATCTTCAACAACCTAACAAAAGTGCGGCCGTACATCGAGTAAGTTCTCGATACATTGATTTGCAACTTCTAATTCCTTTGAACTACTCTTATTCCCAAATATATTTGATATAGTCGACACGTCACCAAATTCTCGTATGGAGCGGTGATCCAAAAGGATTCCATCGAAAAGTATTAGCTTCTAGTAAAGCATGTAGGCGGCTATGCCGGTTTCATCTCTTGGGTCAAACAAACGGTAATTTCCATTAGACCATTTCATTTATTCATCTAATTTGCGGCTAATGCAATAATCCTTTTTTCTATTAAACTTGTAGGCTAACTCAGAGTTTATGGACGCCGAATTGAGATAAGCGTCTAATGGTTTTGACTATAAGGTCCGTTCATTTGACAAATATGACATCAACGGGTATCACTTTCATAGTAAAAAAAAACGGGTATCACTTTCGTACCTATGGCAAAGAGCTATCTATGGCCGACCGAAAGTCTACAAATTGGTGTGTCTCTGCTATCGGCGTAGGAGATACCGAGTATTATGGAAGAGTTGAAGCAATTTATGAACTTCAATTCTATGGTGCAAACCCACCAAACGTCGTAGTCTTCAAATGTTATTGATTCGAGCCGAAGGAGACTAGAAGGACTCATGAACATATTTGGCTAGTGGAAATCAAACAAAGCACCCATTTGGATGTTCCCAATGTCTATATTATGGCTCAATAGGCAACCCAAGTTTTCTATCTACCGCGGGCCTGTCAAAGTGATCCAAATCTCAATGTTTTAGGATGTCGTTTATGAAGTGCCGCCATGTGTTAGACCACCTCCCCCCCCCAATGAAGAGGATTATGAACCTCACATTAACCCAGACACATATGAAGGAGAATTCTTCCAAGAAACACGTCTTTCCAGAAAACGTTTCAAGAGCCGCTCTACTTCACACCAGAACATTGAAGTAGACTGCGACAATGAAACCGACTTCACCCTTGAGCCGGAACAAGAAGTGCCGGAACTAGAACATGTTACTGTTGTGGATGACCTGTCAATGCTTGACCGATTACGTAAAGGAGGCCTTCCACATGTTGATGCATTTATTGATGATGATGAGAACGTTATTACTGATAGTTATGATGATGATGCATTTATTGATCACAGAGAATATATAGATGATGAAGAGTAATATTAGTATTGTCAGGTAAATATATATTATTAAATTAGTTCATGTTATTAGGTATTCATTTTTTTATTATGTTCATGATGATGATGTCGTCATTCTAGGAATAGGGGTATCTAGACTTGCCTGCCTACGGCCCAGGGTGTGGCTCATCCAGCGGCCTAGTACGACCCATCTTCATCAGCAACCACTCAAGACCCTCGTGAGGGGTCGAGCCTCGCGAGGTGGACGACGCAAGACCTCCTCTAGGGCGGGCTCACTAGGCTGGCTCCCCAGGAGCGGAGATATCAAGGAAAGGGGCATCTCGCGAGGTTCGCGTGACGTGAGCCATGAAGACCAAGGCCAGGCGGGCACCAGCGGGCGCAGGGAGCCAGTTTCCTCTTTGATAATAAAGGGGAAAGTGCAGGAGAGGAGTCCAGAGGCGTCAGGAAAATGTTTCCATATTGGTGCAATGAGACCAAGACCAGCAGGATGGCAGAGCGAAGGTCACCACGGAGCCCACGATGATGTCACCACCAGAGCCTTTGGCAGGCAGAGACCACCTTTTGTCAGGATAGCTTGTACTAGCTGCCCCCCTTCAAACATGGCCGTTGTGGGATTCCTTCCCGCTCAATATTTGGGAAGAGGACCCGGGCCACTATAAATAGGACTAGCCACCACCATAGAGAGGGGATCCTCTCGATCAGATCCAGACCACCCCAACACCCACTAGCTCACCAAGCACGAGAACACCTCTCCTCAAGAGGCTGTTCTTTCCGTGTACCGGTTCATCCTCAGCCTACAAGGCAATCCACCACACCACACTGGATTAGGGTATTACACCACAACGGTGGCCCGAACCAATATAAACTCTTGTGTCTCTTGTTCTTCAGATTCGATGAGCTAGACCTAGGAATCGGTGCGAGAAGCGACCTAAGGCGGAAAGGAGAGATCTTTGTGCGCACCCCAGTGTTCGAACCTCAAGGGTTTGCCAGAACCCCTAATCCGACATTTGGCGCGCCAGGTAGGGGGTGCCAAAGCTTCCCTTCCGTTGATCCATGCTCCATCGTCCCGCCGGTTCCATGACCGACGCTCGCCGAGCCCGTGCTAAGCGACGGGACACCCTTGCCGCCCATGTCGCTCAGATAGCTCCCACCGGCGGACCTCCTCGCCGTTCCCCATCGCCTGCTGCCAACGCCGCCACCGGCCCGGCGCGACACGAGCAGCAGGCATCATCCCTGCATCCCTCCATGCGGACGCACTGCAACCCCGTCGCTCACTCCGGTGGGCTCGTCGTCCCACGCCCGTCGCGGACCCAGGAACGCGTAGGCTGCGTTGCTCATGGTACGCGAGCTCCTGCATTACCGGCCCGTCGATAACCAGTATGTTGACTGGCTCGACCACATCGCCGAGCTCGTCAGTGCCACAGGGGGCTCTCCTGCACCGTCCCTCTCTCTACCTCACCCGCCTCCCTCTACAGGCGAGGTAGCCCATGCAGCGCCTCCACCACCTCCGCATCAAGGCGTCGTCCATGACCCGAGGCATGCGGCCCCGCGACGCGACCCCCCACGGGTGGCGCCCGTGCATGAGGAAGGAAGATCCAAGAGATCCAGCGGCCTCGAGGAGGAGCGCCAACACTCCCTCCACCGCCGCATCGAGACCGTGCGCCCCCTGCCGTGGTGGCACGCGAGGACCAAGACCAAGCTCCGCCTCCACGACAAGCTCCGGTGTCAAGAGCAGGCTGCAAGGCCCTCACCGCCGAGCTGTGCAGTGTCAACCGGCCTGGGAAGTTCAAGCCCGACCTGCCTCCACGCTACGACGGCACCCCCAACCCTGCCGAGTTCCTGCAACTCTATGAGCTGAGCATTGAGGCATCCGGCGGCAATGAAAAGATCATGGCAAACTGGTTCCCCATAGCTCTCAAGGACGGCGCGCGCTCGTGGCTCCTGAACCTGCTCGCGGGATCGATCTCCACCTAGGGTGAGATGCACGAGCGGTTCATCGCCAACTTCCAGGGCATCCGCGACCGCCCCCCGACCGCAGTTGACCTGTAGTGCATCAAGCAACAACCAGGAGAAACTCTGCAGAAGTTCGTCCAACGCTTCAACAGAGTCCGCGTCAAGATCCCTAAGGTCACGGACGAGGCCATCATTTCACCATTCTCCAACGACGTCCGTGATGTCAAGATGAAGGAGGAGCTTGCCAACCACGAAGATCTGTGCACAACCCTGGAGCTGTTCAACCTCGCGACCAAGTGCGCCAGAGTTGAGGAGGGGCGCCTCTCCCTCGTCGAGCTCCCCACCATTGACCCTAAAGACAAGAAGGCCAAGGGCATGCACGTGAAGCGCAAAGGGGTGGCCGTGCTCACGGCCGAACCAGAGATGAAGCATGGCCGCGACCACCCGGAGTCGCCCAAGAGCAGCCGTTCATTCTGCACCTTCCATAATGTGCATAACCACAACACCAATGATTGTGAAGAGCTCAGGGCCATCCGCGAAGGGCACATCGGCCAACACCCCGAGCACAACAAACGGGGCTACGACCGTGGAGGAAGCCGGACCGGGGGGCACTGAGACGAGTGCGGACCCGTCAGGAGTGGCCTGACCAGCCTCGTGAGGACCGCTGGCATAATTAGCCTCGCGAGGGTGCATGGAGGGACCAGCCTCGCGACGGTGCCTGGACGGACTAGCCTCGCGAGGACCGTCCTTAGGGCAAGGCCGGACTCCCTTCACTGCCACCACCATGGAGGAACGACGACCAGGACAAAGGTGCTGGGGGCTTCCAGGAGCCTCGTGCCATCGCCTGCATCTTGGGTGGTGCGCAGGCCCCAGCCTCTTAGTGCCTCTTCAAGCAGTTCGCCCGAGATGTGAACGCGGCTCTCCCCAAGCTCCAAGGCACGCACCCACTCAGGTGGTCCAAGTGCGCCATCACCTTCAGCTCAGCAGACCAGCTCAAGTGTGCGGCGACTGCCGGCGCCCTCCCAAAGCTCTGTTCACCCGTCATCAGCAATGTTCAAGTCACAAAGACCCTCATCGACGGTGTCACAGGGCTCAATGTCCTGTCTGTCGAGACGTTCGATAGCCTTCAAGTGCCATACGATCAGCTACTGCCTACCAAACCCTTCTCAGGAGTGACTGATGGCTCCACCACCCCGATAGGGCAGGTTCGCCTGCCTGTCACCTTTGGCACCCGCGACAACTACCACTCCGAGCTCATCGACTTCGATGTCACCCACATTCATCTTCCGTACAACGCCATCCTTGGGTACCCAACCCTGGCCAAGTTCATGGTAGTGACTCACCATGGCTACAATGTCCTCAAGATGCCAGGAAGCGGCATCATCATCACCGTCGCTTGTGAAGAAAAGGATGCGGTGTGCTCACTCGAGCGCACTTACCAGGCTGTGGCGGTCGAGGATCCAAACAATGATGGCGCCATCTACCCTCCTGAGGCCGTCCCCAAGAAGAAGAAGTAGCTGCTCGCCTTGAAGCCTCATGAAGATGCAGCACCCAGCGGCCGTACCTTAGGACCTACGCCCATGGATGGGGTGCCTCCCTCCCTCGCATAGGAAGGCGTGCCTGGTGCTCCCCTCACTACCAAAAAAAGACACATCCGTGACATTTTAGGCCGAACGAATTTTCCCTCTCTCATACTTATGACACTTCTATGACAATAATTGTGACAAAACACGATATCATCATAGATGTGGTGGGGTCCTACTTCTATGAAAAAAAATCATGACAGAAAATGGGCTTTTTGTCCTGGGCGGGCTGGAGACGCAGCTGCATGACATTCTTTGGGCCGTCCATGAAAACCATGGTAGAAGCGAGGGTGAGGAAAATATCGGGGTGTTCCCGGTTACGGTGGGTGGTCGGGGTCGAGCGATGCGCGTTTCTCTCGTACACGCACGCGCGTGGGTGCGAGGCGTTGGGCTCTAACTGACCCCGAGCGAGGCGTTGGGCTCTAACTGAACCCGAGCGATTGCACTGCAGGCTACGCGTTACTGAACCCGAGCGATCGATCGATGGCTGTTAACTGAACTCGATCGAGCGATTCCTTCACTACTGCTGCTAACTGAAACCGATCGATGCTGCCAAGGCATGGACAGTGAGCGTTGCTGGGAAGGGGGGGGGGTTGGATGAATAGTTCCCAGTGGGGGTGGCTGAATAGGACCCTGTGGTGTTGCCTCTGCATGAACAGGACCCCGTTCGATCGAGCTGGTTGGACTGCATGAACATGACCCCATGGAGGGCTGCATGAACAGGACCACCCCGTGGAGGGCTGCATGAACAGTAGACGGAGGAGGGCTGGATGAACAGTAGCCCGTGGAGGGGTGGTTGAACAGGAGCCCATGGAGAGGGCTGGTTGAACAGTAGCCGGTGGAGTAACGCGGTGGAGGTTGAATAGTCACAGGTGGAGGCTAGAGGAGGTCGACGGTGGATGAACAATATCCCGTGGAGGTTGGAGGGGGTCGACGGTGGTGATGAACAGTATCCCGTGGAGTCCCGTTTTGCGGTACGCCACACCCCTCCCGATGAACAGGACCCCCGTTTCGACCGTAGCGCTCCAACACAAGTCCGTTTCCTCCGTTTTGCGGTACCCCACACCCCTCCCGATGAACAGGACCCCGTTTCGACCATAGCGCTCCAACACAAGTCCATTTCCTCCGTTTTGCGGTATGCCACACCCCTCCCGATCAACAGGACCCCTGTTTGGACCGTAGGAGGTCCGTTTCCTCCGTTTTGAGGTACGCCAGACCCCTCCCGATGAACATGATCCCGTTTCGAACGTGGCCGGTCGAACACAAGGCTGTTTCCTCCGTTCTGCGGTACGTTAGGCCTCGTTTCCATCGGCTGTTCCGTCCAAGCCCTCCCGATGAACACGGCGATGCATTCCGTTCCGACCCAGACGGTTGGCTCCCCATGAACACGACGACGACGCTATTTCTCCGTTCCGACCCAGCCATGTACACGAGCCCTGGCCGTACGTACGCGTAAGTAGGCGTTCGAGACCCCGCCCGTATGTACGTACGTGGTGGTACTTCCTTTCTTGCACCCTGGCCGTTGTACATACGTGTACATGCTACGTGCGCGCCTCTGCTACGACACGTGCGCGCCTCTACATCAACCAATACGTACGTACACGTTCGCGACCAGAATGACAACGCTACATACGCTTCGACCAGGTGGGTCCCGACTGTCAGGCACTTCCTTGCATGCGAAAATGTAGCTAGTGGGTGCCAGCAGTTAGGGGGTGAATCATTTTTTTGCCTGGACGCACTTACTTGCGTGCGAAGATGTAGCTGGTGGGTCCTAGCAGTCAGGGGGAAACGTTTTTTTCGCGAAATACGGTGGCCCGTCCGATGGGTCCCCGATGTCAGGTGGAGGAATAATTATTTTGCGCGTAATAAGGAGGCACTTCCTTGACGCGGCCGTGGACCCAGCTGTCAGCCTCTCCACGTACAGTACTCTTCTGATGGAAGCCATTCCTTGACCACATTGACCACGCCGCGCCGAGATCACTAGGGTGGTGAACGACGGCGAGGCCTAGGAAGGGGACGACGCGGAGCCGGGGAAGACGCGGCAGTGGAAGCCCACGCGGAGAGGAGTACGAGGGTTCACTGGTTCGGCTGCGGTGTTGTAACACCCCATATGTAACACTTTCCAATAATGGCAATAAAGCTTTCTCAATTCGATCCTTGTCCTTATCCTTGGGGGTTCTTGTCACTGAGCTCATTTTTTTTTGCATGGCCATGTCATTTATTTTATTTTGCGTCCTTGCATTGCTTCATCATCATGGCATCATGGCATCTAGTTTACTTCTTGTTATGATGAGTGTGTGTGAGGTCTTGTGATGTGGTGTGTGGTTCTAGCCTTGCCTAGCTAAACCCTTAACCCCCTCCTTGTTTCACTCTTCTTCTTCTTATTCTTCTTTCTTTTTTTCCTGTCCTTTCTTTACTCCTTTGTGCAAGTCACCTAGTCAAGCCCATTATTGTTCTTTCTTTTCCTAAAAATCTTGCACCATGTCTACAACCTCTCTGCCAAATATCACCCCATTTAGAATTGATTTGGTTGGGTTTTAAAATGACTAGAGTTTGAACCATATTCAAACTCCTTTTATTTTTCTGCCTCTAAAAATGTTCAAGTCAATTTTATTAAATAGGGCATAAATCACCGAGCATGGGGATATTTTTCTTTTCCCTTAACACTTTTTCTTTTAGCCTGTGTTTTTCTTTTTCTTTCTGTCTGAAGAAATAAAGAAAAAGAAAGAAAAAGCAGCTTCAGCAGTGGCCTGGGCCTCCTCCTTCTTCTCCTCCCCCAGCCCCAGCCTTTTCCTTCGCAGCGCGGCCCAACTGCTCTCTCCCGCAGGCCCGCAAAGCACGCACAGTCGCGCCGTCTCTCCCCTCGCGCCTGGCCCCACCTGTCTGCCTCTCAGCCTCGAGTCGCCGTCTTCCTCCGTCACGCAAAGCAGAGCAGAGCGCGTGCTCACCGTCACGCCGTGATCACGGACGTCAAGGTGTCGTGATCCGAGCCACCCATTTAAACCCGCAGCTTGTCCTCTCCGTTTCCCTAGGGTTCCTCTTCCTCCTCTCGCTGCCTGGAGAGCCAAGCACCACCAGATCCGCCGCTCCAGTCGAGACCCGCACGCATCTAAGAGCGCCACCTCGTCATCGGCGAGCCCCTCGTCGACCTTAGCCTCGCCAACAGTGTCCAGCTGCGTCCTCGTCGTCGATTACTTCGACTACGTCCTCTACGCGGAGCCAATAGCCCCCACGCCGATGTCTTCTTCCTCTTCTTCGTCTCCGGTGCCTGTACCTGTTCAAGACTCGCTGCCGTCGACTCCGTCCATGCCGGGGCCAGCCGAGCACATCTCCGTGCTCGTGGTGAGCTCCTCTTTCTCCCCGTGCCTTTTTCCCCTTCCTGCGTGCCCTCTAGGTCCTAGTTCCTCGAGCGCCCGAGCTCATCGCCATCGGACCACGTCGCCGACGAGTGTTCCGACCCCTCTAGGCCGTGCTTTGCTGTCCGTTCGCTTCAGTGCGTCGTGTAGGAGCTGCCTGTGCAGTCACCGTCCCGCCTAGGCCACTGCATCATCTTGTCGTTGCTCCGTCGTCGCCGTTCTGTCGTTGCTCGTCGCCGGCGCTGTAGTGCTCATTAGGTGCGGCTAGTGCCTCGAGTAGGTGCGGAACTCCTCCAGGAGCACACCGCACACCTCCGCCGTCTCGTTTGGTCGCCGGAGCAGCTCCGACGAGCCAAGCGTTTTCCCCTCTCTCTGCATCTGTGGTTACCTCATCAGAGTTTGCACCTGTTATCTGTCAAGGTTCGATTACTAGCGTAGTGGTTGTGTCTCCGTCAGATAAGCGTCGGGTCGTGTGTTCAAATCCGGTGCGGGGCAGTGGGTTTCGCCCCTTTTTAATTTTCGCATGTGGCTGACAGGTAGGCCCCACCTACCAGCCTCACTATGCTGCTTCCACCCCCGCGCGCACCCGCTGGCGCCAGCTCAGCCTAGCCGGGCCCCCTCGTCAGCTACTTGGGCTAGATGAGCCCTGGGTCACTCTGGCCCTTGCGCTTGTGTTGTTTTTCTTCTTTCTGTTTTGTGTTTTCTTTTTCTTTTTCTGTTTTTCTTGTTTATTTAATATCTCTGGAAATATGCTTCTGATGAAAATGAGTTATATATGAAAAGTGCTTAGAATTTCATGTAGATTATGAATATGCTGTTTGTTGCCATGTTTAAAAACATTTAAAATGCTGTTTGAATTTAATCTTGTTTCAAATATGCCTAAACTTATAAAAATCATAACTAAATATCTACCACTCCAATTTTAGCAAACTTTATATGCTTTTGGGGTAGAAAAATGTGTAGAATATTTTTGTGCTGTTGTTTAGCATGTTTGACAACTCTATCACAAAAGTTTTTCAGATATGTCCCAAATGCAAATAAATTAATATGGGAGTTTCTGGATATTGTTGTTATTTATTTCCAGCCCATTTAAATGTGCTAGCATGTTGCTGTAATGTTAGTTGCACCTTGCCATGTTAACCAACTCCTTTAAAACTTGTTGGATGCTTGTTCGCATAATCAACATAAACTTGGTAGTTGTTCTTTTGTTTGTTTGTTTCTTGTGGGTGATCTTGTTGTTTTGATGATATTGCACTCTTGTGACCCTAGGCCATGCATCATATCTACACTTGTCCTTGTCCATCATGTTCATGCATCATGTGCCTGAGCATCGCATTGTGATTGATTGTGTTCCGTTATTGCATTGTTGTGTTTGGTTAGAGCCCGGTGAGGATACAGAGTACGAGGTTCCTACTGAGGTTGAGTTTGAGGAGCACGGTTACGATCCCTTCGTGGAATCAACAGGCAAGATGACCTTACCCAGATATCACTACTATCTTTGCCTATGCTAGATGTCTCGCTCTTTAGCTTATTGCCTCGATGCCTATGTCTGTTTGTCAGCCTCCTATTGCTGCCATGAAACTCTCTAACCACCCACCTAGCAAACCGTTGTTTGGCTACGTAAGCTTCGCTCAGCCCCTCTTATAGCATTGTTAGTTGCAGGTGAAGATTCGAAGATTCTTGCTTCATGATGAAGTTATTGTTGGGATATCACAATATATAAACTGTTAAACTAAATCATCTATATATTGGTAATGGGTGGAAGGCTAAGCCTCTTGCTTGGTGTTTTGTTCCACTCATGCCACCCTAGGAACCGTTAAACCGGTGTTATGTTCCTTGATTTTGCGTCCCTAACATGGTTGGGGTTTATGGGCCCCCCTCGATAACCCGGTTAGCGCTAAAGCTTTTTCAGCAAGGCCCAACATTGGTTTTACATTTTCCTAATAACTAAAACTTGCATAGGGCGTTGCAAACCCGAGTTCTTAATTAATAACCCTGGGCCAGTGCTCCACATGAGTGTTGGTCCAAACTGGGCAGCTTGCGGGGCCACCTCGAGGAAACTCAAGGGCTAGTAAAAACCTATAGGATGTCCCATCCAGTCGTGGCCTGATACGAGATACGCGCGGCTACTATCAGGGTGTCGGCACGCTGGGAGGTCTTGCAGGATTAGTTTTACCTTTGTCGGAATATCTTGAGCACGGGATTCCGAGAATACTCGGGTCTTCCCACCTTGGAGTTGCGACTCCGTAGATCGTGAGCTTGTGATGGGCTAAGTTGGGACACCCCTGCAGGGTTTGATCTTTCGAAGGCCATGCCCGTGGTTATGTGGAAGATGGGAATTTGTTAATATCCGTTGTAGATAACTTGACACCATGTTCATAATACACTACCTGCGTGAGTAACCATGACGGTCTCTTTCTGAAGGGGTTCGGGAAGTGAACACGATGGGGTTATGTTTGACGTGCTTAGTTAGGATCACTCCGTGATCACTTTGACGACCGTTGGCAACTTCTCTTCTCGCTCTAAACCCGTAAGTTAGTGCTAGTGCTGCTGCAACCTTGTTTTAAGCCTTATCCACACCTAAGGCTTTGATAGTATTGCAACCAGGGAACGGGATTGCTGAGTCCTCCATGGCTCACAGATTCTACACAATCCCAGATGCAGGTACCATTAAGAACTACACAGGTGGTGGTTCAGAGTTGTATTGGGAGTTCGATGAAGAGCGTGGGCGATACTATGTGTCTTACCCAGAGGATCAGTAGGGCTCTTACTAGGATGATCGGGACCTTGTGTTGCTCTATTTATGGTATCTTTCATTTGGATCTTCGTCCGTAGTCGGACTCCGACGTTATTGGATGATGTATGTTAATGTATTTGTGTGACATGGCGAGTGTAAGCCAACTACTCTTTTACATTTTCATCCCCTCTTTTTACATGAGTTGTGCAAAGATACCATACTTGAGATCATTCTAGTATGTGATTATGCCTTTAAGTCGTGCCTCGACATGTGGGAGGTATAGTCACATACTGGGCATTACAAGTTGGTAATCAGAGCCTTCTCCGACCTAGGAGCCCCCCTGATTGATTGAATCGTTGACGGTTGAGTCTAGGCACACACATGAAAATGTTTTGAGTCCTATATATTTACTAGAGAGTAGGATTTCTTTTTACTCCTCATCCCTTCATCGCTCTGGTGAGGACTCCTGACGATTGTTCTATCTCTTCTACTCTCAAAAATTCACAAAATTTCCTTTTTTAGGATCACGCGAGTATTGTTTGGATTGTTCCGATATCTTTGTGACGAGAACATTGTTCTCGATGCCTCCTGTCATTAGGGGTTGTGGCAGTGTCCCGGGGAGTTGAGCTCCGAGGTGTTGTCGTCACAAATGTATCGCAGCGGTTCTAGAATACTTAAGACGGCCGACATCGAAAACTATTCTATGCGGTTAGTGGTGAGATAACCCCGATATCACCCAATACTGGGGAGATAGTTCGGGAGTATTGCCACAGCTTGTATAGCAGATGCGTTTCGAAGGTCTGAGGTAAATGGTTTCCGAAAATGGCTGGTTATGTGTTGAAGGATGGATACAGCTGGATGTAGGATTAGAGTTGATTGTGCAGTGCTTCCCCTGTATCCCCAACACCCGATTGCATAACCGGAAACCTTCGGAAATTAATAGGTGGGTTCTTCTAGTAGCTCATAGGCATTCTTCCAACGAGTGCATGATATGGAGTTCGGGGTTCAACATTGAGTGAAGTGGTTTTATGGGCGTTGTTCCAATCAGGAGTTGCATCTTAAACGGTCCTTGGCTATGCTGATCCGGGGATTGCAAAACCATTTTGTAATACGTTCCATGAGCTTTCAACACGAACATGTGGAACGAAGCTTCTATCTTGTATTTGTTCTGTTTGCTCCTTGCTGTTTTTATTTACCTTTGTTCTCCCAAGTGGCTTCTCGAGAAGATTGTTGTATCATTAAACTGTGGATTACATTCGTTCATTTTGTTCGAATGTTCTTGTGAAGACTTATGTTGCAATTCTAGCCGTTGATTCAGCTTATATATTTTCAATCAATGGCTAATAGTTGTCATCTCATTCAGGATGGCTCCTAAGAAGGTTCCCAATGCTAACCCAGAGGGTGAAGAAGAGCGTGTTCCTGAACGTCCTCCTTCCCCTCCTCCTTCGTCTGAGGCCTGGAGAGCAATTATGCAAGCGACCAACCAGAACACCCAGATGCTTATGCAAATGATGAAGAACTTTCAAGACAACCAAGCAAATCAAGGTGGTCATGGGAACCAAGGCCAAGGCAATCTGTTCAGTCAACCTCACTTTGCAACCCTCAAACAATTCCTAGCAAACCAACCAAAGTTTTCAGTTACTGTGTGGATCCGCTAGATGCTGAAGACTGGATAACAGACATCAAAAAGCACTTTGAATGCAGTAACGTGAGACCTGAGGATTATGTCAAGTTTGCCGCCTTCGAACTCAAAGACCAAGCTGCTGATTGGTGGCAACAGTACAAAGATTCCAGAGGTGGACGTGAGATCTCGTGGACTGACTTCTGCAAGGATTTCCGCTCTCACCACATTCCAACCAGTGTCATTGAAGGCATGCGTGAGCAATTCCGCAACCTGAAGCAAGGCACCATGTCCTTCTATCAATACAATGTCAAGTTCCAGAATCTTGCTCGCTATGCCAAGCAAGACATCCCAGATGCCAAGAGCAAGATTTATCAGTTCCGTGGTGGCCTGAAGGATGAAATCCAACTAGCTCTCACCTTGTTCGAGCCAGATGAATTTGACCAATTCTACAATATGGCTCTTAAGCAAGAGGCAGCCCAACTCAAGATTGAAGCTTCCAAAAAGAGGATCAGAGATGCTGTTCACTCATCCTCTTCTTCCCAAGTGGTTGCAAAGCAGCAGAAGTTCTGGCTACCGCCTCCTCCAGTGCTCCGTCCTCCAAACAACAACAAGCACTCAGGTGGTCGTGGTTTCTCCCACCCACCCAACCCAAGCAATCAGTCCAAGCCTTAGTTTCAAGCTTCAAGATCAAGTGGACCTTATCACCGTCCTCTCTCAGAAGTGGTTTGCAACAAGTGCACTCAGAAGGGTCACTATGCTAACAAGTGTCCCAACCCAAGGCGCCTTCCGCCTCCTCCACCTGTCAGCACTGCTATTGTCAAGCACAATCCCAAGACAGCAAGAGTGAATCTGATGAATGCAACTCAAGCAGAGAATTCTTCAGATGTGATACTTGGTAACCTTCCAGTCAACCGTAAACCTGCTAAAGTGTTGTTTGATTCTGGTGCATCACATTATTTCTTGTCATATCCATTTGCATCCAAGCATAATGTGAGCACAGTGGCATTACCCCAAAAGTTGCAAGTTACTTCTGCGGGGAAACAAATGACTTCTAGTATGGTGGCTCCGGATATATCTATTCATATGGGTGATTACAGTTTTCTGGTTTCTCCGGTTATTCTCGGCAACTCCGACATTGTTCTTATTCTTGGGATGGATTGGCTTTCCAATCATGATGCAAACATTGATTGTGCTAGTAAGGAAGTCAAGCTTACGCATCCTGATGAAGACGTGATTATCTTTGCCTCTCGAGATAACACAATCAGGCTATTCTCTCTCAATGACAAGGGCGATATTAATGCCATTTCTCAGATTCCGGTGGTCAATGAATATGAAGATGTTTTCCCTGAAGAGCTTCCAGGCATGCCTCCCCATCGTCAAGTTGAATTCGTCATTGAACTCGAGCCTGGTACCGAGCCAGCATGTCGGCGTCCGTACAAGCTTTCCCCTGATGAGTTGAAGGAGCCGAAGAAACAACTCGATGAGCAAGAACGTATGGGTCTAATCAGGCCTAGTACTTCTCCTTGGGGCTGTGGTGTTCTATTTGTCAAGAAGAAGGATGGCACGGAACGCCTTTGCGTTGATTACCGGCCATTGAACAAGAAGACAATAAAGAGCAAGTATCCGCTCCCCAATATCAATGAATTGTTTGAGCAGCTCAAAGGAGCAAAGGTGTTCTCAAAGCTCGATCTCTGGATGGGTTACCACCAGATCCGTATCCGTGAAGAAGATATTCCCAAGACCGCATTCAGAACGAGTTTTGGCTCTTATGAATACACGGTCATGTATTTTGGCCTCGCAAATGCTCCACCCACCTTCTCGAGGATGATGCACTTCATATTCAACTCCTACACCAATGAATTTGTTCTCGTCTGTCTGGATGACATCTTGGTATTCTCCAGGAATGAAGAAGACCATGCCAAGCACCTCCATTTGGTCCTGGACAGGCTCCGTGAACACAAGTTCTATGCGAAGTTCTCCAAATGTGAATTCTGGCTGGATAAAGTCTTATATCTTGGCCATATCATCTCTGCCGAGGGCATTTCGGTGAACCCCGAGAAAGTTGAAGCTATTGTCAACTGGGAACCCCCATAGAATGTCAAGCAACTCCGAAGCTTCCTTGGTCTCGCTAGCTATTGCAGAAGGTTCGTTGAGAACTTCTCCAAGATTGCCAAGCCTCTTTCCATCCTGTTGCAGAAGAATGTCAAGTACTCCTGGACTCCTGATTGTGATGTGGCATTAAAAACACTCAAAGAGAAGCTCATTTCTGCTCCGGTTCTTACTTCTCCGGATGAGTCCAAGCCCGATGAAGTTTTTTGTGATGCTTCTTTGCAAGGACTTCGCGGCGTTCTCATGCAAGACAAGAAGATTGTGGCATACACTTCTCGTCAATTGAAACCAAATGAGAGGAATTACCCCACACATGATCTCGAGCTAGCAGTAGTTGTACATGCCTTGATCACGTGGAGACACCTTCTGTTGGGCAGAAAAGAGGACATCTTCACCGATCACAAGAGCTTGAAGTACATCTTCACACAGCCAAACCTTAACCTTCGACAGATTCGTTGGGTTGAGATGATCCAAGAGTATGATCCAAGCATTGAGTACACACCTGGCAAGGCCAATGTCATTGCAGATGCCTTGAGCAGAAAGGCATATTGCAACAGTCTCCTTCTCAAACCGTTCCAGCCTGAACTTTGTGAATCATTCAAGAAGCTCAACCTCCAAGTTGTTCCGCAAGGCTTTCTTGCAAACCTTCAAGTTTCTCCTACCTTGGAAGATCAGATCCATGAGGCCCAACTAAGTGATGCCGTGGTGCAAAAAGTGAAACATGGTATTGCTAAGGGTACTCCCAAGTACAAGTGCTATCGTGTTGATGAGAAAGACACCTTGTTCTTTGAGGATAGAATTGTGGTTCCCAAGGGTGATCTCAGGAAGCCCATAATGAACGAAGCACATGACTCCCTCCTCTCGATTCATCCCGGAAGTTCCAAGATGTACCAAGACCTCAAGCAATAATATTGGTGGACTCGCATGAAAAGGGAGATTGCCCGATTCATGAATGAATGTGATGTCTGCAGAAGAGTGAAGGCAGAGCATCAACGTCCAGCCGGTCTCCTTCAACCTCTACCTATTCCCGAGTGGAAATTCAATCACATTGAAATGGATTTCGTCACTGGATTTCCTAAGTCCAAGAAGGGGAATGATGCTATCTTCGTAGTGATTGATAAGCTAATTAAAGTAGCTCATTTCCTTCCTGTCAAAGAATCCATCAACACAGCTCAGCTGGTAGAGCTGTACACCTCCAGAATTGTTTCGTTGCATGGCATTCCTCAAGTCATCTCCTCAGACCATGGAAGTTTGTTCACCTCCAAGTTCTGGGCTCCTTTCAGTCAGCCATGGGCAAAAAAATTTGCTTCAGCACTGTGTTTCACCCTCTGAGTAGTGGTCAAGTCGAAAGAGTGAACCAGATCCTCGAAGACATGCTGAGAGCTTGTGTCATCTCTTTCGGTATGAAGTGGGAAGATTGTCTCCCGTTTGCCGAATTCTCATACAACAACAGTTTCAATCAAGTGCCGACAAAGCTCCTTTTGAAATCCTCTATGGTAGAAAGTGCCGTACCCCGCTCAACTGGTCCGAGACTGGTGAACGTCAACTTCTTGGCAATGATTTGATCTCAGAAGCCGAAGAAATGTGCAAAGTCATATGTGAGAATCTCAAAGCCGCTCAATCGCGTCAAAAGAGTTACTATGATGGCAAGCATCATGACTTGGCCTTCGACATTGGAGATCATGTCTATCTCTGTGTTTCTCCTATGAAAGGAACCAAAAGATTTGGTATCAAAAGCAAGCTTGCTCCTAGATACGTGGGCCCTTTCAAGATTCTTGGCAAAAGAGGCGATCTAGCCTACCAACTCAAGCTTCCCCTCCAACTTTGCAAATGTTCACGATGTGTTTCACGTGTCTCAACTCCGCAAGTGCTTCAAAACACCTGAACGCACCATTCCATTCGAGGAGATTGATCTTCAACAAGACTTGTCTTATCGCGAGCACCCTGTTGCTATTCTTGAGGAAACTGAGCGCAAAACCCACAACAAGTCCATCAAGTTCTTGAAAGTGAAGTGGTCACACCATACCGACCGAGAAGCTACGTGGGAACGAGAAGATCACCTTCGTTCCGAGTATCCTTCCTTCTTCCAGTCCTAGATCTTGGGACATGATCTTTTGTAGTGTAGGAGAGTTTGTAATACCCCATATGTAACACTTTCCAATAATGGCAATAAAGCTTTCTCAATTTGATCCTTGTCCTTATCCCTGGGGGTTCTTGTCATTGAGCTCATTTTTTGCATGGCCATGTCATTTATTTTATTTTGCATCCTTGCATTGCTTCATCATCATGGCATCATGGCATCTAGTTTACTTCTTGTTATGATGAGTGTGTGTGAGGTCTTGTGATGTGGTGTGTGTGGTTCTAGCCTTTCCTAGCTAAACCCTTAACCCCCTCCTTGTTTCACTCTTCTTCTTCTTCTTCTTTCTTTTTATTTTCTGTCATTTCTTTACTCCTTTGTGCAAGTCACGTAGTCAAGCCCATTATTGTTCTTTCTTTTCCTAAAAATCTTGCACCATGTCTACAACCTCTCTGCCAAATATCACCCCATTTAGAATTGATTTGGTTGGGTTTTAAAATGACTAGAGTTTGAACCATATTCAAACTCCTTTTATTTTTCTGCCTCTAAAAATGTCCAAGTCAATTTTATTAAATAGGGCATAAATCACTGAGCATGAGGATATTTTTCTTTTCCCCTAACTCTTTTATTTTAGCCTGTGTTTTTCTTTTTCTTTCTGTCTGAAGAAATAAAGAAAAAGAAAGAAAAAGCAGCTCCAGCAGTGGCCTGGGCCTCCTCCTTCTTCTCCTCCCCCCACGCCCAGCCTTTTCCCTCGCAGCGCGGCCCAACTTCTCTCTCCCGTAGGCCCGCATAGCGCTCGCAGTCACGATGTCTCTCCCCTCGCGCATGGCCCCACCTGTCTGCCTCTCAACCCTGAGTCGCCGTCTTTCTCCATCACGCAAAGCAGAGCAGAGCGCGCGCTCACCGTCGCGCCGTGATCAGGGACGTCGAGGTCTCGTGATTCGAGCCACCCATTTAAACCCGTAGCTTGTCCTCTCCTTTTCCCTAGGGTTCCTCTTCCTCCTCTCACCGCCTGGATAGCCAAGCACCACCGGTTCCACCGCTCTAGTCGATACCCGCACGCATCTGAGAGCACCACCTCATCACAGGCGAGCCCCTCGCCGACCTCAGCCTCGCCAACGGTGTCCATCTGTGTCCTCGTCGTCGACTACTTCGACTATGTCCTCTATGCGGAGCCGATCGCTCCCACGCGGACGTCTTCTTCCTCTTCTTCGTCTCTGGCGCCCGTACCTGTTCAATACTCGCTGCTGTCGACATGGTCCACTCCTGGGCCAACCGAGCACATCTCCGTGCTCGTGGTGAGATCCTCTTTCTCCCCGTGCCTTTTCCCCTTCCTGCGCGCCCTCTACGTCCTAGTTCCTCGAGCGCCCGAGCTCATCGCCGTCGGACCTCGTCGCCGACAAGTGTTCCGACCCCTCTAGGCCGTGCTTTGCTGTCCGTTCGCTTCAGTGCGTCGTGTAGGAGCTGGCTGTGCAGTCGCCGTCCCGCCTAGGCCACTGCATCATCTGGTCGTTGCTCCGTCGCCACCGTTCTGTCGTTGCTCGCCGCCGGCGCTGTAGTGCTCATTAGGTGCGGCCAGTGCCTCGAGTAGGTGCAGAACTCCTCCAGGAGCACACCGCACACCTCCGCCGTCTCGTTTGGTCACCGGAGCAGCTCCGACGAGCCCAGCGTTTTCCCCTGTCTCTGCATATGTGGTTACCTCATCAGAGTTTGCACCTGTTATCTGTCAAGGTTCGAGTGCTATCGTAGTGGTTGTGTCTTCGTCAGATAAGCGCCGGGTCGTGTGTTCGAATCCGGTGCGGGGCAGTGGGTTTCGCCCCCTTTTTAATTTTCGCGTGTGGCTGACAGGTAGGCCCCACCTGTCAGCCTCACTATGCTACTTCCACCCCCGCGCGCACCCGCTGGCGCCCGCTCAGCCCAGCCGGCCCCCCTCGTCAGCGACATGGGCTAGATGACCCCTGGGTCATCTGGCCCTTGCTCTTGTGTTTTTTTTTCTGTTTTCTTTTTCTTTTTCTGTTTTTCTTGTTTATTTAATATCTGTGGAAATATGCTTCTGATGAAAATGAGTTATATATGAAAAGTGCTTAGAATTTCATGTAGATTATGAATATGTTGTTTGTTGCCATGTTTAAAAACATTTAAAATGCTATTTGAATTTAATCTTGTTTGAAATATGCCTAAATTTGTAAAAATCATAACTAAATATCTACAACTCCAATTTTAACAAACTTTATATGCTTTTAGGGTAGAAAAATGTGTAGCATATTTTGGTGCTATTGTTTAGCATGTTTGACAACTCTATGACAGAAGTTTTTCAGATCTGTCCCAAATGCAAATAAATTAATATGGGAGTTTTAGGATATTGTTGTTATTTATTTCCAGCCCATTTAAATGTGCTAGCATGTTTTTGTAATGTTAGTTGCACCTTGCCATGTTAACCAACTCCTTTAAAATTTGTTGGATGCTTGTTCGCATAATCAACATAAACTTGGTAGTTGTTCTTTTGTTTGTTTGTTTCTTGTGGGTGATCATGTTGTTTTGATGATATTGCACTCTTGTGACCCTAGGCCATGCATCATATCTACACTTGTCCTTGTTCATCATGTTCATGCATCATGTGCCTGATCATTGCATTGTGATTGATTGTGTTCCGTTGTGGCATTGTTGTGTTTGGTTAGAGCCCGGTGAGGATACGGAGTACGAGGTTCCTACCGAGGTTGAGTTTGAGGAGCAAGGTTACGATCCCTCCATGGAATCAACAGGCAAGATGAGCTTACCCAGATATCACTACTATCTTTTCCTATGCTAGATGTCTCGCTCTTTAGCTTATTGCCTCGATGCCTATGTCTGTTTGTCAGCCTCCTATTGTTGCCATGAAACTCTCTAACCGCCCACCTAGCAAACCGTTGTTTGGCTACGTAAGCTTCGCTCAGCCCCTCTTATAGCGTTGTTAGTTGCAGGTGAAGATTCGAAGATTCTTGCTTCATGATGAAGTTATTGTTGGGATATCACAATATATAAACTGTTAAACTAAATCATCTATATATTGGTAATGGGTGGAAGGCTAAGCCTCTTGCTTGGTGTTTTGTTCCACTCATGCCACCCTAGGAACCGTTAAACCGGTGTTATGTTCCTTGATTTTGCGTCCCTAACACGGTTCGGGTTTATGGGCCCCCTTGATAACCCGCTTAATGCTAAAGCTTTTCCAGCAAGGCCCAACATTGGTTTTACATTTGCCTAATAACTAAAACTTGCATTGGGCGTTGCAAACCCGAGTTCTTAATTAACAACCCTAGGCCAGTGCTTCACATGAGTGTTGGTCCAAACTGGGCAGCCTACGGGGCCACCTCGAGGAAACTCAAGGGCTGGTAAAAACCTGTAGGATGTCCCATCCAGTCGTGGCCTGATACGAGATACACGCGGCTACTATCAGGGTGTCGGCACGCTGGGAGGTCTTGCAGAATTAGTTTTACCTTTGTCGGAATATCTTGAGCACGGGATTCCGAGAATACTCGGGTCTTCCCACCTTGGAGTTGCGACTCCGCAGATCGTGACCTTGTGATGGGCTAAGTTGGGACACCCCTGCAGGGTTTGATCTTTTGAAAGCCGTGCCCACGGTTATGTGGCAGATGGGAATTTGTTAATATCCGGTTGTAGGTAACTTGACACCATGTTCATAATACACTACCCGCGTGAGTAACTGTGACGGTCTCTTTCCGAAGGGGTTCGGGTAGTGAACACGGCGGGGTTATGTTTGACATGCTTAGTTAGGATCACTTCATGATCACTTTGACGACCGTTGGCAACTTCTCTTCTCGCTCTAAACCCGTAAGTTAGTGCTAGTGCTACTGCAACCTTGTTTTAAGCCTTATCCACACCTAAGGCTTTGATAGTATTGCTACCCGGGAACGGGATTGCTGAGTCCTACGTTGCTCACAGATTCTACACAACCCCAGATGCAGGTACCGTTGAGAACTACACAGGTGGTGGTTCAGAGTTGTATTAGGAGTTCGATGAAGAGCGTGGGCGATATTACGTGTCTTACCCAGAGGATCAGTAGGGCTCTTACTAGGATGATCGGGACCTTGTGTTGCTTTATTTATGGTATCTTTCATTTGGATCTTCGTCCGTAGTCGGACTCTGACGTTATTGGATGATGTATGTTAATGTATTGCATTGTGTGATGTGGCGAGTGTAAGCCAACTACTCTTTTACATTTTCATCCCCTCTTTTTACATGAGTTATGCAAAGATACCATACTTGAGATCATTCTAGTATGCGATTATGCCTTTAAGTCGTGCCTCAACATGTGGGAGGTATAGTCACATACTGGGCATTACAGGTGTGAGGCTGCCGTCGCCGCAAAAAAACAGGGGGTGTGGGTGAGTGGAGGGATGGCCTGGCCAGCGATGGGAGTAGTAGGGGGCGGTGAGGCCTCCGCGGCAGCACAGCCGGCCACGGGAGGCAGGAGCCCGAGGCACGACCGGCGCTAGTTTGCTAGCTAGTTTGGGCGGCTGGAGCAAGAAGACCAGAGGTTGAAGAGGCACTAGGGCCGTTGGATGGGGATCGTACGGTCACTAGAGATAGAATCGTGCATATTGACTAAGTTGATAAAGCCCTCCATCCCCGTATGTCGGCGTCATTGGAACTAGGGTACCCAGACTTGCCTGTCTGCGGGCCCCGTTGCGCTCCTACTATGGCCTGGTACGGCCCAGCTGATCGACCAGCTGCACAAGACCCTCGCAAGGAGAACGACACCAGGACCCCCTCAGGAGCGGCCTCGGCTAAGCTGCTTCTGAGGGGCAGAGAACCCAAGGCCAAGCCTGCCTTAGGAGGAGGCAGTTACGCAAGCAGTGACGCACCATGCTAGCGGGTGCCAGCGCATGCCAGCGGCGCAGTTTCCGTTTTGGTGCAAAGGAGACAACGCAGGCGCAGGTTCTCGAGGAGCGAGACAAAGGTTTCCCCTTCGGTGCAACAAGACCGAAGACCACAAGGATGACAGGGAGGATGTCACCACCGAGCCCACCACCACGTCATCGTCTGATACCTTTGCAGGCGAAGACCGCTTTTGTCAGGATAGGAACGTCCTTGTGTTCCCGCTCAAAATGGCCGTTGTGGGATCCCTTCCCACCTAAACATTTCGGGGTAAGAGGACCCTGGCCGCCTATATAAGTAGCTAGGATTCCCACTATAGAGCCAAGTGGATCAAATCTCATTGGCCCCGCCTTCACACCAAGGAGCAAGAACACGTGCCACCTGACCCTCTTGAGCTCTTCTCCTGAGCCCAAGAATCACTGTACTTGTTCATACTCAAGCCCTCCTGAGGCTAATCCACCCAAGCAGGACGTAGGGTTTTACACTGCAAGGTGGACTGAACCTGGGTAAACTCGTGTGTGCTTTTACTTGTTGCTGGCTCAGATCTCACCACCGGGCGGGGGCGTGGCGCTAGGTAGACGTGAGTGGCAGAGATCTTCGTTCGCGCCCCTGTGTTCGAACTTCTTGGGTTTGCAGAGCTCGTAATCCAACATTTGGCGTGCCAGGTAGGGGGCGTGCCGAAATCTCACCTCTCCGATGACCTCGTCTCACTCTCATTCGTCGACCTCGATTCACCGCCATGGTGGAAACACGCCGAGCACGCGCCGCCCGCCACGCCGCCAACATCGCTCAGACGGCGCCCGCGGGCAATGTTGCACCGCTCCGCCCCAACTCGCCGGTCGCCAACGCCGCCATCGACCCGGCCGTCCACGAGCAGCAGGACTCATCGCTGCCGCCGTCCATGCGGCACGATGGCCGCACGGCGACACCATCACCCTCGCCGGCCGCGTCGTCGTCCTCGCTGATCCGCCATGGGCCGGTCTACCAGCAGCCTGCGCTGCTGATGGCGCAGGAGCTCCTACGCTACCGTCCAGCGGACAACCTCTACGATGAGTGGCTCCACCGCATCACTGAGCTCGTCAACGCCGCCGGGGAGGTACCTACACCGAACCACTCCTCCTGTCCTCCGTCGCTCATGGCGGGGAATGTGGACCACGACGCCCCGGCTCCACCTCCGCTGCATGGCGCTGGCCAGGGGCTCAGACGCGAGGCTCCACGGCGCGAGCAGCCCCGCAGGGTCCTTGCGCGCGAAGATGAGAGCTGCCATGTGGTCCCGCATCCCCAGGTAGAAGCTCGCGGGCTCCCCGTTTTGCAGCACCAGAACTGCGCACCATAGGAGGTGGTGGCGCCTGTACCCCAAGAACCCGCACCGCAGGCGCAGGGGGCGCCTGCAATCATGAGCGTGGCTGGATGTCGCCGCCCTAGCTCCAGAGCTGTGGCGCCTCGTCTGGCCTGGCAAGTTCAAGCCGGATCTGCCTCCGTGCTATGATGGCACCGCCGACCCTGCAGAGTTCCTCCAGCTCTACGAGCTGAGCATCAAGGCGTCCAACGACACCGAGCAGGTCATGGCGAACTGGTTCCCCATGGCCCTCAAGGACGGCGCTCACTCCTGGCTCCTGAACCTCCCCGCAGGATCCATCTCCTCCTGGGGGGGAGCTTCGTGAGTGTTTCGTCGCCAACTTCCAAGGTACCCGCGACCGAGCCCCGGCGGCTGCGGATCTGCGCCGCGTGAAGCAGCAACCTGGGGAGACCCTGCAGAAGTACATCCAGCGTTTCAACACCGTGCGCCTCAGCATCCCCAGGGTCTCGGACGAGGCCATCATCTCGGTGTTCTCCGATGGTGTCCGCGATGTCAGGATGAAGGAGGACTCGCCATCCACTAGGACCTGTGCACGGCCCTCGAGATGTTCAATCTCGTGGCGAAGTGCGCCAGGGCAGAGGAAGGCCACCGCTCTCTCCTGGAGCTGCCAGAAGCGGAGGCTCACGACAAGAAGGCCAAGGGCAAGGAAGCAAAGCGCAAGGGACCCACCATGCTAGCTGCAGAGCCAGAAGTGAAGCGTGACTGCGGCTACAACGACCCCCCAGAGACAACTGTCCGTACTGCGTCTTCCACGATGTTCACAACCACAACACCTTCGACTACCAAGAGCTCACGGCGATGCGTGGCGGGCGCACCGGGCAGCGTCCTGAGCGCGACAACCGTGGCTACGGCCACGGAGGGGGCCATGGAGGAGGGCACTGGGACGGCAGGAACTCGCACCAAGGATGGCGTGACCAACCTCGTGAAGACCGCTGGCAGGAGCAGCCTCGTGATGCCCCCTGGCGCGACCAGCCTTGTGAGGGTCGCCCTCAGGGCAACACGGGCCTGCCTCTGCTGCCATCACCGCCAAAAAGGAATGACGATGACTGCCAGGGAGACGAAGCAGGGGGCTTTCAGGAGCCACGCGCGGTTGCATGCATCTTGGGAGGAGCCCACGCTCTGGCTTCCCACCGCATCTTCAAGCAGTTCGCTCATGAGGTGAACGCGGTGCTCCCGAGGCCTGACGCCGCGCGCAACCTCAGGTGGACCAAGCAGGTCATCGCCTTTGACCCCAAGGATTAGCTTAACTACACCGCAGTCCCACGCACTCTCCCGATGCTCTGCACTACGACCATGACCAACGTTCTCGTGACCAAGACCCTCATCGACGGTGGAGCAGGGCTCAACGTCCTCTCCATCCAGACCTTCGAGACGCTCTAGGTCCCCTACGATCAGCTCCACCCAACCAAGCAATTCTACGGAGTCACAGATGGCTCCACACGCCCGATGGGGCAGGTCCGCCTCCCCATCACCTTCGATGATCATGACAACTATCACACCGAGCTCATAGACTTCGACGTCGCCAACATTCACCTCCCGTACAACGCCTTCCTAGGGTATCCGTCCCTCGCCAAGTTCATGGCAGCGACCCATCACGTCTACAACATCCTCAAGATGCCCGGGAGTGGCAGGGTCATCACGATCGCCTACGACGAGAAGGAAGCAGTGCGTTCCCTGGAGCGCGCCTACCTGACTGCGGCGGTCGAGAGCTCCGACGAAGATGGAGCCATCTTTGCCCTGCAGACCGCCCCCAAGAAGAAGAAGCACCTGCCCGCAGATAGACCTCAGGATGCAGGGGCTCCTGACGGCACCGCCTCGGGTCCCGCGCCTGCTGACGAGGCGCCCTCCACCCTCGCATAGGGAGGCGCGCCCAACGCCCCTCTCAGGACGGGCTCAGCGGCTCTCCTCTGGAGTGCCTCTGGTCTGACCAGTGTCACGAGGGAGGTGCTCGGGCACCACCTACAGGCGCGTCTCGACGCGCGTTTTTGTGAGCCCAGCGTGAGCCATACATCGCTAGGGGGCTAGGACTTCATCGACCAGGTTACGTGGGAACTTCAGTACGCAAGGCTCATACGCGGTGGGCGCAACCGCGCGGCACCAAGCTCACCTACCCGCAACTCAAGCAACCAATTCCACATCTGTGTTGACATCGGGGGCCTCAACCGAGCCGCTTCTCTGGAGCCCTTCTGGCCGACGGCTGTCGGCTGAAGGAGGACTCTCCCCTGCAGTTACATCCGCACGCTCTTTGGCTTCCGCAACATAGCTGCCACGTTCCAGTACCTCACACGACAGGCTTTGGGGGCTCAGGAGGCTCAGTGGAAGGCGGTCCTGACGGAGCAGGAGCCGGACCCCCGTGACCACTGAGAGCCTCCGGAGCCCCGGGGCCTCACGAGCCCGGCAATCCTCAGGAGCGACCCGCATGACTCGCATCTTCAGCGACCCCAACTCTTCTTCAACGACAAGTATCAGGTGATGTCTCAGGTATTCAATCGAGGGTGCCCCCCGGGCTGCATCATCCTCGGGCTGCTGGGGGCTCACCCCCACAGCTGTCTCTTTTGCGCATAAGTCAAGGCTAGTTGGTTCTCCCTACTTGCATTATCCATATGCTTGGCGTCCTCACCGCCACTAAGGTCATGAGCCCTTGCGAGCCTGCTACTTCTCGAGCTTGCATTGTATTCCCTCGAAGAGGAAAGGGAGATGCATCACAGTAGCGTAAGTATTTCCCTCACTTTTTGAGAATCAAGGTATCAATCCCGTAGGAGACCACGCGCGAGTCCCTCGCACCTGCACAAACAAATAAGAACTTCGCAGCCAACGCGATAAGGGGTTGTCAATCCCTTTACGGTCACTTACAAAAATGAGATCTGATAGAGATGATAGTTTATATTTTTGGTATTTTTGTTTATAAGAACAAAAAGTAAAAGCGGAAAAAGTAAAGTAGATGTAGATTGATATGTTGAGAATAGACCCGGGGGCCATAGTGTTCTCTAATGGCTTCTCTCATGAGAGCGATATTCTACGACGGGTAAACAAATTATTGTCGAGCAATTGATAGAAAAGCGAATAATTATGAGACTATCTTGGCATGATCATTGTATATAGGCATCACGCCCGAGACAAGTAGACCGACTCCTGCCTGCATCTACTACTATTACTCCACACATCGACCGCTATCCAGCATGCATCTAGTGTATTGAGTTCATAAGAATAGAGTAACGCCTTAAGCAAGATGACATGATGTAGTGGGATAAACTCAAGTAATATCATATGAACCCCATCTGTTTATCCTCGATGGCAACAATACAATACGTGCCTTGCTGCCCCTACTGCCACTGGGAAAGGACACCGCAAGATTGAACCCAAAGCCAAGCACTTCTCCCATTGAAAGAACTATAGATCTAGTAGGCCAAACCAAACCAATAATACGAAGAGACTTGCAAGGATATTATGAGCACACATAAAGAGTTCAGAAAAGAACCAAATATTTCTCATAGATAATCTTGATCATAAACTCACAATTTATCGGATCTCGACAAACACACCGCAAAAAGAGATTACATCGAATAGATCTCCTCGAAGACCGAGGAGAACTTTGTATTGAGATCCAGAGAGAGAGAAGCCATCTAGATACTAGCTATGGACCCGAAGGTCTGTGGTAAACTACTCACAACTCATGGTGAGGGTGATGATGCTGACGTAGAAGCACTCTGTGATGGACCCCCCTTCGACGGAGCTCCGGAACAGGCTCCAAGACGGGATCTCACGAGAACAGAAGGTTGCGGCGGTGGAATTAGGGTTTTCTCTCTGTTGCTGATGGTTTCGGGGTACATAGGCTTATATAGGAGGAAGGTGCACACCGGGGGACTCACGAGGGGCCCACGAGGCAAGGGGCCACGCTCTGGGCAGGGGGGCTCGCCCCCCACCCTCGTGGGCACCTCGTATCCCCTACTCCGTGGTTCTCAAGTCTCCCGTGCATGATTTTCTCCAAAAATATCTCTCCCGAAGGTTTCATTCCGTTTGGACTCCCTTTGATATTCCTTTTCTGCAAAACCCTAAAACAGGCAAAAAACAGCAATCTGGACTGGGCCTTTGGTTTAGTAGGTTAGTCCCAAAAATAGTATAAAAGTGTATGACAAAGCCCATTAAACATCGAAAACATCATAAATAATAGCATGGAGCAATAAAAAAAATTATAGATACGTGGGAGACGTATCAAGCATCCCCAAGCTTAATTCCTGCTCGTCCTCGAGTAGGTAAATGATAAAAACAGAATATTTAATGTGGAATGCTAACTGACATAGTTTTTCAATGTAATTCTCTTAATTGTGGCATGAATGTTCAGATATGAAAGATTCAAGATAAAAGTCTATATTGACATAAGAAATAATAATACTTCAAGCATACTAACAAAGCAATCATGTCTTCTCAAAATACTTTGGCTAAAGAAAATTATCCCTACAAAATCATATAGTCTGGCTATGCTCCCTCTTCATCACACAAAATATTCATATCATGCACAACCCCAATTTCAGCCAAGCACTTGTTTTCATACTCTATTCTTTCAAACCTTTCAACTTTCACGCAATACATGAGTGTGAGCCATGGACATAGCACTATGGGTGGAGTAGAGAGGTGGTTGTGGAGAAGACAAAAGGAGGGAGATAGTCTCACATCAACTAGGCGTATCAACGGGCTATGGAGATGCCCATCAATAGATATCAATGTGAGTGAGTAGGGATTGCCATGCAACGGATGCACTAGAGCTAAATATGTATGAAAGCTCAAGAAAAGAAACTAGTGGGTGGGCATCCAACTTGCTTGCTCACGAAGACCTAGGGAATTTGAGGAAGCCCATCGTTGGAGTATACAAGCCAAGTTCTATAATGAAAATTCCCACTAGTATATGAAAGTGACTAAACATGAGACTCTCTATCATGAAGAACATGGTGCTACTTTGAAGCACAAGTGTGGAAAATGATAGTAGCAATTGTCCCTTCTCTCTTTTCTCTAATTTTTTTGGAGGGGCTTTTTCTATCTTTTTTTATTAGCCCCTCTCTATTTTTTGGGCCATCTTTTTTTTATTGGCCTTTCCTCACATGGGACAATGCTCTAATAATGATGATCATCACACTTTTATTGATTTACAACTCGATATTACAACTCGATACTATAACAAGTATGACTCTACATGAGTGCCTCCGGCTGTGTACCGGGGTGTGCAATGAATCAAGAGTGACATATATGAAAAATTATGCATGGTGGCCTTGCCACAAATACGATGTCAACTACATGATCATGCATGGCAATATGACAATATGATGCATGTCATATGAACGGAACGGTGAAAAGTTGCATGGCAATATATCTCAGAATAGCTATGGAAATGCCATGATAGGTAGGTATGGTGGATGTTTTGAGGAATAATATGGTGGCTGTTTTGAGGAAGGATATATAGTGGGTTTATGGTACCGGCGAAAGTTGCGCGGTACAAGAGAGGCTAGCAATGGTGGAAGGGTGAGAGTGCGTATAATCCATGGACTCAACATTAGTCATAAGAACTCATATACTTATTGCAAAAATCTACGAGTCATCAAAACAAATTAATAAACACATGCTCCTAGGGGGGAGGTTGGTAGGAGTTAACCATCACGCGTCCCCGACCTCCACACAAAGGTTGGCACTTTACAAATACCTCATGCTCTAACTTCGTCACATAGCGGTTCACCATACGTGCATGTTATGGGAATCACTAACCTTAACACAAGTATTTCTCAATTTCATAATAACTCCACTAGCATGACTCTAATATCACTATCCTCATATCTCAAAACAATTATCAAGCATCCAGCTTCTCATCATATTCAATGCACTTAGTGTGAAAGTTTTTACTACATTGATATTGGATGTCTATCATGTGAAGACTAGTTTTATAGCCTAAACAGATTACCATGCTGTTTTAATAGACTCTCAAAAGGATATAAGTGAAGCATGAGAGTTCAACAATTTCTCCAAAATATTATCACCACCGTGCTCTAAAAGATATAAGTGAAGCACTAGAGCAAAAACTATTCAACTCAAAATATATAAGTGAAGCACATAGAGTGTTCTATCAATTCCTAGGCCATATTTAACTCTCTCAAATAGGTGTGTCCAGCAAGGATGATTGTGGAAAAATAGCAAGCAAAGTCTCAAATTATACAAGACGCTACAAGCAAACCACATATCATGTGGTGAATAAAAATATAGCTCCAAGTATAGTTATCGATGGATGAAGACGAAAGAGGGGATGCCTTCCCGGGGCATCCCCAAGCTTAGGCTTTTGATTGTCCTTGAATTTTACTTGGGGTGCCTTGGGCATTCCCAAGCTTAGGCCCTTGATACTCTTTGTTCCATAGTCCATCAAAGCAATACTCAAAACTTGAAAACTTCACAACACAAAACTTAGACAAAAATTCTCACGAGCTCCGTTAGTATAAGAAAGCAAATCACTACTCAAAGGTACTGCAATGAATTCATTCTTTGTTTATATTGGTGTTAAACCTAATGTATTCCAACTTCTCTATGGTTCATACCTCCCAATATTACTCATAGATGCATTGAAATAAGCAAACAACACACGAAAAACAGAATCTGTCAAAAATAGAACAGTCTGTAGTAATCTGCAGATTTCACATACTTCTGTAACTCCAAAAAAATCAAACTAAATTGGTAAACGTGAGGAATTTGTGTGTTAATCATCTGCAAAAATAATCAACTAAATAGCACGCTCTGGTAAAATCTGATGACCATTCTAGCGAGCGCTAACGATTCCGTTTTTCACAGCAAGATCACATAAACTTCACACAAGTCTTCCCAAAGGTTCTACTTGGCACAAACACTAAACAAAACATGAAATCACATATAAACAGAAGCTATATGCAATATTTATTCCCTAATATCAGCAAAAACAAAAAATATAAAATTGGGTTGCCTCCCAATAAGCGCTATCGTTTTACGCCCCTAGCTAGGCATGATACATGATAGATCTAGGTATTGCCATCTTTGGAAGGCAATTCTTTAATTAAGCACTTATGAATCTCAGGCATTTCTTTATCCCTATTAATAATCAAACTCTTGTGCAAGAAATCTAGAAATTCTAAAGTGTCAAAAGGGTCTCTTGCAAGAGTAGGAAAATTAGGGTGAACACTTATGGATTTGAGATCCGCAATTCCTTTACTAGATGTTTCACCCTTGTCTTTAGGGACATACATGAACTTAGATAATTTAGTGGTAGAGGTATTTGGAGTAGTTTTTATAGCAGAAAGAGCAGAACCCACATTAGTAATAATATCCTCAAGCTTATTGATTCTAGTGGAATCCTGATCTAGCTTTTCTTTAACTATGGGCTCCTTTTCCTTAAGATTTTTCAGATTAACTCCTACCTTGGATCCATATTGAGTAATTTCATTATGGATTTTTCTATCCAAGTTCTCTACTAGTTCTACCATAGCAAATTTGTTTTCAATAATTTCTAACCTTTGCATAACATGCTCCAAAGTTAAAACGGTCCCATTAACCATAAGAGGTGGTGAGCCAAATAATTCAGTCATAGCATTATAAGAATTAAAGGTATGGCTACCCAAGAAATTCCCTCTGGTAATGGTATCTAAGATAAAACTATTCCACGGAGTTATGCCAACATAGAAATTGCGAAGAAGCACGGAAATGGAAAGCTTCCTATTGGATCTATTCTGAGCATTCCAAATTCTATACCATGCATGTTTTAAGTTTTCTTCCTCCCATTGTTTAAAGTTGAGGACCTCACCCTTGGGAGTGTTGATAATGATAGGTGTGCTAGACATGATGACAAGCAAGCAAGCAACACACAAGCAGACAAGAAGCAAGCGAACGATAAACACACGACAGAAGAAGGGCAAATAAAACGGCAATGGTGAAGTGGGGGAGAGGAAAACGAGAGGCAAAAAAAGTAATGCGAAGGATAAAGGGTTTGTGATAGGTACTTGGTATATTCTTTTGCGTAAGCCTCCCCGGCAACGGCGCCAGAAATTCTTCTTGCTACTTCTCGAGCTTGTGTTGTATTCCCTCGAAGAGGAAAGGGAGATGCAGCACATTAGCATAAGTATTTCCCTCAGTTTTTTAGAACCAAGGTATCAATCCAGTAGGAGACCACGCGCGAGTCCCTCGCACCTGCAAAACAAATAAGAACTTCGCAGCCGAAGCGATAAGGTGTTGTCAATCCCTTTACGGTCACTTACGAAAGTGAGATCTGACAGAGCTGATAGTTTATATTTTTGGTATTTTTGTTTATAAGAATAGAAAGTAAAAGCGAAAAAAGTAAAGTAGATGTAGATTGATATGTTGAGAATAGACCCGGGGGCCATAGTGTTCTTTAGTGGCTTCTCTCATGATAGCGATATTCTACGGCGGGTAAACAAATTACTGTCGAGCAATTGATAGAAAAGCGAATAATTATGAGACTATCTAGGCATGATCATTCTATATAGGCATCACGTCCGAGACAAGTAGACCGACTCCTGCTTGCATCTACTACTATTACTCCACACATCGACTGCTATCCAGCATGCATCTAGTGTATTGAGTTCATAAGAACAGAGTAACGCCTTAAGAAAGATGACATGATGTAGAGGGATAAACTCAAGCAATATGATATAAACCTCATATTTTTATCTTCGATGGCAACAATACAATACGTGCCTTCCTGCCCCTACTATCACTGGGAAAGGACACCGCAAGATTGAACCCAAAGCCAAGCACTTCTCCCATTGCAAGAACTATAGATCTAGTAGTCCAAACCAAACCAATAATTCGAAGAGACTTGCATGGATATTATGAGCACACATAAAGAGTTCAGAAAAGAACCAAATATTTATCATAGATAATCTTGATCATAAACTCAAAATTCATCGGATCTTGACAAACACACCTCAAAAAGAGATTACATCGAATTGATCTCCTCGAAGACCGAGGAGAACTTTGTATTGAGATCGAGAGAGAGAGAGAGAGAGAGAGAGAGAGAGAGAGAGAGAGAGAGAGAGAGAGAGAGAGAGAGAGAAGAAGCCATCAAGATACTAGCTATGGACCCGAAGGTCTGTGGTAAACTACTCACAACTCATGGTGAGGGCGATGATGATGATGTAGAAGCACTCCGTGATGGATCCCCCCTCCGACGGAGCTCCGGAACAGGCTCGAAGATGGGATCTCATGGGAATAGAAGGTTACGGCGGTGGAATTATGGTTTTCTCTCTGTTGCTGATGGTTTTAGGGTACGTAGGCTTATATAGGAGGAAGGAGGACACCGGGGGACTCACGAGGGGCTCACGAGGCAGGGGGGCGTTCCCTGGGCAGGGGGGCGCGCCCCCACCCTCGTGGGCACCTCATAGCCCCTACTCCGTGGTTCTCAAGTCTCCCGTGCGTGATTTTCTCCAAAAATATCTCTCCCGAAGGTTTCATTCCGTTTGGACTCAGTTTGATATTCCTTTTCTGCAAAACCCTGAAATAGGCAAAAAACAGCAATCTGGACTGGGCCTTTGGGTTAGTAGGTTAGTCCCAAAAATAATATAAAAGTGTTTGACAAATCCCATTAAACATCCAAAACATCATAAATAATAGCATGGAATAATAAAAAATTATAGATACGTTGGAGACGTATCAGAGCCCGCCTGCGACCGCCCGATGATTAAGGACTGGCACGGCATCTGTGCTCGGGTCCGTCCCTGCAGCATCGCTAAATCCAAGGGTTGAGCTCTGTCTCGCGAGCCATTCCCGTGACTTCACCTCCCGTGGTCCTTGGTGCCTTGTTCTCGCATGGGGCTAATCATGGATGGGTAAGTGGGGGCCCATGGCAGGTGCCTCACTCACGCGAGAACCGCGCGCCGGTTGTCTTTTTTTGTACTGTTGCGTGAGAAGACTGGGCCTGGCGTCTATGCTCGGGTTCGTCCCTGCAGCGTCGATAAATCCAGCGGCTAAGCTCTGTCTTATGGGCCGGTCCCGCTAACGTCACCTCCTGGGGGGTGCTGCGGCCTTCTCATGCGATGCCCTCTAGAGATGCACTCGGCGCAGGTCGACACAACGCATCTCTTTTCACATTTTTGGAGAAGAAGACTCAGGCGCAACCCGCCTCAGGGTTGGGTCTCGTGTCTGATGCATAAGCTCACGAGAACTTGCTCAGAGTCTTTCAACTCGTCCCGAGGAGGGCCCATATACACCTTGGCTATCCTGCCGTGCAAGCCACGTGTCAGGACGGGGTTGTACATGCCCCGAAGTCTCTCCCGGTGGGAGGCTCCCTCGCACGGTCTAGTGGAAGTACCATGCTCCGCGCTGGCAGAACCAACCGAGGAGCGGTTTTGCCCACAAACCAGTGGAAGCACCAAGCTCCGCGCTGGCCGCTACGACTGAGGCGCGGTTATGCCCACACTCCGTGCAAGTGTGGTAGCTCTATGCTCCGCGCTAGTTATAAACAACTGAGGGCGGCCCCCAGTGGTCGCACCAACCTCAGGGAGCTTTTCAGCTCACGACGCTCACAGCTTCTCCTTGGATGGGTGTCGCAAGGGGGGCTAGGCACGGGGGCTATGCTCAGGTCATGCCTGGCAGACGCCACCCTACCAGGTGCCCAGACACCTGGCTTTCTCGCGCCCCCATCCTAGGAGAAGGCTCGTGAGCAAGGTATGGTGCTCGTTCTCCCTCACTAGAGCCGTTCGTACGTCAAGGGGGACCACTGGGCATCGCGACCTAGGGGCCTCACTAGTCACGTAGCGCCTCACTCCTTGAGCCCGGTGCTCAACGGCGGTCGAGGTATGCGCGGAGCTGGGCCCTGCCGATGCAGAATGCAAACGAGATCGCTTGAGTGGTAAGGGGGACCCCTGGGCATCGCGACCCAGGGGCCTCATTAGCCATGTAGCCCCTCATTCCTTGAGTCTAGTTATCACGATAACCCCGGTCACCCAGAGGGCTCAATGGCAATAGAGGTATGCGCGGGGTTGGGCCCTGCCGACGCAGAGCACCTAAGCAAACATGAAAGGAAGCAAGCACGGAAATCACCAAGTTCAAGTCTAGTTATTACAATAATATCAAGTTCACCAAATTCAAGCGAGTCCTCACGCCTCCCGAGGCACTTGCATTTCTCTCATCTTGACAAGGACAGGTCAGGCTCCGCGCACGTCACCTCACCAGGTCCTTGGTGCCTCCACCTTTGCGAAAGGGAACCTAGGACAGGACGTCGGGAGCAGCCACCTTCCCAAGACTATGACTGACGCGCAGACATGTCTCCAGAAGTTCCGGACCCGGCCCGGCTCGGCGGCCTTGGGAGCGGCTGCTGCCACCCCCTCGTGAGGGCAACTTGGGCGCAGAAGGGGGAGCTCCTGAGCATCGCGCCTTAGGGTCCCAACTGGCCCCTGAGCCCTTACCCCCTGGCCTTGCGCATGGCATCGCGACCCGGCATACCACTGGCGGCCTAGGCACCTCAGGCGGCGGGTCCCGAGAGCGCAGTGTTTCGCCTCGTGGGGAACGCGGCAGATGCAGCCCTGTAGCCAGCAGTAGTTGGCAGGACAAGGCGCGATCTAGTGTCACTGCCGCCCGATCGTAAAGGATCACTAAGATAAGTGTTCAACGCCCACATTCACTCGCGTACCTACGCCTCCACCCACCGTAATTGTGAATTCGCTGGAGCACGAAGGCCCCTCTCGTCGGCTCTCGCGGTCTCTACCTGCATGCTAAGGGGGACCTCCCGAGCATCGCGCCTCGGGGGCTCTTACCGGACCCTGGGCCGCTCACCTCCTGGCCTTGACCACGGCATCACAACCTGGCATACCAGCGACGGCTGAAGCCTGCCTAGGGATTGGGTCTCGCAGGCGTAGGACCCTAAGCTACCGCAGGGACAGAAGAAAGGGAAAATCTTGCTCTAGCGAAGGATCTCATGAGGAACATAAGTTCATGGCATCGGACAACAGCAAAAGTGTCGAAAAGATTTACATGCCCTCATGGGGCCATCCATGGTTGCCTCACAGGGACCAAGCAAAAGAAGGGCGCTCCCGAAGGGACACGGCCCGGGTTCCATCAGCAGTGACAGCGGCTGGAGGACGCTGCTCCTCTCCGGCGGCTCGTAGCTTTCGTCAGAGCTGGAGGCCGTTTCAGGAGAAGCATAGCTGCTGATGGAGGAGTCGAAGGCAGAGTCGACGGTGAACGCTTCGCCCCGGGCCTCGTCGCCTTGGCAGCATGGGAGATGGTCGCCGGCGGACCCATCCTCCGCGTTGTACGCCACTCGCCGGCTGTCGTCCCCGAAGACCTTGAAGGTCAACATGGCCAGCCCGTCCAGCGTGAAATGAAGAATGTGCCTCCCGGTGGGGGCGCAGGCGCGGCGCACCACGCCCTAACCCCAGGTCATGTAGACCTTGCCGGAGGAGATCACATCCACATCGGCGTATGAAGGAGGGAGATGGCATCCTTCGTGCCGCAGCTGCATCGTTACCCGTCCGCGAGCCGGGAGCACCTCCTTCAAGAATGGGGGAAAGAGGATCCAAGAATGCACAGGGGCTCCTGCCCACACGACAAACTCGCGGACGTCGTCTTTAGTATGGGACGGCGACGGGAGGCATGAAATCACTCGCCTCTCCAGGCGGCTGACCGCACCGCCACCGTTGCCGCCGCCCGTGCATCGCATGCCTATCGCTGGAGCACCCACCCGGGGCGGGAATCCTGGTGGCGCCCGCGTGCACCACGTACAGGCGTCCGCCAGCCTCAGGGGCACCCTTGGGGAGCCGCGGCGCCTCTTCTTCGGTGAGAGCTGCTCGGGCTCCACCATCGGAGCCTTCCCTTTGTGTTTAGCCAAGAACCTACGTATAGGCGCCATGGAAAAACCCTCGACGAAGGAAGAGGACCTGGGGTTTGATCTGCAAAAGTCAAGTGAACGGAGGTGGCGCTTCACCCCCTATTTATAGTGTGAGAAGATCAATCGCCGGCCACTCGCGCATGGCCATAATGACCCTGCCATCCGCGCCAGGGAGACGTCAAGTCGCACAGTCACCAAGGCTGCGTGCGGAGCGGAGTCTCCCACGTCCCATCCAACCGTCACGCGCCAGCCCGGCCCGTAGTATTTTGGGGCCGCGACGCTTTGTCCTCTACTAAGGCTTTGCCCCGAAGCCAACTCTGCGCGCGCCTGATACGTCCAAAACGTATCTATAATTTCTGCTTGCTCCATGCCACTTTTGGGTGATATTGCTATGATATTAATACACTTCCATACACTTTTGATCATATTTGGACTAACCTACTAATCCAGTGCACCCCGGTGCCAGTTTCTGTTTTCGGCTGTTTTTGTATTTCAGGTTTTCACGTTACGAGAACTGCCAGGAAAAATCCAGAAAAATTATATAAAAAATCAGCGTTCCAAAACCTACCTTGCGCCCGAAGGACAACCGGGGGTGGGGGGGGGGGGCACCAGGGCTCCAGGCGCCCTGGCGGCGCGCCCCCCCTGGGCCGCGCCGGGGGGCGCCTGGGCCCCCCGAGCCCCATCTAGTGCCCCCCTTTCGGCATATATTTAGAGCGTCCTTCGAAACCCTCGGTACGGGAACTCTTTTTCGCGATTTCATCTCTGTTCCGCCGCCTCCGCCGCTTCCAAGATCGGGAGCACCAGGAGAACTCTTCCCGGCACCCTGCCGGAGGGGAGGATCACCATCGGGAGCCTCTCCACCACCATGGATGCCTCCCGGATGAGTTGTGAGTAGTCTCCCTTGGACCATGAGTCCATGACCAGTAGCTATGTGATGTTCTCCTCCCGTTCTTGTGCTTCACTAATTAGTCCTCGTGAGCTGCCCTACATGATCGAGGCACATATGTAATCCTTATGCTGTTGCTATGATGAGTTTGCTGGGATCCGATGGATTATGAGATTATGTTCAGATTGATCTTGAGTAATATATTTGATCTACCTCTTCTATATTTATGTTCATAAGTAATTCTTGCATGTTCTCCGTTGTTATTTATTGCTTTGGCCAAGTAATACGTAGTGACTCCAAGAGGGAACGTTATGCTTGATTGTGGGTTCATGCCCCTCGATGACTAGCTTGAGTGACAGAAACATGAGTCTAGGGGATGTGCTATTGCCACAAGGGGGAAAACAACGGTGCTTGTGCCCGCGGGTGCAAGGATTGTTTACTTTACGCAAAGTTCTTTTAATGCAGTTGTCTGTTCCTTTGAGTTTACACTATGGGTGGGACTCGCAACTTAATACCAGCGAGATGTTCTGGATAGATATCTCAAGGTGGATGATTAGTAGTAGATATTGATGGATTTCGGTATACTTACTTTGGCGTACCGCCCATGCTTTGAACCTCAACCTTTCTTGCAATGTAGTCAGCATTGGTTTGCGTTCGTGGTCCTGTCAATTGCCCAGCTGTAATTCGTTTACCTCACATAGCTGTTTTATCGTCTTTTGGGAGAGAGACATCACTAGTGAACATCATGAGACTCCGGTCCATATTACCATCATTGATCACATCCGCTATTTACTTTTCGCTTTTACTTACTATTGCAAACATTATCTATCACTACTATCATTTGCGTTTAATCCTTTGTGAACTACAAGGCCGGAGGGATTGACAACCTCTCTGTACTCGTTGGGAGCAAAGTTATTTGTATCTGTGTGCAGCCCACGTTGATTGCTAATCCGCGCCGTTAGCAGTTGACACCTACTTGTTGAACCTAGGAGTCTCTGGGGATTCGATCCTTGGCATCTTTGCTAAGGGAAAAACTTCCACAACACTGCATCTTACACCTTCCACCTGGGGTAACCAACCAGGGGTTAGAGGCCCATCAAGGACTTTTTCTGGCGCCGTTGCCGGGGACTCCACTCTTCAGGATAGGGGAGTTGCACGCTATATTTTACCTTTGCTTTTAGTCTTGTTAGTTTACCTTTCAGTTTTTGCTTTAGTACCTTTTATAGAAAATCACAAAAATAGTTATCTTGCTTGCTTGCTATTATGGGTTCTACCAAAAACACTAAATGGGAGGAGTATACCCCTTCTTCCATTACCCCAATTACTACTGTCGGGATCTACAAAAGTGATAAACCTTGTGATTATATTAGTCTTGACGGAGGGTTATGCCCATGGCATGGTCTTCCAGGAAAAGAGTATGAGCCTCAATTTAAAATTGCTCCTAAGCTTCCCCAAACTTGGGAAGATGTTCAAACTCTTATAATAGAGAGCGATTCAAACAAATAGGATGACACTACAATTCTTCCCACTAATGATAAAATTGATTTTGATAATTGTAGTATTTCAGAAGTTGTCACCTTTCTACAAGGAATGGCCAAAGATCCCCACACTAGCACGCTTAATCTTGCCTTCACAGAGCACGTCACTAATGCTCTTATCAAAGCTAGGGAGGAGAAACTTAGAGTAGAAGCCTCCATACCTAGAAAGCTAGAAGATGGTTGGGATCCTATGATTAAAATTAAGATAAACAACTTCTCATGCTATGCTTTATGTGATATTGTAGCCAGTACTTCTATTATGCCCAAAAGACTATATGATATGCTTAAATTGAAACCTTATGATTCTTGTTCTTTTGGTGTTCGTCTCGTTGATTCTTCCATAAAGAAACCTTTGGGGAGGATCGACGATGTTCTTATAGTTGTCAATGATAATTATGTTCCCGTTGATTTTACTATTATGGATATTGAATGTGATCCTTCATGTCCAATTATTTTGGGACGTCCCTTTTTACGCACCGTTGGTGCTATCATTGACATGAAAGAGGGTAATATAAAATTTCAGTTTCCTCTCAAGAAAGGGATGGAACACTTCCCTCGAAAGAAGATCAAGTTACCTTTTGAGTCCGTTGTACGGGCTAGCTATTCTTTTACTCTTGATAAAACTTGATCTATATGCATTATGCCTAGCTTAAAGGCATAAAAGAAAGCGCTTTAGGGAGGCAGCCCACATGAATAAATTTTTATATTTTGCTTTTGTTGTGTCTTGATGTTGTTTACTACAGTAGCATCATCATTGTATCTTTGCTTTTCATATTTGTGCCAAGTATAGCCTCTGATTGCTAGAAAGTTCAAAAGTTGTGAGGTGCTGTCCAGGAAACAGATTCTGTCCTTGGATAGAAAAATTCGTATAAAATCACCAGATCATCTTTTTGGTCTGAATTTTTTCGACAGCGTTCTCTATATAATTGTCTTTCGTGCATCTGTTCTGAGTTTTTTGATTTGAGTTGCAGAAGTACCCCGAACAAATCAATTACTACCTGCTGTTCTGTTTTTCACAGATTCTGTCCTGTTTTGCCTTTCCTTCATTTTGCAAACCAAGAGCTTGCTTTTTCTTTGCAAAAAACCTTTTGGCAATCTTGAGAAACAGTAGAAATTCAAGAATATCTTTATTTCCAGCAAGGTATAATTATTTTATTAAGGATACTAACCTCGCTAATCAGATTATGATGAGTTATGTATGAAGGGAGTTTTCAAGTGTGCGAGGGAAGATGATAAAACGATTCAGGAGTGTCAAGCGCTCAAGCTAGGGGATGCCCCCGTGCACCCCCAAGAAATATTCAAGGAGACTCAAGCGTCTAAGCTTGGGGATGCCCCCGTGCATCCCCTTCTCCATCAACATTATCAGTTCGTCTTTCGTTTCGCTATATTTTTATCACTTCATGTGTTAAGTGCTATGCTTGGAGCGTCTTGCTTTTAGTTTTCTTTTTAGTTTTTCATAACGAGTCAGAACTCAGCGTTCTTTATGTGGGAGAGAAACACGCTCCACTTCTACCTACAACATAACATAGAATTTTCATGTCTATCTTTGCTGTGTGTGTTCTTTGTCTTTTAATAGCTACTATCATGTTCAGCTCTTAGTATTCATGCTTATGTTTTCAAAGAGCTTTTGTTTAGTTGGTTGCTTGAACTCTCTTTAATTATCATGCTTATCTTATTAAGAGAGTTTGCTTCCGTTGCATTGGTTAATATGTCTATGATAAAGATGCTACGTGCATAATGGTGCTTAGTAGTTCAGGTTTCTTATGGTTAGTCTCAAATAGCTGGGGGATTCCCAATGTGTTATTGGAGTACCAACTTGATTTGTTTGCCGATGATGTGGTATGGTTTAGTAATATCTTCCTTCGAGAAATTATTTTGATTGACTTGGCGTATGCTCACGCATATTTAAGACTGTAAAGAAAGTCTGTCAAGCCTTGATGATCTTTTATTTCTGAGTAGCGATATAACTACCATGCCTGATTCAATATTGCTTTGTCGCTCTGCATGATTATGACCGTCATTGCTCTCTTAGTTGGTCGCTCCCAGTCTTTTGCTAACCTCCACCTGTACTAAGCAGACTAACTTTGCAATACATAGCTCATGGGAAAGTAGCTTAAAAACTATTGTGGTAAAGAATATGTTGCTTATGTATCTTATTTCTTGTAAGTTGCTTGCTGAGCGGTAACCATGTTTTTGGGGACGCCATCAACTGTCACACTTTTGTTGAATATCATGTGAGTTGCTATGCATGTTCGTCTTGTCTGAAGTAAGGGTGATTTGCCATGGGTTGAATGAGTATGCATATTGTTAGAGAAGAACATTGGGCCGCCAACCAAAGCTATGTATCATGGTGGAAGTTTTAGCTTGGACGTTAATCCTCAATCTCTTATGAGATTATGCTTATGCATTTAAGAGGAGTCCATCATCTATTTTCTATGTTGTCCTGGTATGGATGTCCTCAAGTTGAGATCTATCAAAAATGAGAAATCAAATGCGATTTATCTCCTTGGACCTTTGTACATGTGGCATAGAGGTACCCCTTTGTGACACTTGGTTGAAACATATTTAATGCAATGATAACCCATAGAAATCCGAGCTAATTAGGACAAGGTGCGAGCACTATTGGTATTCGATGCATGAGGCTTGCAACTTATAGGATGTCTTATGCATGACACATATGAAGTACTACTACCGTTGACAAAATTGCTTCTATGTTTTTAAAATAAAAAAAGCTCTAGCACATAACCATTCTTTTACTTTTATGTTGAGTCTCCACCTTCTTTTAAAAGCACCAACTACTGAGAGCATGATTGTCATTCTGAGTGTAATGTGCATTGTCCCAAAGTAGCATTGTCTTTTGCATGATTGTGATATCGTTTATTTTGAAATCATTGTATCTAGTCATCACTTAAACCTTGAAGGTGCCCCTGCATTTATGTTTTGCATCACTAAAGGGGGCAAGCTAGATATCACTTTATCATATTTGCACATCATGTTCATTGCAAATCTATTTGATGCTTCAATGTCATGTTGTAAAACTTTCAGTCATTTGTGATTTTCTCATGAGGCAACTTAATTACTATAGAATCATTGTCTCAGTAAGCTTTTGTCATATGATTATGAAAAAGTCCTATATGGTTAATAGCATGTCACCACAGAAATTATTCTTGTTATCATTTACCTACTCGAGGACGAGCAGGAATTAAGCTTGGGGATGTTGATACGTCCAAAACGTATCTATAATTTCTGCTTGCTCCATGCCACTTTTGGGTGATATTGCTATGATATTCATACACTTCCATACACTTTTGATCATATTTGGACTAACCTACTAATCCAGTGCACCCCGGTGCCAGTTTCTGTTTTCGGCTGTTTTTGTATTTCAGGTTTTCACGTTACGAGAACTGCCAGGAAAAATCCAGAAAAATTATATAAAAAATCAGCGTTCCAGAACCTACCTTGCGCCCGAAGGACAGCCGGGGGGGGGGGCACCAGGGCTCCAAGCGCCCTGGCGGCGCGCCCCCCTGGGCCGCGCCGGGGGGGCGCCTGGGCCCCCCGAGACCCGTCTGGTGCCCCCCTTCGGCTTATATTTAGAGCGTCCTTCGAAACCCTCGGTACGGGAACTCTTTTTCGCGATCTCATCTCTGTTCCACTGCCGCCGCCGCTTCAAGATCGGGAGCACCAGGAGAACTCTTCCCGGCACCCTGCCGGAGGGGAGGATCACCATCGGGAGCCTCTCCACCACCATGGACGCCTCCCGAATGAGTTGTGAGTAGTCTCCCTTGGACCATGAGTCCATGACCAGTAGCTATGTGATGTTCTCCTCCCGTTCTTGTGCTTCACTAATTAGTCCTCGTGAGCTGCCCTACATGATCGAGGCACATATGTAATCCTTATGCTGTTGCTATGATGAGTTTGCTGGGATCCGATGGATTATGAGATTATGTTCAGATTGATCTTGAGTAATATATTTGATCTACCTCTTTTATATTTATGTTCATAAGTAATTCTTGCATGTTCTCCGTTGTTATTTATTGCTTTGGCCAAGTAATACGTAGTGACTCCAAGAGGGAACGTTATGCTTGATTGTGGGTTCATGCCCCTCGATGACTAGCTTTAGTGACAGAAACATGAGTCTAGGGGATGTGCTGTTGCCACAAGGGGGAAAACAACATTGCTTGTGCCCGCGGGTGCAAGGATTGTTTACTTTACGCAAAGTTCTTTTAATGCAGTTGTCTGTTGCTTTGAGTTTACACTATGGGTGGGACTCGCAACTTAATACCAGCGAGATGTTCTGGATAGATATCTCAAGGTGGATGATTAGTAGTAGATATTGATGGATTTCGAACTACTTACTTTGGCGTACCGCCCATGCTTTGAACCTCAACCTTTCTTGCAATGTAGTCAGCTTTGGTTTGCGTTCGTGGTCCTGTCAATTGCCCAGCTGTAATTCGTTTACCTCACATAGCTGTTTTATCGTCTTATGGGAGAGAGACATCACTAGTGAACATCATGAGACTCCGGTCCATATTACCATCATTGATCACATCCGCTATTTACTTTTCGCTTTTACTTACTATTGCAAACATTATCTATCACTACTATCATTTGCGTTTAATCCTTTGTGAACTACAAGGCCGGAGGGATTGACAACCTCTCTGTACTCGTTGGGAGCAAAGTTATTTGTATCTGTGTGCAGGTCCACGTTGATTGCTAATCCGCGCCGTTAGCAGTTGACACCTACTTGTTGAACCTAGGAGTCTCTGGGATTCGATCCTTGGCATCTTTGCTAAGGGAAAAACTTCCACAACACTGCATCTTACACCTTCCACTTGGGGTAACCAACCAGGGGTTAGAGGCCCATCAGCGCCTTGGGCCCGGGGGCTACTATCGGCATCCTGGAAACCAGGGTACCCAGACTTGCCTGTCTGCGGGCCGCGACGCGCTCTTACTACGGCCTGGTACCACCCATCTGATGGACCAGCTGCACAAGACCCTCGCGAGGGGGCTAGGCCTCGCGAGGAGAATGACACCAAGACCCCCTCAGAAGCGGCCTTGGCTAAGCTGCTTCGGAGGGGTGGAGAACCCAAGGCCAAGCTTGCCTCAGGAGGAGGCAGTGACGCAAGCAGTGATGCACCGCGCCAACGGGAGCCAGCGCGTGCTAGCGGCGGAGTTGCCGTTTTGGTGCAAAGGAGATAACGCAGGCGCAGGTTCCCGAGGGGCGAGACAAAGGTTTCCCCTTCGGCGCAACAAGACCGAAGACCACAAGGACGACAGGGAGGATGTCACCACCGATCCCACCACCGCGTCATCGTCTGATCCCTTTGCAGGTGAAGACCGCTTTTGTCAGGATAGGAACGTCCTTGTGTTCCCGCTCAAAATGGCCGTTGTGGGATCCCTTCCCGCCTAAACATTTTTGGGGAAGAGGAGCCTGGCCGCCTATATAAGTAGCTAGGGTTCCCACTAGAAAGCCAAGCTGATCAAATCTGATTGGCCCCACCTTCACACCAAGGAGCAAGAACACTTGCCTCTTGGCCCTCTTGAGCTCTCCTCCTAAGCCCAAGAATCACTGTACTTGTTCATACTCAAGCCCTCCTGAGGCTAATCCACCCACGCAGGACGTAGGGTTTTACACCGCAAGGTGGCCTGAACCTGGGTAAATTCGTGTGTGCTTTTACTTGTTGCTAGCTCAGATCTCACCACCGGGCGGGCGCGTGGCGCTAGGTAGACGTGATTAGGAGAGATCTTCGTTCGCGCCCCTGTGTTCGAACTTCTTGGGTTTGCGGAGCCCGTAATCCGACACCGTCAACTTAGTAGGCCCACAAGTCAGCCTGCCACTATACTGGGTCCCAGCTAACATGGGGAGTATTCATTTTTTTGTGCGTAATAAGGAGGCACTTCCTTGCATGTGAAGATATAGCTGGTGGGTCTGAGCTATCAGCGGCGGTAACGTTTTTTTCGCGAAATACAGAGGCCCTTTCGGTGGGTCCCAGATGTCAGGTGGAGGAATCATTATTTTGTGCATAATAAGGAGGCATTTCCTTGCGTGCGGCCGTGGACCCAGCTGTCATCCTCTCCACGTACAATCCACTTCAGATGCATGTCGGTCGTTCAACAATTTGACCAGGCCGCGCCGAGAGCACCAGGGCGGTGGACGACGGCGAGGCCTAGGAAGGGAACGACACAGAGCCAGGGAAGACTCGACAGTTGTTTCCCACGCGGAGGAGTACGAGGGTTTACTGGTTCGTCTTCTGTCCCTGGAGAAAACAACAGGTGTGGGTGAGTAGAGGGATGGCTAGGACAGCGATGGGAGTACAGTGGGGTGGTGTAGCTTGCACGGTAGCACAGCCGGCCGCGGGGAGGAGAGAGCAGGCAGTCCCGCCGGCGCTTGTTTGAGCGGCTGGAGCAGGAAGAGCAGAGATTGAAGAAGCACGACGGCCGTTGGATGGACATCCAACAGTCAGTGCTTGTGTGTCAACCTTTTTTTAGGAAAGCCTCAAATCTGTGAAAAACATCATACAACCCATCTGCCATTATTAATAATAATTTACAGCCCACTGCTAATTCTTAAGGTTTTTTTGGAGCCCATATTCTTTTTGTTAGCATTACAGCCCATATTGTGGCCACGGTTAAAAAATATACGAAATTTTGCATATTTCGGTGAAGTCCTAAATGTTTTTAATCCCGAAATTTTGAGTCACATTCAAACTGATTTTAAAAATAAATGTATATCAATATAAAATCCAACAAATTGTCCACGTATAAAATCAATGCAATTTAAAATCTCGAAATGAAAAAAAAAAGAAATTTGAAACTAATTGTCGGTTTGATGTGTTTTAAAATGTACAACCCATTTCTCATTACTGATAGGCCATTTTCTCGGCCACCCCAATGAAGCTCTTGTCGTCTTGAAAGATTTCCAGCCCAACAGGCCTGACAAAGCGACTTACTTGGCAAATCACAAAAAAACTAGGCTGTGGCCGTGGACCCAGCTGCGGCCGTGGACCCAGGTATCAGCCTTTCCACGTACAGTACTCTTCCGATGGAAGTCGGTCGTTGACCACATTGACCACGCCGCGCCGAGAGCACCAAGGCGGTGGACGATGGCGAGGCCTAGGAAGGGGACGACACGGAGCCGGGGAATACGCGGCAGTGGATGCCCACGCGGAGAGGAGTACGAGGGTTCACTGGTTCGACTGCGATGTGAGGCTGTCGTCGCCGCAGAATAATAGGGGGTATGGGTGAGTGGAGGGATGGCCTGGCCAGCGGTGGGAGTAGTATGGGGGCGGTGAGGCCTCAGCGGCAGCACAGCCAGCCACGGGAGGCAGGAGCAGGCGGCACGACTGGCGCTGCTTTGGGCGGCTAAAGCAAGAAGACCAGAGGTTGAAGAATCACTATGGCTGTTGGATGGACATCGTACAGTCACTGGAGCTAGAATCCTTCACATTGACTAACTTGACAAAGCCGTCTCTCCCCTTCAACTTAGTAGGCCCACAAGTCAGCCACCCACTATGGTGGGTCCCAGCTAGGAGGGGGGTATTCATTTTTTTGTGCGTCATAAGGAGGCACTTCCTTGCGTGCGAAGATATAGCTAGCGGGTCCGACCTATCAGCGGGGGG
>LR738712.1:417409788-417474069 GCA_902687465.1 Secale cereale
GGGGGGGACGTTTTTTTCACGAAATATAGAAGCCCTTCCTGTGGGTCCTAGCTGTCATGTGTAGGAATCATTATTTTGCGCGTAATAAGGAGGCATTTCCTTGCGTGCGGCCATGGACCCAGCTGTCAGCCTCTCCACGTACAGTCCACTTCCGATGGATGTCGTTCATTGACCACATTGACCAGGCCGCGCCGAGAGCACCAAGGCAGTGGACGACGGCGAGGCCTAGGAAGGGAACGACACAGAGCCAGGGAAGACTCGGCAGTTGTTTCCCATGCAGAGGAGTACGAGGGTTTACTGGTTCGTCTGCCGTCCCCGGAGAAAACAACAGGTGTGGGTGAGTAGAGGGATGGCTAGGCCAGCGATGGGAGTACGGTGGGGCGGTGAGGCCTGCGCTGCAGCATAGCCGGCCGCGGGGAGGAGAGAGCAGGCAGTCTCGCCGGCGCTTGTTTGACCGGCTGGAGGAGGAAGTGCAGAGATTGAAGAAGCACGGCGACCGTTGGATGGACATCCAACAGTCACTGCTTGTGCGTCAACCTTTTTTTTTAGGAAAGCCTCAAATCTATGAAAAACATCATACAACCCATCTACCATTATTTCAAATAATTGACAGCCCATTTGCTAATTCTTAAGGTTTTTTTGGAGCCCATATTCTTTTTGTTAGCATTACAGCCCATATTGTGGCCACGGTTAAAAAATTATACGAAATTTTGCATATTTCGGTGCGGTCCGAACTGTTTTTAATCCCGAAATTTCGAGTCACATTCAAAGTGATTTTAAAAATAAATGTATATGAATATAAAATCCAACAAATTGTCCACGCATAAAAATTAATGCAATTTAAAATCTCGAAAATAAAAAAATTAATTTGAAACTAGTTGCCGGTTTGATGTGTTTAAAAAATGTACAACCCATTTTTCATTATTGATAGGCCATTTTCTCGTCCAGCCGAATGAAGGTTTCCTCGTCTTGAAAGATTTGCAGTCCAACAGGCCTGACAAAGTGACTTACTTGGCAAATCACAGAAAAACTGGGCTAGCCATTTTCAGAAAGAAAAAAAAACTACTGGGCTGGTCTATGGTAAACATAAAAGAGAAGGCTGTCTAGACAGGCCAGAGTGCCCCGCACAGCCCAGTTGACACCCTGCTTCCGTCTAAAAAGCAAATTAGATAAATGCCACTCCAATTATGGTGATTGATAAAAATGCCACTTCAATTTCCAAACTTTGAAAAATGACACTGCAATTTTTGCAAACTTTGGAAAACGCCACTGCAATGTGCAAACTTTGAAAAATGCCACTCTAGACTTCGAAAAATGCCACTGGAAATGGCATGAAATGGCATTTTTCAAAGCTTGGAAATTGCAGTGGCATTTATCAGAAACACCAGATTTGGAGTGGCCTTTATCAAATTAACCCAAAACAAAAATAACTGGGCGAGTTGCTGGGTCCCTGTTGTCAGCCGCTCATTGTTCAACTCTCTCGTTTATTGACTACGTTGATAATGGCATCGTACCCAGATGTCAGAAATCCATTAGGAGGAGCCCTTTTTTTATTGGCTTGAAGTAAGGAGGCACTTGCTTGCGTACTGCCATGACCTTGGCGGGTCCCTGCTGTCATCCTCTCCGCATACAATCATCTCCTGATTGTGTACGCGTCAACTTGGTAGGCCCACAAGTCAGCCTCTAAACCCATGGAGGACAAATACAGCCAATTAAAAAAACAGCCCATTCCATACGTTCAAACGGAAAGTTCAACATTCAGAGCAAAGTAACAGGACTGATCCACATATAGAGTACTGAACTTCCACTTGACAACCATCATAGCCAAGTTAACTATCTACTCCCACTAATACTCTAGTAGCGTACAAGTACTAACTTACTCTTAGCTAACTAGATGATGCCGGCCGCCATCTGCGGTACACGCTAAACGCCGGCTCCGGCGTCCTTCGCCTCGCCTCGGACTTGCCAGAGGTGCGATAGGGCGCGTTGCTCGCGTGCGTTGGCCCTTTCCATGCCGACGTGGTCCACCGCAGCTCTGCTTCAAAGCGGGAAACCCACTTGACGAGCTGGTAGTAAAAATCGGCGTCGCGTACGCGTGCGTGCCCGACAGCCTCCAGGTCTATTTGCCGGGCGCTGGCCTCCACGTAGTCGCTCTGCTCACTACTCATGTCGGTGCGCTGCTGCTCCATGTCCCGCTGGCGGCGCAAATCGACGATACACTGCTCCTCCGCCGCCAAGCGGTCGCGCTCCAACCACTCCTGCTCCTCCGCCAGGCGGTCGCGCTCCAACAAGTCCTCGATCTCCGCATTGCCATCTAAAGACCGATAGAATACCTCCTCCCCCCGTCTGCCTTCCGGTGAAGAACCGAACACTAGTTCCGGCGGTGACCGCCTCCGGCCTCGCCTATCACGGACGGGTGGGGGCATGTCGGACGTGGCGAGAGCGAGGATAAGTGGCGAGCGACGTCGGGTCGATGGGGGCTTCTGAGGATAGGGCAAGTTGGGTCACGATGACACCATAGATGGCCGGGAAACAGTACTTATAGGCGGAAGGTAGCGCGACGGTCATCGGAATTCAATGCATAATTAAGCAGGCATGGCTTAGCGCACCAGCTTGCTGTGGAAAACTAGAGAAACTGAAATTCTGACTATGCCGTCCCGTCCCGTACGTGATGGGTCGCACGCCGGCACGACGGTCAAATGAGTGCACTCGAATCATCTCCCTCCTTGTCAATAAAGATTCCACGAATTTAAACAGCCCGCAACAATTAAAGCACATCTTTTTTCGCATTAGTTAGCTACCTTAATTACGGCCGGCTGCATGCAGGCACTCAAAATCGCTCACAGCCAGTACGGGGAGCAGCATGCAACGAGTCGCAGCCGAGGGCATTAGTTGATGAACTTTAGCTGGGAGATAAGGCATTTGCAAACTCGAATAATCCAGATGAGGTACTCCCTCCTTGTCAAAAATCATTCCACCACTCATCATCTACCTTGGTTGGTGAGATTTTTGAATTAAGCCCTACAAACCGAAAAGGACGTAGTACGTGCGTGATCTGCTATTTATTTGTGTAGGATCGAGTATGTCGTTTTTTGAATTGAGCCCTGCAAACCAGAAAGGAGGTAGTAGGTGCGTGATCCGCTATTTATCCGTGTAGGATCAAGTAGGTCGGATGGTGTACGTGTACGATCGCATTAACTGATGAAAATTCACTGGGAGATAAGGCATTTGCGAACATTTTTGCTGGCAGTTTCTTCATATTCGCATGGCATTTTCTTCAGAGCAGCTTGTCATTTTCTTCAGAGGTAGGCATTTTTATTCAAAAAACTGCCACTACGGATCTTGCGTCGCAACTAAAACTGCCAGGAGAGCATTAGTAGGCTAGCTAGTGATCGATCAATAACTTGTAAACACTGAGCGAACAGATATAAGGAACTGTTAATGCATTCAATGATTCACAGATCATATACAAATATGTATCTCCAAAGCAAAGATCAGACACAACTAAAACCAACTAGTACGATTCCCATACATAAGATCAACATGTTAATGCATCTCAATGATTCACAGATCTTATACAAATATGTAGCTCCAAAAGCAAAGATCTAGAAAAAACATATGTTCTTCCTACTAACATGGATGCTTCTCTTGGCCAACATTCAGTACAGACTAAAAGACAAATTTGTTTGTGAAGTCTACAATTCCTCTTGCAAACGTAAGTGGTTTCACCAACAGCTGGAACCATCAGAATGAACCACACATGATGGAGGAACATCCACTGCAATATGATTTGGTCTTCTCTCGATCACACGGCGAGACTATTTTCGGAATACAAACTTTAACTTAGGAAAAATGATGCCTATTGTATAATCAGACCAAAGCAATGAAGCACCTAGTGTTGGCCAATAAATAGTACAGTACTACTTTTTTACAGTCCATGAAGTGACTATCCAATCTTTATGTGTCTATTTTCAAATGGCACTGCATGCAGTGACTATACTATTCTCTTGTGCAGTTCAACCAAAATTGTGGTCACTTTGTGTGTTTGCCAAATAGCAACGGGTAGACATCTCTGTCTGCACAAATATCAAGCAGCTAGTAAACATATATCCCGCCTTGTATTTTCGGTTTAAACATGTCTCTTCCGCTTAGCATCTGTCATGTTTTGCACTGGACAATTTGATACATTCATGTTTTGCTCCGGACAATTTCATACTGAATTGATTTGCTTGTTCAGAGCAAAAATATAGCGCCTATTCTTCATTAGACCAAGGATATCCATGTTCACAGTGATGGAAGAGGTGAAATCGATACAACCAAAATTGAGCATCCAATCATTGAATCATGTCCTGCACCGCAAATGTAGGTCCACCCTGCCAATAAATTCACATGCAAACCACTAGTATTACTCTATAATGACAATACAAAAAGAGTAGCAAGATAGTATCAAACCATGTACCTTCTTAATGAACAACTCATAGTCTCACCAATTGGATATAAAGGTTTGGAAGAAAACATGCTCCTAATGTTGAACCAGTTGGACAGTTCCACTAAAATCGAGCATCCCTGTTTGCATAGATATTGAAAGTGTGATTACTACAAAAGTGGCACTAGTTGAATCATAGACTCAAAAATATAAGCATTCCAATTTCTTAATGGGAAAAGGTTTCTATAAGCTCTAGCACTGGAAGATTTCCATAAGCTCTAATACTGGAAGATTTCTATAAGAATTAACAATACAAAATGTAAAGGTAACAAGTTTCAGCACTGGTATACTAGCTGTGCAAGGGCATTAAACCAAATACAAAAGTCTGAAGGTAACTAGCATTATTAACTAATGACAGTATTAAAAAATTGCAAACCATGTACCTTCAAGGTAAATATCATTTCGAACTCGGGTGAACATGAAAAATTGCTATCCCAATCTTAACAATGGTGTCGCTAGCTTTACTGGCAGTATTTGAGTGAACTCTACACCCTCTGTACTAATGCTGAAACTTGTTGCACAACTAGTATACCAATGCTGAAACTTGTTGCTCTGGGAAAGCTTGCCACACCTTATATATGTCGATACGCTAATGCAACACCATTCAAATAGTACATATATACACCAATTCACTGGCTAGTGGAACAGTGGAGTAATTTTTTATTACGGGGTAGAGTATAATGGTTTTACTGAACTGATCTCCATAAGCTAGCACTTGAAGATTTCTATAAGCATTAACAATACAAAATGTACAGGTAACAATCTTTAGCATTGGTATACTAGCTGGCAACAACATTAAACCAAATACAAAAGTCTGAAGGTAACTAGCATTACGAACTAATGATAGTATATTTTTTTGCAAACCATGTACCTTGAAGGCATATATCATTTCGAACTCTAGAGGACCTGAAAATTGCTATCCCAATCTTAATAGTCGATTAAACATAAAACTTGACCAACCGAATCAAAGAAAACAGCCGGATAAGGAGCCCACTCTTGACCTTTCTTCTTGTCTTCATAATTTTTTGTGTAGTTTAACCAAAATAAAATGACATCAGCGCCTTGGCATTTTGGTGACACTATACAAAAAAATTGACTTATCTCATGAAAGTGAGGTATGTAATCTATAAGCATTAACAGTGCAAAAATCTGAAGGTAGTAACAAGTTTCATCGTTGGTATACTGGCTGTGTAACAACATTAGAATGCCTTAGCTGGAAAATCTTTTATACATCCACAATCAACAACTAACCCTGAAATAATCTAGAGGCATTAAATGGCATTGCTTAAATTTATCGGTGGCATTAGACTGAGTGCAGCATTAGTTAAATGTGGCATCACTTTAGAAGTAGCATTGGTTGACTTTACCGCTGGCGTTATACTAGCAGCAAAAAAGTGGCAATAAGAGCATGGGAGACCCATTCGGACAGTGGGCACACCAGTACGATGTACCTCCACGGACGCATAGAGTGGTGAGGGAGGTATGGTTGCCCAGAGCAACAAATATCCAGGCAGCATATGTGGATTACGTCCCATCCTTGTTATGTTCAACCACCTTTTTCCTATGTGAGGACAACAAACCGATCGACCTGGTCATTCTCCATTGTGTTGTCATGCCTTTCTACCCTTCTTCAGCCAAGAGAAACGAGACTCATTCCTTAGCTACTGATTTTCCCCTTTTCAACCTAGATGCGGGTTCGATGCCTACTCTCTAGGACAGTACAGTCTTCCTTCCTTTCCTTATTCAACCCAGACATGGATTAGTCTGCATGAAGTAGGGTTTCCTTTAATAGTGCAAATTAAGGTTTTCGTCTGCGTGACCAGTAGAGCAGAGGATAGCAAATTGGGAAGATGGTGGAGTAGAAAAAGATCCACATGCAGCGACGTGGCAGATGGGGCAATAGAACAAGGGTATGGTTCGAAAAGAGGTAGCATACCTGAGGGTCGGCGGGAAGTGGCTTTGCTCGTGGTCGTCGTCCTCCGCACGCACTACGAAAACGAGCTTGGGGACGGAGGCCATCCCGCGCGGGCGCTAAGTCTTAGAGGACGGCCTTGTCGTCAGTGCGTGACCTCGCTCGCCGACGACGAGTGCGTCAACGCTTCACGTCCTTTTCTTCCCCGGTGGATCTGTGACCACCGGTGAGGAGGGAGAGAGAGGCCGTCTTTTTTAGATCTGGAGAGAGGATGATAGTGTGTGGGGACCCCGACTTAAGAGTCGAGATCACCGAATGCACGTGTACAGTGATCCCAGAGATCAATGCTCACTGAACACACAGAAGCTGAATAACAAGAGTCTTACATCCATACATACCGTCTTACACAAATTATGACCATTATGGCCAAGTCTTACATAGATAAAGCCTCATGGGCTGAATAGCAAATAAAACTCGAATAGCGGAAGTCTTCGTAGATAAGTAGAACCCATGCCATCTGCCTTAACCCTACAGGCATTCTGACTGGGAAAGCATCCTAGTTCGCATGTTCGTGTCCATAGAATTCTTCTTCAAATTCCTGCTCCTCCATGCCTGGCCAATTAAATAACCAGTGGCAAGCCAATGAGTACTTTGAATGTACTCGCAAGCAACCCATGATTTGGTTCAAGGTAACAATGCAAGTTGCTCAACAATAAGCAACCTAGCTACAAGCTAGACAATATATTCTACCATTTGTAAAACATGCATCAATTTACTTGGGTAACCTCGAGGACAGGTTACAGATATCAACATAAATAGAGTTCAATTCATTTCTGGTTCTTTCAACGAGTCAAGTCACCACCTTGACTCAAAACACACACACACACTTCACCGAGATTGTAAAATTCTGCACATAGTTTAAGTAGCACCTCCCAACTGTCCATGACCGTGGACACGGCTATTCGAATAGTTTTACACTCTGCAGAGGTTGCACACTTTACCCACTAGATCCGGGGAACTTCCGTGTCATCCACGACCCGCGGTACCTCAAGTACCCGGGGTAAGCACCCGATCACTAAATTTCCCTAGGCGACACTAACATAGGGTCCACTCGTTGGTGCACGGTCCTCGTGTACAAACGATAGATCGTGGGACTTGCCCTTCTTACAATGTCACACATACATGAAGGGACCAACGGTGTGTCCGGTGCCCTATAAAAACATTCATGGTCGTCTATCCAAGCACGACCCCGTCCCGGGAGTGACCTCAAGTCTCCCCCCGTCACTAGTGATGTGGGCACCATGCTAGTATCAGCTTAAGTAATCAATAATGCCCCGTCCCATAAGGGGTAGAGTGGTTGCACATGTTTGGTTGGGACTGTAATCACGCATAAATCTAATCCATAATTTTACCCACACACAAGAACTTCCTTTGGTACACCACTTCTTCCTCAAGTGGTGACCTTAACTCAACATCACCCTCGGGCATTAGGGGCACCCGATGGGGTTTTCGAAAGAATGTGACCACGAAGGATTCATGGTACATATGCAACATCATGTATCAACAACTAATCCCTTGTCATTGCATCTATGGACATGGTAACGATTATGAGTAGGGGTATGCACCATGTGGTGGTTCCCAACAAGTTTACCACCGTCACTTTTTATCATCATGCAATCGGAAAAGGGTACCGATGAACAAGAGGGGTATCATGGTCAAAGGGTTGCTTGCCTGGATTGGCTTGATCTTCAAAGTCTTCAAATCCTTCCCCTTCTTCTTCTTCAGCAACATCGTCAAACATGGTGTTTAATCATCGCAATAAAATAACGGGAAAATAAGACAATAATAAAAACAGAAAAATCAAAGTGCTCAGAAAACTGTCAACTTATTTTTATAAAATACTAGAGGGAAAACTAAGATGGCAAAAATTCTTAGTTTGGGATTTGGAGTGACAGAATGGGGTAGATGAATTTTTGAAGAGAGGTTTTAGTGTTCAAATTTAGATTTAAATTTGAACAGTACAGAAAAGGTTCATGAATATGTGTGAAAGTTATATCATTAAATAGGTTGGAATATTACAAGTTTTTAGGAACATGAATTATTTTATTTGGATGAATATTTAATCCAGAGGAATTTTTGCAAGTCTGACAGAAAAAGAAAAAGAAAAAGGGTTCTGTGCCTGCTGGGCGAGAACAGCCGCAACGCAGCAGGCCCAGCCAGAGAGGCGGCCCACCGCACTGGTGCCTATGCGCGCCAGGTTTTTAAACCTGACGGGTGGGGCCCAAGCGTCAGCGAGAGAGAGAAAGGCGAAGGAGAGGAGAGGCTGACAGGCGGGGCCCGCCTATCATCGCTAACCCTGCGACAGAGGGCCGGCGAGCTCACCGGCGTCGATACAGGGCATGGCGAGCTCGGGCGAGGGCATGGCCGGACTCAGCGTCGAGTCACCGTTCGGGTGGAGGTGACTGCAGTCGCCGGGGTGGCCTGGTTCGCCAGCAACGAGGTCACGCGGCGGAGGGGCTTCGGGCGTCGATGGTCCTGGCCGTTTCCGACTGCAAAAGAAGCGAGGGAAAGGGGGGAAATGATTAGTGGGTTGCGGTGGTTCCTGATCGAGGGAGAGGAGCGGCGGAGAGGGCATGTACCCTGAGGTCGACGGCGACCCGAGGCGGTGGAGCTCGAGCTCGATCTCGAGCTCGGGCTCGTCTGGAGAGGAGTGAGTGGTGTAGGGGGATGATTAGGTGTGTGAGAGAGCGAGTGGTGAGGAGAGGGAGGCGCGGGGCATCCCTTTTATAGGCGAACGGCGGGGTGCCGTGGACCCGTGCGCCGGCGAGCTCCTGCTTGTTGCCACAAGGCTCGGGAGGAGCTGGCGCCGTGTCTGGGTCATTCCTGGATTCGGTCCAGAGCTAGGGGAGAGAAGAGAGAGAGAGCAGGGTGAGGCCAGGGGCACCGCGCGTGTGAGGGAGTTCATTGGAGCTCTCGGGTGGCCAGCGCGCGTGCGAGCTGGGGCGAGAGGAGGGAGAAGGAGGAGGGGGCCGACCAACTGCCATGTTGTGGACGTCGAGGCGGCCTCGGGAGACACCATCCTGACGCCCTAGGTGGTCGGGTGCCTCGGGCAGGACGCGACTATAGTGCGGGAGCACACTATAGCATGCTCCAGAGCACCCATATGGCTGGCATGGCCGTGTCTCACGCGCTCTGGACGCGGCCACCATGTCCATTGGCTCTAGGGGGAAGTAAAGAATGTGGGAGGGGCGTTGGATGCCCTGGCGAGCTTCTAGAACGAGAGAGTGCTGAGAGAGAAGTGTGAAAATGGCTGTCCAGAGATGTAAATGGGGTTTTACCCCCCCCCCCCCTCAATCATTGAGCTGAGGCTAGGGAAGAGTTACTGGAGGTGCAAGGGGACTTGGGGAAGCTGTGGTAAAAAGCCTAGCTCAAGGAGAACAAGCAAAGAGGTAAAATTGATAGTTTTGGAAAATTACCAGAAGGTGTTTGATGTGGTTTTGGGCAAGCAAATGATTTCCAATTGACATGAGACTTAACATGATCAAATGGTTTATAGAAATAGGGTGTTCCACCAAGTTTGGGCTCATTTGAAGAAACTTGCCAATGTAATTTTGGTAAACCCTAGAAATCAACAAAAATGGATTTTCCAAGTTTAATTTAAGCAAATCATCCCTCCTTGATGCACCACTTGGTGTAGTGTCATCATTTGGGGTTGTGATCATACCCACAAAATTTGAGGTCACAAGTAAAATGTTGGTAATGCAAAGTTGTTCAAATTTGAATCTGAACAGAAATGGTTTTGGGGTACTCTGATCAAGTTATCCTTTTCCAAAACTTGTTCCATTTGGTCTAGATGCATCATTAGCCCATTTTAGCGTGTGTACCAAGTTTGAGAGCATTTGGACAAGTTTGGCAATGTAAAGTTGCTCAAACTTCAAAAATGGACATAATGGTTTTGAGGGGTTTTGATGATGTTTTCTTGCTTCCCAAGGCATGGGGCTTGGCAAGATCATCAAATATGTCATGTCTGACATGATGGAATTTCCCTGGAATTTTTAGAGAATATTTCCTTTGTAAATATTTCAAAAGCTTGAAATATCTAGGAAGGGTTTCTGAGGGATTTGTCCAATATTTTGAACATGACCAAGTGTTCAAACTCTTATATATGGACAATATATGTCCTAAGAGTCTCCCTGAATTTTGGCAAATATTTTTGAAATAGTTAAATAATTGTTCCCTATTAAAGACCATTTCTGGCCTTAAGAAAAAGCTTTTAAATAAAATAGGAAAATAACTTTTAAAATTATATTTTTGTGGTTTATGGGAGTCCTATATCTACTAGGTTTCAAATATACTCTTTGAAATATTTTGCTCACCCTAAATCAAGGACTTGCAGTGAAAACCTCAATTCAGGGTTTTTTGGAAAACTAATTTTTGAAAATACTTTTTGGCCAAATTATCTTTGTAAGAAAATACTATACTGTTATATACACTTGGTATGATCATTGGGCAGAAGTTTGGGGTAAGGAGATGAAATATATAAGAGGGGGTAGTTGACTTAAAAGAGCTCTTGAAAATCATAGAGAGAAAAACGTAATTCCAAATAAAAGCCAAATGATGCCAAAAAATTTTGTTGGTCCAAATTTTCATGCTTTATTAATGCAAATGACATGTTACAAAATGCAGGGTGTGACATAGTGTGAGAACCAAGTGGGCAGCCCTTAGTAAGAAAGCTCTGAAGCTCCAGCCTATGTATCTTTGTTATACTACTAGTACTAGAGGTGGAGTAGTGGTAGAGTAGTTTATATATTTTCTCGGCAAACAGTACCAGTTAGTCGTGCTTCAAAACTGGACGGCACACCATTAAAAAAATAAAGGTCGATAACTAATGCGGCACCTCGGGCTGACGCGGCCAGGTCACATTTTGCACGAGAAATTACACACCATGTTTCGTTGACATGTGGTCCCGTGTACCAGATGAATGACTCCAAGTTCGACCATCGTGATGCTAGGTGTGAGCCGAGGAACACTGTTGGAGAGACCCCCTCATAATTTTCCTACATTGGTCGTTTGATTCATAGGATAGAATTCTATAGGATTTTTTCCTATGTAATCATGTTTTAATTGACAATCTAGCATCCACCCCAAATTTTGTTTCACTTCCTTTGATCCTACGAAGAGAGTACTTGCTCTAAATGATGTGCCGCTGCAAGAGCCGCCTAAATTAATTAACCATGCTCTAAAAAGGTGGACCAACTTTGGCTATAGTAGTACTGTAGGTTTTTTTGCGGGTGTAGTAGTACTGTAAGTTAGTAGGTGACCTTGCGCTTGGCTCTTCTCCTCTTCTGGAAGTCGAACAATAATGATGGTACTACTTCTGGTAATCTGACACCAAATGAACTGCTGCACGTCCATCGCTTGTAAGCAAAAGTTTCTCCTTGTGTTGCGAGCCACCACGCATGCGTTGGCGATGGAGAAGGCGTAGTAAGAGAGCTTCTCGTCGTTCTGCGAGTTGACGAGACACATCAAAGTTACGTATTTATTAGTATTCTCTTCAAAAAGGGACGACCATTTCCATGGCTACCATCCCGTTCTCTATCACTGAGTACGTGCACTATTCAGGTGCCATCGAGGAGAAAAAATATTGCGAAGTACTAGGTGCTATCGAAGTGCACGACTCACTTACACACTGGATATCTCCATTTTCTTGCATGACACGCCACCTTGATGCTAGATGTCCCGCGTGTCATGGAGGCATATAGTATGATTTTGTAAAATGGAGGCATATAGATGTCCCGCGTGCCGGCAACAGGATGAACGAATGTCATGTCTTAAACGAAAGAGTGGAAGAACATAGATTCCCGACGACCGAGAAGGAGCTACAAACCTCAGGGTGAAGCATCTGCACTCATAATATTTTATATTATTCAGCAATAACTAATGCGGCACCTCAGGCTAACGCGGCCATATCACATTTTGCACTAGAAATTATAGACCATGTTTCGTTGACATGTGGTCCTGTTCCAACATGTCAGTGAGACGACGACGAGTCCTTTTGTACAATTTCCGAAAGGACGTGTAGGCCGGGGCGCCTCTTCGTGTACCGTGGCAAACTGGCAACCGTCCACCGACTCTTCGCCTTTCCCTCTTGATTTGGAACTGCTGTCACATGCTATTCCTCCCTCCTCCATTTGCCTTCACCCTTCCTTCTGCCATTGTTCTATCATCTTCTCCATGGAGGGAAGAATCCAGAAACGACCCCGTTATCCTTGCCCCGATCTGAATGATGACGCGGTGGGGGAACTCATTGATCGGTGCGACGTCATCACCTCGGCTAGCATGGCAGGTTCGTTCAAGAACATTCTCGACTCAACTAATAACATCATTACAAGGAACCCAAGGGTACAGGAGCGGTTTGATCTCCCCTATCTTCTTCGCCGTGACCCCGCTAACCGGCGCGGGGACGAGGGAAGCCTCGCCTTGTGCAAGTTGATGCCGCTTGATAATGATACGTATGATGTTAAGATACCATCGCTTGAGGGCAAGCATTGGGCAGGCGCAAATGGAGATTGGGTTGTTTATATTGGGTACAATTGCGAGTGGGAACTTGTGAATGTGTACACTTGTCAGCGGATTCCACTTCCAAAAATCTCTGAGTGCCCTGAGGTTGAGCAAACAGATGATCGACGTACGTCGAATATGATCATGGTGACTATCGTCTACAGAAGATAGCAATTTCTCAAGTTCCCAGCCGCTCTTGGAATTACAAGAACTATAAAGTTGTTGCTATCTTCGACAAGTTTGTTGCCGTCCTTGGTGGTTCGACTGGATGGATATTTCTCAAAAATTAGTTTCTATACCCGGATGTGTACTGTGATGCAATTGAAGACGAGACACTTGTGTTTGTTGCCACCACTCGTGGCACTACTTTTGCATGGGATCCTTATTGTTTTGGTACGTTTGTCTTCCACTATAATTATAATTGTTTCATCCACATGCATGCGGCTTAGCAAGTTTCCCTTCTCTACTAATTAACCTTCTTCTTGTGTTTCCAAGGTTCTGTGAACATTCCACCACCTATACTTGAAATTTTTTATAACCAAGGGGGATATGACGATGGTGATGATCACGAGCATGAGGACGAGCAGGGCCCATATGCTCACTGGCGGCTGGCAACTAATTCTGATGGATCACCACTTCTTGTCTATATACAGCCCACTGCTGATGTTACTACTGAGGGAGCAGATGTTGTCTCCCATGGTCGCACTCTCCGGACCTATTCCAACACCCGTTGCATGGTATTCAGGATCGATACTAGTGTGCTAGCGCCAACACCTTCTCCCTGGTATAGTATTGATAGTCTTGGAGCAAACTCGCTCTTCCTTGGACAAAACTATCCAATGATGGTGAAAGGGGATCCAACTGCTGTTGACACAACGTTACTACCATTTATGAGAAGCAGATGTATCTATACGTTGGACATTGCGGTGGCTCCCTACCCTGGTCATGATATAGTAGGCCGCTTTAGCCTGGATGATCAGTCCTGCGTTGGTCTCGAGATTGACACTAGCTGGCCCTTCCCAGAGATCACTTGTGGTTCAAAGCAAGCGTTTCCAATGCCGAGGATTGGTTGAGTTGAAGTTCATTTCATTGCTTGTTATTTGTTGTGTGATGAAAACTTTAGTATTTATAATTTATCCTCGTTGTCGTTGTGGGTTGATGACCTGTTGTAGGTAATAAAATGATATGCCTGTGATAAACTTACTAATATTTTCCGAATACATAATTGTACGTGCATTGCAACAGGTTATCAGATGAGGCCAATCAACAATAGTACACTATTTGTACTAGCTTCACATGCTGCACTATCTCTACGTCTACGTACGTAATAAAACAAGTTTTAAACTTGAGACCAGCCACCCATCCTCACAAAGAACGCTTTTTAACCTAGCATAGACTCCAGGAAATTTGGCCACAGTGTGAGGTGGGCCATATGTTAATGTGTTCGCTGTATGTAACCAGCACCTCGAATCCTCGATACTACTACTATAAGTAGTAGGAGTAGTAGGGTGACATGGGCTAGAACAAGCATTCACATCCAGGAGTACGGCACACGCCACCAGCACGACTTCCATCTGACACCATATTTGTTGGAGTCTGTGTTGGGGAACGTAGTATTTCTAAAAAATTCCTACGATCACGCAAGATCTATCTATCAGATGCATAGCAACAAGAGGGGAGAGTGTGTCTATGTACCCTCGTAGACCGAAAGAGGAAGCGTCTAGTGACACGGCTGATGTAGTCGAACATCTTCGCGATCCAACCGATCAAGCACCGAACGTACGACACCTCCGCGTTCAGCACACGTTCAGCTTGATGACTTCCCACGAGCTCTTGATCCAGTTGAGCTTCACGAGAGAGTTTTGTCAGCACTATGGCATGGTGACGGATATGTGAAGCTACCGCCGACGGGCTTCGCCTAAGCACTGCAACAGTATGACCGAGGTGTGTTTCTGTGGAGGGGGTGCACCGCACACAGCTAGAAAATGTTTCTTCTGTGTCTTTGGGTGCCCCCCTGCCCCTGTATATAAAGGAGCAAGGGGGGAGGTGTGGCCAGGCTAGGGCGCGCCAAGGGAGTAGGATTTCTACTCATAGTAGGAATAGGAATCCCCTTTCCTATTACTACTAGGAGTAGGAAAGGAAGGGGGAGGAAAGAATGAAGAAGAGGGGCGCCTCCCCCCTTTCCTAGTCCAACTAGGATTCCTAGGGGGAGGGTGTGGCCAGCCCTATGGGCTGCCTCTCTCTTTCCCTCAATGGCCCACTATGGCCCATACTCCCTCGGGGGGGGGGGTCCGGTAACCCCCTCCGGTACTCCGGTTAAATCACAAAATTTTCCGGAACACTTCCGGTGTCCGAATATAGTCGTCCAATATATCAATCTTTACGTCTTGGACATTCCGGGACTCGTCGTCATGTCCGTGATCTTATCCAGGACTTCGAACTACGGTACATCAAAACTCATAAACTCATAATACCGATCGTCATCAAACGTTAAGCGTGCGGACCCTACGGGTTCGAGAACTATGTAGACATGACCGAGACTCATCTCCGGTCAATAACCAATAGCGGAATCTGGATGCTCATATTGGCTCCTACATATTCTACGAAGATCTTTATCGGTCAAACCGCATAATAACATATGTTGTTCCCTTTGTCATCGGTATGTTACTTGCCCAAGATTCGATCGTCGGTATCTCAATACCTAGTTCAATCTCGTTACCGGCAAGTCTCTTTATTCGTGCCATAATACATCATCCCGTGACTAACTCATTAGTCATTTGCTTGCAAGGCTTATTATAATGTGTATTACCAAGAGGGTCCAGAGATACCTCTCCGTCACTCGGAGTGACAAATCCTATTCTTGATCTATGCCAACACCAAGAACACTTTCAGAGACACCTGTAGAGCATCTTTATAATCACCCAGTTACGTTGTGACATTGGATAGCACACAAGGTGTTCCTCCGGTATACGGGAGTTGCATAATCTCATAGTCATAGGAACATGTATAAGTCATGAAGAAAACAATAGCAGTAAAACCAAACGATCATAGTGCTAAGCTAACGGATGGGTCTTGTCCATCACATCATTCTCCTAATTATGTGATCTCGTTGATCAAATGACAACTCATGTCTATGGCTAGGAAACATAACCATCTTTGATCAATAAGCTAGTCTAGTAGAGGCATACTAGGGACATACAGTTTTGTCTATGTATTCACACATGTACTAAGTTTCCGGTTAATACAATTCTAGCATGAATAAAAGACATTTATCATGATACAAGGAAATACAAATAACATCTTTATTATTGCCTCTAGGGAATATTTCCTTCAGTCTCCCACTTGAACTAGAGTCAATAATCTAGATTACAAAGTAATGACGCTAACACCCATGGAGTCTTGGTGCTGATCATGTTTTGCCCGTGGAAGAGGCTTAGTCAACGGGTCTGCAACATTCAGATCCGTATGTATCTTGCAAATTTCTATGTCTCCCTCCTTGACTAGATCGCGAATGGAATTGAAGCGTCTTTTGATGTGCTTTGTTCTCTTGTGAAACTTGGATTCCTTCGCCAAGGCTATTGCTCCAGTGTTGTCACAAAAGATTTTCATTGCACCCGATGCACTAGGTATTACACCTAGATCGGATATGAACTCCTTCATCCAGACTCCTTCATTTGCTGCTTCCGAAGCAGCTATGTATTCCGCTTCACACGTGGATCCCGCCACGACGCTATGCTTGGAACTGCACCAACTGACAGCTCCACCGTTTAATAAAAATACATATCCGGTTTGTGACTTAGAGTCATCCGGATAAGTGTCAAAGTTTGAATCGACGTAACCGTTTACGACGAGCTCTTTGTCACCTCCATACATGAGAAACACATCATTTGTCCTTTTCAGGTACTTCAGGATGTTCTTGACCGCTGTCCGGTGATCCACTCCTAGATTACTTTGGTACCTCCCTGCTAAACTTATAGCAAGGCACACATCAGGTCTGGTACACAGCATTGCATACATGATAGATCCTATGGCTGAGGCATAGGGAATGACTTTCATTTTCTCTCTATCTTCTGCAGTGGTCGGGCATTGAGTCTTACTCAACTTCACACCTTGTAACACAGGCAAGAACCCTTTCTTTGACTGATCCATTTTGAACTTCTTCAAAACTTTATCAAGGTATGTGCTTTGTGAAAGTCCAATTAAGTGTCTTGATCTATCTCTATAGACCTTGATGCCTAATATGTAAGTAGCTTCATCGAGGTCTTCCATTGAAAAATTCTTATTCAAGTATCCTTTTATGCTATCCAGAAATTCTATATCATTTCCAATCAACAATATGTCATCCACATATAATTTTAGAAATGCTACATAGCTCCCACTCACTTTCTTGTAAATACAGGCTTCTCCAAAAGTCTGTGTAAAACCATATGCTTTGATCACCTCATCAAAGCGTATGTTCCAACTCCGAGATGCTTGCACCAGTCCATTGATGGATCGCTGGAGCTTGCACACTTTGTTAGCACCTTTAGGATCGACAAAACCTTTTGGTTGCATCATATACAACTCTTCTTTGAGATATCCATTCAGGAATGCAGTTTTGACATCCATTTGCCAGATTTCATAATCATAAAATGCGGCAATTGCTAACATGATTCAGACAAACTTAAGCATCGCTACGGGTGGGAAAGTCTCATCGTAGTCAACTCCTTGAACTTATCGAAAACCTTTCGCAACAAGTCGAGCTTTGTAAACAGTAATATTACCGTCAGCGTCGGTCTTCTTCTTGAAGATTCATTTATTTTTGATGGCTTGCCAATCATCGGGCAAGTCAACCAAAGTCCATACTTTGTTCTCATACATGGATCCCATCTCAGATTTCATGGCCTCAAGCCATTTTGCGGAATCTGGGCTCATCATCGCTTCCTCATAGTTAGTAGGTTCATCATGGTCTATTAACATGACTTCCAGAACTGGGTTGCCGTACCACTCAGGTGCGGAATGTACTCTGGTTGATCTACGAAGTTCAGCAGAAACTTGATCTGAAGTTTCATGATCATCATCATTAGCTTCCTCACTAATTGGTGTAGGAATCACTAGAACTAATTTCTATGATGTACTACTTTCCAATTCGGGAGAAGGTACAAGTACCTCATCAAGTTCCACTTTCCTCCCACTCACTTCTTTCGAGAGAAACTCCTTCTCTAGAAATGATCCATTTTAGCAACGAATATCTTGCCTTCGGATCTGTGATAGAAGGTGTACCCAATAGTCTCTTTTGGGTATCCTATGAAGACACATTTCTCCGACTTGGGTTCGAGCTTATCCGGTTAAAGTTTTTTCACATAAGCATCGTAGCCCCAAACTTTAAGAAACGACAACTTTGGTTTCTTGCCAAACCACAGTTCATAAGGCATCGTCTCCACGGATTTAGATGGTGCCCTATTTAACGTGAATGCAACTGTCTCTAAAGCATAACCCCAAAACGATAGTGGTAAATCGGTAAGATACATCATAGACCGCACCATATCTAATAAAGTACGGTTATGACGTTCGGACACACCATTACAATGTGGTGTTCCGGGTGGCTTGAGTTGTGAAACTATTCCACATTGTTTCAAATGAAGACCAAACTCGTAACTCAAATATTCACCTGCATGATCAGATCGTAGGAACTTTATTTTCTTGTTACGCCGATTCTCTACTTCACTATGAAATTCTTTGAACTTTTCAAATGTTTCATACTTGTATTTCATCAAGTAGATATACCCATATCTGCTCAAATCATCAGTGAAGGTCAGAAAATAACGATACCCGCCGTGAGCTTCAACACTGATCGGTCCACATACACAAGTATGTATGATTTCCAACAAATCTGTTGCTCGCTCCATTGTTCCGGAGAACAGAGTTTTAGTTATCTTGCCCATGAGGCATGGTTCGGAAGCACCAAGTGATTCATAATCAAGTGATTCCAAAAGTACATCACTATGGAGTTTCTTCATGCGCTTTACACCAATATGACCTAAACGGCAGTGCCACAAATATGTTGCACTATCATTATTAACCTTGCATCTTTTGGCTTCAATATTATGAATATGTGTATCACTACAATCGAGATCCAACAAGAATAGACCACTCTTCAAGGGTGCATGACCATAAAAGATATTATTCATAAAAATAGAACAACCATTATTCTCAGATTTAAATGAATAACCATCTCGCAACAAACAAGATCCAGATATAATGTTCATGCTTAATGCTGGCACCAAATAACAATTATTCAGGTCTAAAACTAATCCCGAAGGTAGATGTAGAGGTAGCGTGCCGATGACGATCACATCGACTTTGGAACCATTTCCCACACGCATCGTCACCTCGTCCTTAGCCAATCTTCGTTTAATCCGTAGTCCCAATTTCGAGTTACAAATATTAGCAACCGAACAGGTATCAAATACCCAGGTACTACTACGAGCATGAGTAAGGTACACATCAATAACATGTATATCACATATACCTTTGTTCACCTTGCAATCCTTCTTATCCGCCAAATACTTGGGGCAGTTCCACTTCCAGTGTCTAGTCCCTTTGAAGTAGAAGCACTCAGTTTCAGGCTTGGCTCCAGACTTGGGTCTCTTCGCGGGAGTAGCAACTGTCTTGCTATTCTTCTTGAAGTTCCCCTTCTTTCCCTTGCCCTTTTTCTTGAAACTAGTGGTCTTGTTAAGCATCAACACTTGACGCTCCTTTTTGATTTCTACCTCCACAGCTTTGAGCATAGCGAAGAGCTCGGGAATTGTCTTTTACATCCCTTGCATATTATAGTTCATCACGAAGCCTTTATAGCTTAGTGGCAGTGATTGAAGAACTCTGTCAATAACACTATCTTCATCAACTTTGCAACCAAGTAGTCATATGATTGTAGTACTCAGACATTCTGAGCAAGTGTTCACTGATAGAACTATTCTCCTCCATCTTGCAGCTATAGAACTTATTGGAAATCTCATATTTCTCAATCCGGGCATTTGCTTGAAATATTAACTTCAACTCCTGGAACATCTCATATGCTCCATGACGTTCAAAACATCGTTGAAGTCCCGGTTCTAAGCCGTAAATCATGGCACACTGAACTATCATGTAGTCATCAGACCGCGTCTGCCAGATGTTCAAAGCGTCAACATTAGCGGGAGGGGGCTTGTCACCTAGCGGTGCTTCAAGGACATAATTCTTCTATGCAGCAATGAGGATAATCCTCAACTTACAGACCCAGTCCGTGTAATTGCTGCCATCATCTTTCAACTTAGCTTTCTCTAGGAATGCATTAAAATTCAAAGGAACGGTAGCACGGGCCATTGATCTACAACAACATAGATATGCAAAAAACTATCAGGACTAAGTTCATGATAAATTAAAGTTCAGTTAATCATATTACTTGAAGAACTCCCACTTAGATAGACATCCCTCTGGTCATCTAAATGATCACGTGATCCAAATCAACTAAACCATGTCCGATCATCACGTGAGATGGAGTAGTTTTCAATGGTGAACATCTTATGTTGATCATATCTACTATATGATTCACGCTCGACCTTTTGGTCTCCAGTGTTCGGAGGCCATATCTGCATATGCTAGGCTCGTCAAGTTTAACCCGAGTATTCTGCGTGTGCAAAACTGGCTTACACCCGTTGTATGTGAACGTAGAGCTTATCACACCCGATCATCACGTGGTGTCTCGGCACGACAAACTTTCGCAATGGTGCATACTCAGGGAGAACACTTATACCTTGAAATTTTGTAAGGGATCATCTTATAATGCTATCGCCGTACTAAGCAAAATAAGAAGCATAATAAGATAACCATCATATGCAATCAAAATATGTGACATGATATGGCCATCATCATCTTTTGCTTTTGATCTCCATCTCCAAAGCACCGTCATGATCACCTTCGTCACCGGCACGACACCTTGATCTCCATCATAGCATCGTTGTCGTCTCGCCAACTATTGCTTCCATGACTATCGCTACCGCTTAGTTATAAAGTAAAGCAATTACATGGCGACTGTATTTCATACAATAAAGCGCCAACCATATGGCTCCTGCCAGTTGCCGATAACTTTACAAAACATGATCATCTCATACAATAACGTATAACTCATCATGTCTTGACCATATCACATCACAACATGCCCTGCAAAAACAAGTTAGACGTCCCCTACTTTGTTGTTGCAAGTTTTACGTGGCTGCTATGGGCTTAGCAAGGACCGTTCTTACCAATGCATACAAAAACCACAACAATTTTTTGTCAAGTATGTGCTGTTTTAACCTTCACAAGGACCGAGCGTAGCCACACTTGATTCAGATAAAGTGAGAGAGACAGACACCCGCCAGTCACCTTTAAGCAACGAGTGCTCATAACGGTGAAACCAGTCTCGCGTAAGCGTACGCGTAATGTTGGTTCGGGCCGCTTCATCTCACAATACCGCTGAACCAAAGTATGACATGCTAGTAAGCACTATGACTATTATCACCCACAACTCATTGTGTTATACTTGTGCATATCAACTACGCATAGACCTGGCTCATGATGCCACTGTTGGGGAACGTAGTATTTCAAAAACAATTCCAGATCTATCTATCAGATGCATAGCAACGAGAGGGGAGAGTGTGTCTACGTACCCTCGTAGACTGAAAGCGGAAGCGTCTAGTGACGGGGTTGATGTAGTCGAACTTCTTCGCGATCCAACCGATCAAGCACCGAACGTACGGCACCTCCGCGTTCAGAACATGTTCAGCTTGATGATGTCCCACGAGCTCTTGATCCAGTTGATCTTCATGGGAGAGTTTCGTCAGCACTACGGCGTGGTGACGGATATGATGAAGCTACCGGCGCAGGGCTTCGGCTAAGCACTGCAGCAGTATGTGACCGAGGTGTGTTTTTGTGGCGGGGGGCACCGCACATGGCTAGAACAATGTTTCTTCTGTGTCTTTGGCTGCCCCTGCCCCTGTATATAAAGGAGCAAGGGGGAGGTGTGGCTAGGCTAGGGCGCGCCAAGGGAGTAGGATTCCTACTCCTAGTAGCAATAGGAATCCCCTTTCCTATTCCAACTAGGAGGAGGAAAGGAAGGGGGAGAGAAGAAGGAAGAAAAGGGGTGCCTCCCCCTTTCCTAGTCCAACTAGGATTCCTAGGGGGAGGGTGCGGCCAGCCCTATGGGCTGCCTCTCTCTTTCCCTCAATGGCCCACTTGTGGGGACCCCGACTTAGAAGTCGAGATCACCGAATGCACATGTACAGTGATCCTAGAGATCAATGCTCACTGAACACACAGAAGCTGAATAACAAGAGTCTTACATCCATACATACCGTCTTACACAAATTATGGCCATTATGGCCAAGTCTTACATAGATAAAGCCTCATGGGCTGAATATCAAATAACTCAAATAGCGGAAGTCTTCGATGATAGGTAGAACCCATGCCATCTGCCTTAACCCTACAGGCATTCTGACTGGGATAGCGTCCTAGTTCGCATGTTCGTCTCCAAAGAACTCTTCTCCATATTCCTGTTCCTCCATGCCTGGCTAATTAAATAACCAGTGGCAAGCCAATGAGTACTTTGAATGTACTCGCAAGCAACCCATGATTTGGTTCAAAGTAACAATGCAATAGAACAACAATGAGCAATCTAGCAATGGGCTAGAATAAATATTCTACCATCCAGTGTATGCATCAATGAGTTCATGTAACCTCGAAAACAGGTTACCGATATCAACATGAATATGATTCAACTCATCGAGTCAAGTCACCACCTTGACTCATCACACACATACTTTTACCGATTAAGTAAAATTATGGACATAGTTTAAGTAGCACCACCCAGCTGTCCATGACCGTGGACACGGCTATTCGAATAGTTTTACACTCTGCAGAGGTTGCGCACATTACCCACAAGATCCGGGAAGCTTTCGTGTCACCCACGATCCCGCAGTACCTCAAGTACTCGGGGGAAGCACCCGGTCATTATCTTTCCTTAGACGACACTAACATAGTGTCCACTCGTTGGTACACGGCCCTCGGGTACAAACAATAGATCATGGGACTTGCCCTAATTTCAATGTCACGCGTAAGGGACCAACGGTGTGTCAGGTGCCCTGTACAAACAGTCATGGTCGTCTATCCAAGCACGACCCCGTCCCGGGAAAGACCTCAAGTCTTCCCGTCACTACTAATGCGGGCACCATGCTAGTATCGACCTAAGTAATCAATAAAGCCCCGTCCCATAAGGGGTAGAGTGGTTGCACATGTTTGGTTGGGACGGTAGTCACACATAAATCTAATCCATTATTTCACCCATGCACAAGATTTTATCGGCACATCACTTTTTCCTCAAGTGATGACCTAACTCAACATCACCCCCGGGCATTAGGGGCACCCGATGGGGTTTATGAAAAGATTTCAACCTCGAAGGTTCATGTCACATATGCATCACTAAGCATCACTACTAACTTATTTGCGTGACACCTAGCACAAAGCAAGATCATGAGCAAAGCATGCATCATGTGGTGGTTCATCTAGGTCACCACCGTAACCCTATCATCATGCATCGGAAACAAACGGGTTCCGATGAACAAGTGTATCATGGTCAAAGGGCTGCTTGCCTGGATTGGCTTGGTCTTCGAAGTCTTCAAATCCTTCTCCTTCTCCTTCTTCAGCAACTTCGTCAAATACGGGATCTAATCGTCGCAAAATAACAACGAATAAATAAGACTACAATGAAAACAGAAAAATCAAAGTGCTCAGAAAAATGTCAACTTATTTTTGTTAAATAATAGAGGGAAAACTAAGATGGCAAAAATTCTTAGTTGGAGTTTTGGAGTGACAGAATGGAATCTAAGGATTTTTGAACAGAAGCTTTAATGCTCAAATTTGAATTTAAATTTGAACAGAACAGGAAAGTTTCATGGATATGTGTGAAAGTGATACCATTAAATAGGTTGGAATATTACAAGATTTTAGGAGTTGGAATTAATTTATTTGGGCAAATATTCATTTCTGTAAAATTATTTGAAATTTTACAGAAAAGAAAAAGAAGAAAAGGCCCTGTGCAACTGGGCCAGAGTGGCCACAGTGCACGACCCAGGGCGAAGAGCCCAGCCGCTCGGGCACCAGCGCGCGCACGTCAGGATTTTAAACCTGACGGGCGGGGCCTGGCTGCCAGCGACTGCGAGGGGAGAGAGAGGGCGGTGAGGATGACAGGCAGGGCCCGCCTGTCATCTTCAACCTCTCGACCACGGCGACGGCGAGCTCACCGGCGGCGAATCCGGGCACGGCGGAGCCAACGGAAGGCAGGGACGGGCTCAGCAACGAGTCGCGGATGCAGGGGTGGTGGTGCGGCTCGCCGGGGAGGTCTGGTTCGCCGGCGGCGAGGTGGGACGGCGGAGGAGCTTCGGGAGGTCACTGCTCCGGCCGATTCCGACAGCTACAGAGAGGGAAAAGCAAGGGGAAAGTATCAGTGGTGCACGGCGGTTCCAAATCGGGCGAGAGAAAGGGCGGAGAGGGACTGTACCTCGAGATCTCCGGCTGCCCTACGCGGCGGAGCTCCCGTCGATCCCGAGCACAGGGGCTTTCTGGGGAGGAGTGAGTGGTGCTGGAGTGTTGCTGGGGGTGAGGGGAGGCTGTTGGTGCCGTTGGAGAGGCTCGGCTGCGCTTATATAGCCGAGCCCACGGTCCACCGTGGACTCGTGCGCCGGCGAGGTTGCAGACGAGGCCACAGGCCGTTATGGTGCCTGTGTTCGAGTCGGGGAGGATCGTGGACGTTTTCTACGCCTAGTAGAGGGGAGAGGGGGAGCGGGGAGAGCTCCAGACAGCGCGCGCGTGCGAGGCCGAAGAGTGGAGGCTGCGGGCGGCCAGCGCGCGTGTGAAGACGGCCACTGGAGGGTGGAGCAGGAGGGGGAGAGCGACGGGGGAGGTCGCGGACGTCGAGGGGCATCGACTGGCGCGAGGGAAGAGCTCGAGGCTGTCAGGGGCAGGCGATTGGGCGAAGCTACAGTGCGGGGGCGCACTGTAGCGCGCTCTGGAGCGGCCTTATCGCATGCCATGGCATGCCATTGGCCCTCTGGGCGCGTCCGCCGTGTCTGGGGGGTCCAGGGTGATGCAAGCAACACAGATGAGGCCTTGGATGCTCTGGAGAGTCAAGGAGAGAGAGGGGAAGCTGGTGACTTGGTAGAAAATGGCTGTCCAGCAAGGTGAACTAGGGTTTTTACCCCTCAATCATGGAGCTGGGGACATGGGGGAGTTACTGGAGGTAGATAGTAACCAGATGAAGCTGTGGTAAAAAGTTGAGGCCAAGGTAAATAGTAAAAGTGGTCAAGATGGTAGTTTTGGTAAAATTGCAGAAGGTGTTTGATCAAGTTTTGATCAAGCAAATGATCTCCACTTGCCATGACACTTAACAGGATTGAATTTTATATGAAAATAGGGTGTTTCACCAAATTTGGGCTCATTTGAAGAAACTAGCCAATGTAACTTTGGTGAACCCTAGAAAACAACAAAAATGGCTTCATCTTGTTTGAGTCAAGCTAATCATCTCCCCTTGATGCACCACTTGGTGTAGTTTCATCATTTGGGGTATTGATCATGCCCACAAAGTTTGAAGCTCCAGGTAAAAAGTTGGTAATGTAAAGTTGTTCAAATTTGCATTTGAACAGAAAGGGTTTTGGGGCATTCTGATCAAGTTACCCTACTCCAAATCTTGTGCCATTTGGTCTAGATGCCTTATTAGGCCTTTATAGCATGTGCACCAAGTTTGAGAGCATTTGGACAAGTTTGGAAATGTAAAGTTGCTCAAACTTCAAATATGGACAGAATGGTTATGAGGGGTTTTGAGGATGTTTTATTGCTTCCCAAGGCATGGGACTTGGCAAGATCATCAAATATGCCATATGTGACATAATAGAATTTCCCTAGAATTTTTGGAGAAATTTTCCTTTGTAAATATTTCAAAAGCTTGAAATATCCAGAAAGGGTTTTTGAGAGATTAGCCCATTATTTTGAACATGACCAAGTGTTGAAACTCTTATATATGGACAATATATGTCCTATGAGTCTCCCTGAATTTTGGCAAATATTTTTGAGATACTTAAATAATTTTCTCCTATTAAAGACCATTTCTGGCCTTAAGAAAAAACTTTTAAATAAAATAGGAAAATAACTTTTAAAATTATACTTTTGTGGTTTCTGAGAGTCCTATGACTACTAGGTCTCAAATACACCTTTTGAAATAATTTTCTCACCCTAAATCAAGCACTTGTAGTGCAAACCTCAATTCAGGGGTTTTTGGAATACTAAATTTATAAAATACATTTTTGCCAAATTAATTTTTTAAGAAAATACTATACTGCTATATAACACTTGGCATGATCATTGGGCAGAAGTTTTGGGTATGGAGATGAATTCTACAAGAGGTAATAGTTGACTTTAATGAGCATATAAAAAGCACATGAAGAAAAACTCGATTCCAAATAAAAGCCAAATGATGCCAAAAATTTTTGCTGGTCCAAATTTTCATGCTTCATTGATGCAAATAACATGTTACAAAATGCAGGGTGTGACACCACTATGGCCCATACTCCCTCGGGGTGGTTCCGGTAACCCCCTCCGGTACTCGGGTTAAATCCAAAACTTCTCCGGAACACTTCCGGTGTCCTAATATAGTCGTCCAGTATATCAATCTTTACGTCTCGAACATTCCGAGACTCCTCGTCATGTCCGTGATCTCATTCGGGACTCCGAACTACCTTCGGTACATAAAAACTCATAAACTCATAATACCGATCGTCATCAAATGTTAAGAGTGCGGACCCTACGGGTTTGAGAACTATGTAGACATGACCGAGACTCATCTCCGGTCAATAACCAATAGCGGAACCTGGATGCTCATATTGGCTCCTACATATTCTACGAAGATCCTTATCGGTCAAACCGCATAACAACATACGTTGTTCCCTTTGTCATCGGTATGTTACTTGCCCGAGATTCGATCGTCGGTATCTCAATACCTAGTTCAATCTCGTTACCGGCAAGTCTCTTTACTCGTTCCGTAATACATCATCCCGTGACTAACTCATTAGTCATTTGCTTGCAAGGCTTATTATGATGTGTATTACCGAGAGGGCCCAGAGATACCTCTCCGACACTCGGAGTGACAAATCCTATTCTTGATCTATGCCAACACCACGAACACTTTCGGAGATACCTGTAGAGCATCTTTATAATCACCCTCTAACGTTGTGACGTTTGATAGCACACAAGGTGTTCCTCCGGTATACGGGAGTTGCATAATCTCATAGTCATAGGATCATGTATAAGTCATGAAGAAAGCAATAGCAGCAAAACTAAACAATCATAGTGCTAAGCTAACGGATGGGTCATGTCCATCACATCATTCTCCTAATGATGTGATCTCGTTGATCAAATGACAACTCATGTCTATGTTTAGGAAACATAACCATCTTTGATCGATAAGCTAGTCTAGTAGAGGCATACTAGGGACATACTGTTTTGTCTATGTATTCACGCATGTACTAAGTTTCCGATTAAGACAATTCTAGCATGAATAAAAGACATATATCATGATATAAGGAAATACAAATAACATCTTTATTATTGCCTCTAGGGCATATTTCCTTCAGTCCGTGCTACAACAATCTATTCAACCTTGTCGTTTCTCTAACTCAGCCATCGCACGACGGGCGAGGTGGGGGTTTGCCGATAGTCGGTTTCCTCAACTGCGGTCCCACTTGTAAGGCCAACTTGAATGCATGACCCCAAACAGACCTCCGTTTTGCCATGCACTGAAAGCGCGAATGCATCCCGGCCGCGTACATTTTTCTTTGCAAACACATATCTTTTTTTCATCATTGATTTTTTGGTACATGGAAATACATCACCAAAATTTTGACTAGAAAAACTAGAACCACAAGAATACATTTTAGAACATATCCAACTTCCATAACTGCTCCTGTAAGTTGGATTAATGCCTTCTTGATACTTTCATTTTTGATATGCGGAGGCTCGATCCTGTGTGCTTCTTTCTTCTTCGAGTGTAAAGAAGTAGACGTGTCTAGCCTCTATTCTATCAACAAGTGCACCAGTCTCATCTCTAGCCTCTATGCTAGCTAAAAGTGTTAGAACATCTACTAAATTGCATTCTATCAATATATCATTGTACTCTTCTTCCCAATACCAAAACTTGCATCCATTCTACACAATAAAATTTTAAGTTAGCATAACTAGTATAATCCGAGAGCACAACCGAAGATTTGGTCGAGTTCTTCCTCCTTTTGCCGACACGTGGGACATCCAGCATCCAGGTCATGTCATGCAAGAAAATAGAATGGTAGTTGAAGCCACGTGATGTGCATCTTGGGTTAAATTGTAAATAGAATCTTACTACTCTTGAGTAACTCCAAAAGCGGCCACCAAATATCTTTATTGGATTTGCTTTTCATCACCAGCACGTCGAGGTGAAAGATGTGCAGGTTCAGTGGGTCCTCTTGCGTTTTCACTGACATGTGGGACCGCATATGAGCAAACAGACGATGGGCTCCGGGCGTCTGTTGGCTGGCTTAGAAGAGAGATAGAGGAGGGCTGGGCACGGACTCCAGGAAATTTGTTCTACGTAACCATCACCTCGATATAGTGGGATGTCATGGGCCATAACTAGCATTCATGCCTAGCAGTACGGCACGCGCCACCCACACGAGTCCCATATGACACTAATTTTCTTGGAGTCCATGCTACAACCATCTCTTCTCCCTCCTGTTTTCTCAGCCATCGCGTGGTGGGCGGGGTGGGGGTTTGCCGATAGTCGGTTTGCTCAACCGCGGTCCCACTTGTAAGTGAAAATGCAACACATCACGCATTCCCCCTTGAGCGAACATGGCAGGCTTTTCCTTTTGAACTTGTAACTTGTAAAATTTGGTTCTGCTCCATGGCGTGACCGATAGATAGAAATAACAATTTTCCCTAGAGTAATGAGAAGTTTGGTTCCGGCGCGGTTCATGCATGGAGTACGTAGGAAAATTATGAAGTTGATGCGAAAGATAAGATAATTATTAGTAGTACCATATACTACTACATGGATTTGACAGAAAGATAAACATACATACGAATCCATCAACAACATCCTCATGCCCTAGTGCACCGGGTCACCAACCGACGTGTGAGGAGCAGCGACGTTGGCGGCAAGCTCAACGTGCTTCTGAACAATGCCGTCCAAGGTTGCCCTACGGTCCAAGAAGGCCAGCATCCTATCGTCCTCCTCTTGCATGTAGTAGTCCTTGTGGACGATTTATGCGTAGACGTGGGTGATTATGTCGATGGTGTCTTGCTGCACCAGGGCTGCGCGGCGAGCGCGACCTTGAGGTGGACATTCTCCGGTGCGACAGCGGGCAGTCGCAGGGCCACTAGTGTGTCGAAGAGGTTGTCACCATAGAGGCCGTTGAGGGTGGCAGGCATCGCAGAGCCTGGGAGCGTGGGCTGGAGGCGTACGTCAAGGTCATCCGTGAGCTTCTTGACGATGGTGAACTTGTCAGGAAGCCGACGAGGACCTCGTCGAACAAGGAGACGAAGCTATCGTCCAAGCGGCCCCTCGCCCTGGCGGCCTCAAGCACTACCTGGAGACGTTCCTGAGTGCTGGGTCGCAGGCCGGCGTCGTGGACCATCTGGCACAGCCGGCTGATGCTCGCGCTCATTGCCTCCATGGGTCTAGCTTCTAGTAAACTGGTCTTTCGATTGGAGTGATCACTCTTGCCCTTGGGTGCGTAGGTGCGTAGGATTTTGTAGATTGGACTGGCGGGAGCCTTTATATGAGAAGTCCAGACTGCGTTGAATTCCCGTGCGTGTTGGCCATCTACTCCTCGCCCCTCTACTGCACCTGCCTTTGGCTGTATGATAGGTTGGCCAGCCACCTGTTGGTCCCACATGTCATACACCCAAAGGCAGGTGCAGTAAGTCAATGAAGCTGTGTCCCCCTCTGTGCCCGTGCATGCTTTCAACGACTTGAGACTACCAAACATCACATGCAGTGGTTAGTTAATTGCATGTAATCCTATTAAGTACTCCCTCCGTTCTGGTTTATAGGGCTCAAATCTGAATTCTCATCAACCAAGGCAGATGGTGAGTGGAGGAATAGATCTCGTACTTTACAAAACTACCCGAATTAAACTGGTGGATTAATTTGGATTAATTGTAGTGCATGCATGCTTGACCACTACTCCCTCCGTTCCTAAATATAAGTCTTTGTAGACATTTCACTATGGACCACATACGGATGTATATAGATGCATTTTAGAGTATAGATTCACTCATTTTGCTCCGTATGTAGTCCATAGTTGAATCTCTACAAAGACTTATATTTAGGAATGGAGGGACTAGATGAGTAGGAACATTACATGCATTGGTGGGTTCCTATTTAATTCTTGCATGCAAACATTTATGCGCCTCGGAATCTCAATATGAGATGGAGATGAGCCCTTTAAATTGGTAAAACGAAAAAATTGAGATAAGCCCTATAAACAGGAAAGGAGGGAGTAGCAAAAAGACATTAAGTTATATCGCCGATAGGAATAAAACAATACACCATGTATTTATTTACAGAGGGAGTAGTACACTTTTTGTGACATGCATTACTAGATATTGCTAGTCAAATACTGAATCCAGATGGACGTGGTAGTACTACTAAATCCATACGGTGGTGCTAGTACTACTAGTAGTAGTACTACCAATGTAGTAGCACTGTACTACCCGTTGGTCAAATTATTACGTGCTGGTCCTCACAGTGAAGTGACAAGACCGTACGCCGGAGATGACACCTAAGTATAGGCGCCATGTTCGGCATACCATAGTCAGCCTCACCGTCTTCAGTCACTATCATCATGGCTGTTGACGTAGCCTGCTTACAACTAGCCGTGTTCGACATAATTTCCCATGCGTAGATGCCCGCGCATTGCACGGAACACCAAAATTGGGGGGTGGACGGCGCCGAAAGCGTCCATCGCACCAGATTTTTCCATGGCCTTCTAGATGTGGCGGGGAGGAGATAAGGCTGATTGTGAGAGACAAGGAGTTGTTTGTAAATAGCGAAGAAGTGTGGGCATCTTTTTGCAAAACTAGAGAAGTTTGGTTTGTATGCGTCAGATCTAGATCCGACGGCTATTGGTGAAAGATGGCAGGCACAACATCATCACCAACTCAGAACCTGTTTGATTCGTAGGATTTTGAAAACGCAGGAATAGGACACGACAATATTACAAGTTTCAAACTGATATTACAAATGTTAGGAGTAATGCTGCACCTACGAAGAGGGAATTACGATGAAGTTTACGTAAGAACTTTTGTTACTTTAGGTGGATGCAGCATTATCGTACAAACTAAAATCCGCCGCCCTGACAAGTCACTAATGGGCAAATAACTTTTTGAGTCTCTAGCCACTTGGTGTTTCAAAAACAAATTCAGCTTGTCCGGAGACTTTGTCATTTATGCTTAGACGCTTGCGGTGATCAGCACACCATTCATTGTTGCACCAGAGAACGCCAAACCTCATTATCTTGAGCACACTTGCCTCCAGAACAAAGAATCTGGCCCCTTTAATCTCAGATGTGCTGCCTCGATAGTCGATCAAATCAATTTCTCTAAGATGGAGATCAAGGCATTTGATGAGATTGTTATAGTGCAGCACATTTTTCACTTTCGGGTCTTTTTTTATCTGCAAGAGAAGAGAACATATTAGAGCATCTGGATGTATAAGATTGTCGTGCCATCAAGAGGTACCAATATCATTGGCTCATACGATATGGTTGGCTGGCTAGTGATATTTTTTCACTTTCTCTCTCTCTCTCTCTCTCTCTCTCTCTCTCTCTCTCTCTCTCTCTCTCTCTCTCTCTCTCTTTCTCTTTCCTCTCATTTACCTAGGAGTACGTGAAGAGCTTGGGCATTTGTTGCCTTGCACTATGTGGCTGATGCCATATTTCGCAAAAGTATGCCACATAATACGCATTGATGTCAAATCAAGAGATTTTGGCACCGCTCTCGCGATGTGAGAGAGTTGGCACCGCTGTGCACGCAGACCCACATGTATAAACAAATCAATCAAACCAACTACACCAGCCTCTCACTCTCCCAAACAAGTGTTTTTATTGCCTCAGTCCTCAATGCGCCCTCAATTTACTAGCGTGCGGGGTGCTACCCCGAGTGGTTTCAACTTTGCTTACTTCACCGCGTGTCAGATGGGCTTGTAGTTTACTTATTTTCACACACTGCCACATGGGCCAGCACATGAAGATACAGAACACGAGCTGACAAGGCAGCATGTAGACCGGTTGACCAGTCACCTAAACAATATACAGAGCTATACGCTGACAGAGTGAGCGTATAATCCGTCGGTATAGAGTGTTCGTGTGAGAGTGGAGGCCCGTGAGAGATAGCAGAGAGAGAGAGAGAGAGAGAGAGAGAGAGAGAGAGAGAGAGAGAGAGCTACTCCCTCCGTTCGATAATGTAGTTCCAACATTTTTTTTAAAGTCTAACTTTTGAAACTTTAGCAAGTTTATAAAGAAATTACTTATATCTACAATACCAAAGATAAATGATAGTATGAAGTAAGTACATGTTGTGATGAATCTAATGATCTTTCTAGATGTAAATGTTTTTCTCCACATATACCTGGTCAAACTTGTGTGAGTTTTGACTTTTCAAAACATCCATATGCTTATGGACGTGAGAGAGTCCCTAACTAGAGAGAGAGAGAGAGAGAGAGAGAGAAATAGAAAGAGCGAGTGAAAAAAGTGTGTGTGCGTGTGTGAAAGAGACATGGACAACACTCGATAAAAGTTGAGAAAAAATGTGTGTGTCTTATGCAAACATATCACACATGCATCTTCGACAACAGAAGCAAGGTGAGGAGATAGTGTGTGGTTGTTTGCAACCGAGAGAGCAAGACCCCTAGCACATGGCCAAGAGGGGTCTGACAAACAAGGGAGATAGGTTGAGAGAGACGTACGGAGAAAATGCAGACATGGGGAGGAGAGAGTGTATGTTTGTCATAGAGAGATCCCCTGGAGATCGTGATGGTACTACATGGGTGGGAGATCGAGTGACAAGGTGTGCGCGCGATAGAAGATACCCTGAGAGATATCGAGATAGACGTATGGATGGAAGGAGATAATTTGTGTGTTCCTGATGGCTAGTGAGAGATAATCATACTTAGGAGGGGAGTGCTTGCGCCTATGATGGAGTGAGGGATTATGGTACTTATTAGGGGGTGTGTGTCACATAGAGTGAGAACAACGGCAGAGAGTGTTGGATGGGTCTATATGTATAGCGTGAGCGAGACATGTGTATGTGTGAACCAGGGAGATATAAAGTTTGAGAGAGATTGAGGAGCCCCGATAAGGCTGAGTGGTGCGTCAGATAGCTGAGAGGGGGAAAGAGATATTCCATCCGCTCGATAATGCAGTGCATGTAATTTTTTTAGAAGTCAAACTTTGGAAACTTTGATCAGGTTTACACAAATGTTATTTATATCTTCAATACCAAAGATACATCATACGAAACTACAACTCATGGTGAATCTAATTGTATATGTTTGCCGTTCCAGATGTAATTGTTTTTCTCCACGTACGTGGTCAAACTTTGTGATGTTTGACTTTTCAATAAATCAATATGCTATGGACCAAGGAGAGTGCCTAAGTCGAGAGGGATCAAGTGCGTGTGAAGGAGAATGAGTAAGTGTGCAAAAATAGTATGTGTGTGAAAGAGAAAGTGACAACAAACGAAAAATTAGAGAGAGAGTGTGTTTTTTCGTTTCTTAGGCGAACATATCACGCATGCATCTCCGAGATAGAAAAAGCGAGGTGAGGATATACACAAAGATAGCTAGTGTGTGATTGTTTGCAACGGAGAGAGACACCCCTATAGCACATGTCCAATAGAGGTCTGGCCAACAAGGTACAAAGGTCGAGAGGGACACATGGAGAACATGGACGCATGGGGAGGGCGAGAGGGTGTGTTTACGATAGAGAGACCCCCTCGAGATCGTGAGGGGGCTATATGGGTGGGAGATCGAGGGAGGTGCGTGCGCGATAGAAAGATGCCCCGAGAGAAATCGAGATAGACCATGCACATGTTTGTGATGGAGACTAAGATTAGCTAGTCATATACATATAGGGGGGGGGGACTGCGCGTGCCTACAATTGAGTGAGAGACAATCATATTTGGCTAGCTAGGCATGAGATTTTGTGTGTGTGTGTGTGCGTGTGAGATGGAGAGAGAACGAGGGAGAGAGATAGAGTTTTAGATGGGCCTATCGAGTGCAAGTGAGATATGCATGTGTATGTGTGACCCAGGTAGATGGAGAGTTTGTGAGAGAGGGGGAAGAGCTCCGAGATGACATAGTGGTGCGTGAAAGAGTTACGGGCAACGAGCCAAGGAATTTGTGTGCGTACGATGAGTGCACCCAAGATATCTAGCTTGGACTAGAAAATCATACATAGTGTGCGAGAGAGACCTATAGATGGAGTATATATGCATGCGAACTGGAAAGACCCCTCCCCCCCACGCACACACACACCAAGAGAGAGAGATGGAGAGAAAGAGAGAGGACCAACAAGGTTCATGTGTTCGATGCGTGCGACATAATTGAAGATTGTCGGCGAGAGAGAGAGAGAGAGAGAGAGGGCAGGAGTCCGGGAGAGGGGGAGGTCGCGTTTTATGCATCAAAGACTGATATAAACCATGTTTCGATATAAACTTGCATTCAAATATTTAAATTGTTGAACATGTTGTCTGCAATCCACACATGAACGGATATATGCGTATATCAAACAAGTTCATTAATTTGACTTTCAACATGTTCATGGAGTACTGTAATACTGTACAACATGCTATTCGATTGAGGTGTTCAATTTTGGATTTAGTTCACTATTTCAACCTAGTGATCGAGCTATTTCATTGAATCGAGATATTTCATTTTGGGTTTGATTCCCGTTTTTGAGTGGGTCAACTATTTGTCATATAGTAAATCGCTAGCAACGAGCATGTAAAAACACATTACTCCCGAGCATCATCTCTCCATCTAAAAAAGAAGTGGCAAGCTAACATTTCTAAATTTGATTCGTATTGACTTGGTAAGGTAGACGTGGAGGCTCGTTCTCCCAAATTTTGAATGCACCGTTAAACATCCTCTGCTCGGTGGAATTCGCCCGAGCAAATAAATGGGAGACGCAAAATTACCGTCCTATGTGGGAGACACATTAATTGGCCCGTTGTGCATCGAGGGTAGGTTTGTAACTTCATCCAAGCGCACCTTCTCCTCGGCCGAAATGACATGTGCCGAATAATTCATAAACCATGGTCGGCAAAACACGCTCTCCTCGCCCGAAATAGCTCGCGCTCACTATTTGAAAACACGCACTTCTCGCCGCGTCCACTATATTTCAAAACATGCCCTCCTCGCCCGAAATCGCTCTCGCCCACTATTTGGGGAGAAGCAAAGTTACTCTACTATCCCTGACCCTCGATACACAGACCCAAGCCGAGAAGCCTAAAGGAAGGGGTAGAACTGTAACTCCCCCTCATACTTCAGACAAATGCATACATGGTTCCACTCCCCTCCCAATCCCCCCCATTCATACCTCGTGGGCGCCAAATCACCTTCTCCCCGGAAGCTCCCTTCTTCCGAGCCGCGAAACCCCAGCCCCTCCTCCATGGCGCCCCCACCGCACCAATTTCACAGCCGCCCTCCTCCCTAATGCTAGAGAAGCTATCCATTTACCGTCGTCCACTGGGCCGTGTGCCTCTTACTCCGTGCTGCTGGAGCTGCGTCGACGACGGCTGCGTGAACCGTACCGGAGCCGATTCACCCCTGCCGTTGTTCACGGCGCCGGAGCGGATCCAACTTCGGATCCGTCCAGAGTCCCGGTGCTGCTTCCCCATAGCCGTCGACCGTCGCGACATCGCTGTTTCCCTGCCGCCGGTGGCCACTGCAACCGCGCCGGCCTCACCGACTCGGCAGCTGGACCTCCCTACTTTCCCATGCCGCCAGATAGGTCGCACCCTCAAATCACTTTATTTAGGCATCAGTTGTCTGAATTTTTATTCTAGGCCAATTGATTCCCAATGGGAAGCAGCACCCGTCGAGGCGGCGGAGATCCTAGGCTGCTGGTTGGCTGGTGTCTAACGTAAGGGTGCGGGGCCCCAAGTTCGCCGTGGAAGCAACGGTTAGATGGCTATCTTAGAGATGCGTGGGTTCAAGGTACTGCTGCCGCCGGATTTGGATGACAGGGAGTCTTTGTGGATTGGACCGGGGGCGGCGCAACCCCGACAGTGCGGTGGGGCGGGGAGCAGGGTTTTGGGCGGGGCCATGGACGGCAGAGGCAAGCTTCTCTGCCGTTGGTCGCCGGCTCTTCGGGAAAGATTCCTAACAGTGTCAGCCGGGAGGCACAAGACGGCCATCAAGCCATCCGACGTAGATCAGAGAGAACAAAAATAAAATAAAATCGTGTGACCCCAATTTAGTCTCAGTCAACAGATGTGTGACCACTCTCGTACCTTGTTGTTGATCTCTTAGTATATTTCTTCAGATAAAAGAGATGTGTCATTCTTGACATTATGCGTTATCTGCATCCTCAGCCACAATGTCTTTGGACTCACTGCAGTTGCTCCAACAAGGGAAGCATACACCATAAGGGATATATAGTCCCCACTCAACAGTTCCCTGCGTCAACTGCGCGTGTCCGACATGGACAACCACAACAACTGCAGGGCCATTGACAAGTCAGCACATGATGCTCACTCCTATGGATGGCGGCCAGATAGGTTGTACCCTCATCTTACTTGTGTGCAACATTTATGGCTTTGTTATTCATCTAAGCATGGAAAATAGATTATCACATTTCACTATATATTCATGCTGATCTCTTACGGGTCTTGTTCAGGAGTTAACGATGTTCCATAGTTCAGCTAAGTTACTGGTTCTTTAGGTAACGCTGTTCCATAGTTATCATCCATCAGCCAATGCTATCCCACAGTCTGGTGATTATAGTATTATACCACTTCTAGTATTACCTATGTTGTTCTTTAATACTTTTGTGTGCCATCTAGTTAATCTCGAGTACAAACGATACATATTCTGTAGCTTTCATCTGTGTTCTCCCTTTAGTTTTTGAGACCTTTTGCTGCTAGTTAACCCCAGTCCTACTATTTATGTCATCTCCTACATGCACTCATTACATAAATCTAACTACTAGTTGTCTTCCATGCATGTCAGATATAATTGCACACACTGATATATCCACAAGAACCTCACGGAGCAATGTAAAGGACAATAAACTTGATATCAATGATACCCAATACGATGGAACATGTAAAGGCAGTTCTTCAGAAGTCTTGCAGAAAGATGTTGAATCCTCTTCACCCCACAAGGTCCTTGCTCTAACTTGGCCCGTGATATGGGTACAACATGCATATAATGTCTTGGAGTGTATCTACTCTGTTGCAATGCCATGTGCTTAGCATGCTGATCATGCATGTAAATATGTCATGCCTTCCTGTTTTTCAGTATCTATTCCATTCATGATAGCATGTTTTCAAATTCAAGCACTGTCGTTCTACTCTATCGCAATGCCATCTGCTGAATTTGGACATCATGCTTCTGAATATCTTATGCGTTGTTATTCATCAGTATGTACTTCATCTGTCTACCATACCATGTTTTTTTACATTGAAGTGTTGTTCTAGTGCTCTGTTGCAATGCCATCTTAGTTTCCCAAAAATACACGTGTATGCTGCCTCAGTTTTTTCTGTACGTATTCTGGTAGCATACAGTTTTACATTCAACTAGTGTTTTTTTACTGTGTTGTCCTGTCGTATCCCTAGCTCTTGCACCATACTACCTCCGTCCAGATTACATGTTGCTGAAATGGATAAAAAAGGATGTATCTAGACTGAAATACGCCTAGACCCATCCATTTCTTTCCGAATGGAGGGAATACATGTCAATATGTCATGACTTTCTATTCTTCAATACCTATTCCATCTCTCTGCTGTAGCATGTTTTATAATTGAAGCACCATTCTTCTATACAAGGCATGCAAGGGGAAGACGACTATGTTAGAATCTGAAGGGTTACAAACCAGGTCTTTGCAAAAGAGCCAAACGCTAGGAGATAATAAACCAACTCCAGTTTTTATAGATACTGCTCCAGCATAGAGAAACCCAACTCCTACTGATAATAAGCAGATTCTAGTGGCCAAAGAACTAGTCCGCTCCAGTCCAGCAAAAATATGTCAACTCCATTCTAAGAAGCGTGTGTGTATCCTTGCATCATGAAATTTTATAGCATGCTGATCATATTTTCTACATGATTCTTACCCATCTCTCTTTTAGACAATAAGCTTAACAGATAGAAGAATTTCTGCACTGGTACTGTCTGTGAGGAAAGATTCTTGCAGGAATTCTCTGTACTCCAATGAAGATGTAAGTACCTGTTGTATATCACTATATTTTTACATCAGCATGTATTTTGTTAATCGGCGCGAATCCAACCTTTATCTGATCTAAATTTAGTTGTAGCAAAATGTATGATTAAAGGCCACAATGTTGATTTTTGTAAGGAAAACTGCCTGGTAGTTTTGCATCCCGAGCTGCATGAGTGTACTATCTCATATCAGTGGGTTTGATTACTTTGGTTCTGCAGTGGGTTTCAGTTTTTTTACTGTTTTGTCCAGTCGTATCCCTAGCTCTTACATCATACTCCCTCCCTCCGGATTACATGTCACATAAATGGATAAAACTGGATGTATCTAGAACTAAAATACGCCTAGACGCATCCATTTTTTTTCATATGGAGGGAATACATGTCAATATGTCATGCATTTCTATTCTTCAGTACCTATTCCATCTCTACTGTAGCATGTTTTATAATTTAAGCACCATTCTTCTATATAAGGCATGCAAGGGGAAGACGGCTATGTTAGAATCTGAAGGGTTACAAACCAGGTCTTCGCAAAAGATCCAAACGCCAGTAGATAGTAAACCAACTCCATTTTTCATAGATACTGCTCCAGCACAGAGAAACCCAACTCCCACTGATAATAAGTAGATTCCAGTGGCCAAAGAACTAGTCCACTCCAGTCCAGCAAAAGAATGTCAACTCCATTCTAAGAAGCGTGTGCGTATCCTCGCATCATGAAATTTATAGCATTCTGATCATATTTTCTACATGTTTCTTACCCATCTCTCTATTAGAAAATAAGGTTAAATGATAGAAGATTTCCTTCATTGGCATTGTATTCAAGGAGAATATCTTGCGGGAATTCTCTATGCTCCAATGCTGATGTAAGTACGTGTTGTATATCACTATATTTTTACATCAGCATGTATTTTTGTTAATCGGCGTGAATCCAACCTTTGTCTGATCTAAAATTAGTTGTGGCAAAATGTTAAAGGCGCCAATGTTGAATTTTATAAAGAAAACTGCCTGGTAGTTTTGCATACTGAGATGCATGAGTGTACTATCTCATATCATGCACATTACTGAATTGTAGTGCTGCTCTGGTTGTCCATTCATTCATTGTGTCAATGTTGCTTTCGTATTACCTTACCTGGCTGATGATAGCTGTGCCATATTGTGTTAATTTGGCGTTGGCTAGTTGCCCAAACGTTCGTTGTGCCAATGTTGCTTTCCTATTATCTGACTTTGCCAATGATAGCAATGCTAGTGTCTTAATTTGGTGCAGGCTGCTGAAGATAAGAAGACAAACTCTAAAAATAGCAAGGCAACCCCATTGTTTCTTTCCAATAAATCTAGGCCAGGTAATATGCCAATAACTCATGATTAATCTGTTTGGTTCCCCTCCTAATTTATGTTATGATGTAGTGGTCAAGACACTCTCCCCTATCAATAATACAAGCCTGCCTAAATCGCCATATGAATCTGTTCAATATCCTCTGTCTCGAATGCAACAGAAAAAATGTATGTTTGTGAACCAATTAATGGCTGAAGGAATGATGGAAATGGTAGAGGAATCAGAGGTGCAGAGTCGTGCGACACAACAACTGATCAATGTTTTCAGAGACAGTGTAGCAAAGCACCAAGAACTTGCCCACATGCTTATGGGCGTCATCCGTGTTGAGGTTGCAGATTGTGACGTTGTAGATCGTTAGGTTCTGTTCATTTATTTGCACTGGCATCAATCTTTGATTGCCTAGTGGATGTAATTTCCTGTAATATATGCTGGATGTGCTATGTTTTTCCATGTATGTCGTACCTTTGCTTGATCGGTTTTGGTCCTGTGCATAATTGCTCGTCGTAATGGGCTCAAATTATCTAATTTGGCCTAAAGACATCTACTAACTTTAATGGGCCCATTAAGTTAATGGGCCGTTACCAGGCCGAAAGTTAATGGTCGGCCCTCTTAACTCCCGGGTCATTAACAGGCTGACATCAAAGCGGGCAATAGGTGGTCCCAATTGATTTCACGGGCCGTTAACATGCCGTTACTAAGTTCGAGCTACGTATGGCCCAACTATAGTGTGGGCCTTTAGCAGGCCGAAAGAGACAGCGGGCTTGTACTGTCACATCCCCAGTTTCACCTTGCCCTAAGATAGCATTTGCCTGTTGCATCATGTTTCAATTTCTCAGAAACCTGAAATGGGGATGCTCAAACCCTAGCACTAAATGAATTTAACTAGGGTCAAATTAAAATCTTTTCAATGAGCCCAAAATGTCCCTTGGAAAAGTTCATCATTTTTGGATTGACTAAAAACCTCTGCCAAAAATGATGCACATATTTCTAGGACCATTCTGGATTTTGAATTAAATCATATCCTATTTGCATTTGGGCATTTAAATTTTATATATTATTATAAATGCTCAAATAATCCCAAACTGAAATGTTCCATGTTGGTTATATGCTAAACAATGGGCATGGGCAGTTTGGTGAGTTTTGAAAGTGCCTAAGCATTTTTAGAAAAGCCACAAAGCTACAAAAGAAATAGATAATAGAAAACAGAAACTAAATCAGAAAAGACAGAGAGAAAGGAAGCCCACCCGAGCCACTTACCTGTGCGGCCCAGCACTGTAGCGGCCCAGCCCACCTCCCCTCGCGCGTCGTCTTCCTCGCGCCTACTGGCTCGGTGCGTGGCGCGTGCACAGCCGAGCCGCGGCCACCTCCTGCTTCGCGGTGGCAAGGCCCCGACCCCCCCCCCTCTCCTCGCTAGCGCGACGCCCTGGCCGCCCTGGTTCTCTCCTCTCCCTCGCTGGACCTCTCCCTCTTCTCCTTCCCTCTCTCTCGCAGCCACCGAACGCCATCGCCGCCGCGCTCGCTGCCACCGCGGCAACCGGCCACCGCACGCCTCGCAAACATGCCTAGAAGAGTCGCCGCAGCCCCGTCTTCCTGTTCCCTCGACGTACCCAAGCTGGGGAGCACCGCAGCGCCTTCAACGCCGTCGTTCCCCTCCTCTGTGTTCGGTGACCGCCGTCGGCGATTCGTCACCGTCAGGCCGCCCCCGGGCTCGCCGTCTTCTTCAAACGAACCGCCGTGAGCCCCTCTTGCTCTTCCCCTATCCCCTTACCCATGCGCGTGCCGTAGCTCAAACCACCACCGTGCCAGAGAACCTCCCGCCGCCGGCGATGTCACCGCCGACGCTGCAGCCATCGGGGCTTGAAAACGAGCCCGGCATCGTGCTCCGCACCCTCCCAGGAGTCGAAAAACCCCACCTGCTCGTCCTACGGTGCACCCCAACGCCATTCCCGAGCACGCCCGAACTCCGGCCACCGCACTTCCCCTCGCCGCCGTCGTTCTGGTCCTCCCCGGCGCGAGCTGATGGCTCCGTTGGATGCGGACGAGGACCAGCATCACCCCAAGCCCCTCCGCCGCTCTTTTGGTCGCCGGAGGGCGTTTTCCGACGCGCTCCGCCGTCTCGGCACTCGCCGGCGGCGAGCCGCCGGCCAGTTGACCCACCCGACCAGGGGTTTGATTTCCCCTGAGTCACTGACTCGTGGGGCCGAGCTCTGTTTAATTAGTTTAGGTTTTTAATTAAGTTTTAATTGCTGTCATTAACCTAATTAGACACTGACTTGTGGGCCCCCGCGCCTAATTAGGTTAATCTATTTTTCCTGTTTAGCTTAGTACTAATCCGGTGGACCCCACATGGCAGTTTGACTTTGGTCAAGTCAACACTGACTGGTCCCACCTGCCATGCACACAAACCAGCCCTTAGACACTGACCAGTGGGCCCCACTGGTCAGGTTTGACTGGACCAGCCCCTGTTGACTTGCTGATGTCAGCATGACCTAGTGCTGACGCAGTAACTATTTTCTGGGATTTTAAATAAATCAGAAATGATTTATTTATTTCAGAAAATAGCCAAAACTTCTAAAAATCATAGAAATTAATCCATAACTCAGATGAAAATAATTTATATATGAAAATTGATCAGAAAAATTCAAGGAATCTGTTTATGGCATTTTCATGCATGTTTGAACAAGTTAAACCTGCTGATCAGGTCAAATCAATTAAATGGCATTTAAATAATCACATATGAAGTTTGAATTTGAACCTTTGGTTCAAACCAACTTCATTTAATTGTGTTGCTAGTTGCATCAGCTCAATCAATAGCATATTGCCATGTCATGATCATGCATCATACTGCCGCATTGCATTGATTGTGTTCTCTCTTGTTTGTCGGTGCTTGTCCCCTTTCAGTAGACGTGTTCCGACGATGTGATCGATGACACCGATGAAGACTCAATGTTATCTTCAGAAGTGCCAGGCAAGCAAAACCCCATTGAGCATTCCGATACAATCCCACCCTCTCGCTCTTGCTCTCCTTTATTGCATTAGGACAACAACGCTTCAATTGTTACCTGCTGCGGTAGTTGAACCCCTTTCCACTGCATGACCCATCATTGCAATAGTAAATAGTTGAAACCCACTAGTATGAGTAGGAGTTGTTTGAGCCATGTTGTGCCTACTCATTGATGCTTTCTGGTTATGCCTGCTATTGCTTAGAGTTGTGTCATGTCTGATTCATCGGGGATGAATTGGAATGGTGACGAACATGTCCTAATGTGTGTGAGCTAAGTGTGTGAACACGATTTGGTAAAGGTAGCGATGAGAGGCCATGTAGGAGTACATGGTGGGTTGTCTCATTGAGACCGTCCTCAGGAACTGAGTTCTGTGTTGGTTGATCCATGAAACAGCTACTACCACACATTGGGCCCTGAAATATGACCCCGCTCGACTTATTGACTGCCCTTGTTCTCTGTCCAGGAGTTGCAACTAGTTTCTGGTGTTTGTAGTTTACTGGAGGTAGTGCGCAGTGCTGACCCTCGGGGTGGACTGTGACACGGCAGGTACGTGGCACGGTGTACCGGTCGCCCGTTTGGTGACGCGGGAACCCTGTACACATCGTTTGGGGCCGTGAGCGACACCCCGGCCGGATCTCCCCACGGATGGAACCCAAATAGGCGATAAACCTGGACGAGAGACTTGAGTGGTTGGTTAGGTCGTGGTCTACACCCACGTCAGTTTTCGCTTGAAGTCTGCCGAGCACATGTCGTGTGCAGACGCTAAGTGGTGGAAACATGTGTGAAGAAGTACACCCCTGCAGGGTTATATATAATCTATTCGAATAGTCGTGTCCGCGGAAATGGACTTCTGGGTTGCCTATTACAGTTCATAGACAAGTGAAAGTGGATACTCTAAAACGCGCAAGATAAGCGTGAGTGCTATGGATGGCCTTCTCGTAGGGAGACGGGAGCGGATCCATAGTGGTGTATTGATTGGTGAATATGTGGACTCATGTGCGCCACCTCAAAAGAGTTACTTGCAATCGTAGTTTAGGATAGCCACCGAGTCAAAGCTGGCTTGCTGCAGTCAAACTCCACCACCCCCTTTGTTGATACTGATGCATATGTAGCTAGTTCTGATGTAAGTCTTGCTGAGTACCTTTGTACTCACGTTTGCTTAATTATGTTTTTGCAGAGAGACTTCAGTCTCGCTAGTGGTTCCGCGTGGACTTCGACGTTTAGCTTGTTACCTCAGCTACGATCTTGTACCCTTGGGAGGGTCTGGTAGATAGTCAGGCTTCTTAGTCTTTTTCATTTGTAGATGTCTGTACTCAGACATGTAATGCTTCCGTTGCCTGTATGCTCTGTATGTTGGGTCGTGTGACCTCTGATTGTAATAAATGCTATGATGGCTCTTCTGGGCCTTTATCTATATGAGTTGTTGAGTTATGTTGTGATGCCATGTTGTACAGCATATACTTGCATGTTATGTGTACGTGTAATGTGTATTGCTATGTGTGGGATCCGACACCTAGTTGTTTACCTTTGGTAGCCTATCTTACAGGGAAATGTCTCCTAGTGCTTCCACTGAGCCTTGGTAGCTTGCTACTGCTTCGGAACACTTAGGCTGGCCGGCATGTGTCCTTCTTCGTTCCTGTGTCTGTCCCTTAGGGGAAATGTCACGCGTTGTTCCTTTAAGTCCTTGTAGCTTGCTACGACTTGGGTTCATACGTTGATGACCGACACGTTCGTTGCTGGGTCATGTATGCCTGTCTCTGTAATTTAGTGCCACTTTTGGTTTATAACTGGTCATGTCGGCCTGGGTTCTCTGTCATATGGATGCTAGCGACACTATCATATACGTGTGCCAAAATGCGCAAACGGTCCCGGGCCAGGTAAGGTGGCACCCGTGGGGATACCGTGCGTGAGGCCGCAAAGTGATATGATGTGTTACAGGCTAGACCTGTGTGACTTAGGATCGGGGTCCTCACAGCTTTGGTATCAGAGCCTGACTGCCTGTAGGAATAGCAAGCCGAACTGGTCGAAGTCGTGTCTAGAAACTCTTTAGTTATGTAAGGGAATTGATTGTGGAAGGCAACGTAAGGCTCTTTTTACTCCTTTACCCTATGCCCTTCTGATCTGAGTCACCTTCTTATTCTACGGGGATTAAGAACTAGGATTCTCATTCCATTTATCAGGATCACGTTAGTGTGGATTCAACTCTCAGTTCAGTTTATTCTACTTCTGTGTGTTCAATTGTTGATCTCAGAACCTTGACATTATGATGTTGAGTGGTTATACTCTTTTGCTTGGATCTCAAAGTATTTTCGAACAGTTACAGCCGTTATGCTGTCCGAGTCATCCCAGGTCTCTAAACAATCTGATGCATTTGCAAATCATTCCTACCTGTTCTTAATGTCCTTTTAGACCAGATTAATCACACTAGTCAGTGTGTTGAAGTACTCTGTTACCTCGACATATATGTTGGAGTTATTATTATGGCCCTAAGTATCTTAGAAGATCACCCAGTAATGTAACAATACCTTGTATCCTCAGGGTGATGATTCTGGCCGTCATTCCCGAAAGCATCCCGTGATGCCATTTAGTTAGTAGGCATTATATTCTGGGTTCTTGAATCCAAGATTCATTCTACCTACTTCATGTTGGTAGTATTTGCTCGTTCCTTTAGGATATTAGTAACCTTGTGATAGTCCTCGTGGTCCGTGGTATATCCTTCTTCCAAATACCATGAACCATCATGGCAGAAGTTCTCCTGAACCAAAAGATCACAACCCGAGTGCTCCTGAGTAGTACTCCATTCATATGTGACTCTGCCAATTCTACTTTCTGCATGGGTTATCCGGAAGAAATATGTTGAACCGTTCGACATGTTAATCTATGCATCCACAACTCAGAAGTTATATGTTCCTCTGAGTTGCCCCTTTTGGTTGTATTATGACCCTCGTCTATCAGTTGATAGTCAGGAGTAGTTGTGCACTCGTGTTCATCGATGCCTTTTACTCTTGTGGTCCGTCAAGCCATTCTATTCTGGAATGACTAGGAGAAACAAACTCCAGTACCTTATCCATATCCAGGATTGGGTCAAAGAAGTTGTACTTCGCAGATGAAGAATGCTAATCCAGCTTCTAAACTGTTCTGTCCTGGAGTATTACCATTTTTATGTCAAGAATATCCTGGGAATTGCACATCATCCTATGAACTCTTGATACAGTAATACTTCTCACCATCGTCGTCCATTCCTCGGTCTCCGCGTTGTTATAACCGGAATACCGACAAGTGAATTGTGATGTGTGAAATCAATACTCTAATGGACGATAATCTCATTCTTAGCATGATGGTTACCGAATCATCATCCTAAGATTGATCGTGCTACCTAGTCCACTTTCTTGGTGCACTCCTTGATTGATGAGTTAGGATTTTGATAAGTCCTCGCTCATTTGATCATATCGTCTTGCCTTGAAAAGCAAGATGGTTCTCGAGCTTAGTAACATATCGGTGGTTCATAATTTTCTGAATATCTTCTCGGAAGTATTACCAGGTTGTCACCTGACCGCTATGTTAAGTTCGTGATCAAGCTGGTTCTTTATAAACCACCACTTCTCCAAGAATCTGTGATGGATACCCTGAGCTAGCCGGTTAAGCTAAACGACAACTTGGAGAGTTGGAAGATAAAAGCTTGCCTGACTTAGTTCCTTCCAAGGGATATCTTTTGTGTGTGTGTTGAAGAAAGATGATATCTTGATCGATTGATCCTCGTGATCAATTGTTGGATCTATTGTCTTACTAAAACTTTGATTTGAGTGTGGGCTATCATCAAATCAAATCAGAACCAACGATGCTCTTAATGTTGTCTTACTCGTGGTTGATCCCTCGAGCATACACCATTACATCTATTGGTCTGACCAATACTATCACTTGTTCACATAATTATGGAATTCCATCTCCATGGAAACCTGGATGAATTGTTATTGAGCCCATCAGCAACACTACTATCTTCTCCATGATTTTGTAGGACATTAAGCTAGTGTTGGAAACTTTGTAAGCATTGCCTTTGTGTCCCGTTCATGAGGTATATGTTGGATGAGAGAAGAGATTTTCCCAAATTCATGTGTAATTGATGCAAGTTGTCACCGTGAGTTCGAGAAAGTTGTTTTGCTTCCTGTGGAATCATCCCAAGTCAGTCATGCATACGTGCGAAGTATTCTATGGTTTGGAGATTTGCAACCTTCACTCTATATGTATCCCTAGCACACCAAGCCACTGATTGATTTGTTCAAAGAAAAGAAGTTCAAATGCTATTCCCGAAGGGCCCGGACGGACATGCACAAGACTTCGCTATCTCCAATGATGATTCCCAATCTGAACTCGATAGTATTTTGTTATAAGACAACTATGTGGTCACGTTTGTCTGGGACAACGTGTTCACAGGTACGTAGCAGAACCAGCTCATGTTTTGGAGCTTGCTATCGTAGCTCACTCCCCGAGAATCTCGCAACGCCATCTCGTCGATTTGTGTTGTAAACTTTCATTTTTCCTTCTAGACTCGATGAGTCTGGAATATCCTGACACCAACCAGAACTGAATCTCAGGCAGATATGATGGTTGGTGCATTTCCCAAGAGCTATAATATTGGTCTCTCGATAACCGGTAAAGTGGATGTCGTGGCCAACACACCCAGCCGGAAGACCTATTGTTGTAGAATCTTGATTGAAGAGGTTGGCCACCTCCCCATAAGAACTTCGTAGGACTTACTCCCTAGTTGTTCCTTATGGATTCTTGTGCCCCTGAAGTCCGACCTTTTATTTGACGTTCTAGGTGCCAAACCATTATAATAAATGGGTTGTGCTAGCACATCAAGGAGAACATTAGAAGCGGAGTGCTAAATGTCTCTCGGTCGATCATCCAGATTTCGTCCCCTTGGCCTCGCCAAGGTGAAATCCGAGAAGGTGTTATCTTCCTTTGCATCTGCATCATCCATCATTATTCATCATGGTAGTATGTGATGTTGCCAGGATCCTTGACACGAATATTGGTAAAACTTTGATGAATATGGGAATGCTCAAGTTCTTGAGAGCACGCACAAGCACTAGGTGTTATCCTCGACACCAACCGGGATTGCTCCCAGTGCTCTTGGTTATGCTATAACCCCTCAAGAGTAGAATTACTCTCTACTGTTGGGATTCTTCCAGTTACCAGAATCATTCCCAGCATTTGCATTTTGTTCCAAACTTGCACCGCCAATGTGCCATTTTACCATGGATCCCATCCATTTCCGGTGACAAGAAAAATCAACCTTGGCATTGTCTTTTACAAGGCAGTCCACATCATCCATTCTAGATGGAGAATGTCATTCTTTCGGACACCGTCAAACGGTCGATTGTGATTTGCCTCCGGCTGGTATAGGGAGTTTCAATGACCTCTATATCAAAAGTAATTCTTTTTGCCACTTAAGGGAGTAACTCTACGAGTCACCTCCTCTAAGGTACCCCGCCTGGTGACATCGATCACCCTCTTCTTAGGTGTGGAATTATTGCCATTAGGTGAACCTTCATCATTATTTCACTACATCCCTCTAGAGGTGTACTCCGTGTCTCAGCTCAAGAGATGTTTCAACGTCTCACTCCATAAGCTGATCTTGAATTGCTCGATCTTTCGGAATATCAATGTTTTTGAATTTCTCCCATCATCACCGTTTGGACGAAGATCTCGAAAGCAAGGAAGCCAGGATCAACATGAGGCAAGCAATCAACACTTATATAGAGGACACTTGGATCATGAAGTTTGTGTTAGTTAGTGTCCCCTGTGATATCTTATCTCACGTCCTGAATCTCTGGACGAGATTCTTATTTAGTGGGGGTGAGTTGTCACATCCCCAGTTTCACCTTGCCCTAAGATAGCATTTGCCTGTTGCATCATGTTTCAATTTCTTAGAAACCTGAAATGGGGATGCTCAAACCCTAGCACTAAATGAATTTAACTAGGGTCAAATTAAAATCTTTTCAATGAGCCCAAAATGTCCCTTGGAAAAGTTCATCATTTTTGGATTGATTAAAAACCTCTGCCAAAAATGCTGAACATATTTCTAGGACCATTCTGGATTTTGAATTAAATCATATCCTATTTGCATTTGGGCATTTAAATTTTATATATTATTATAAATGCTCAAATAATCCCAAACTGAAATGTTCCATGTTGGTTATATGCTAAACAATGGGCATGGGCAGTTTGGTGAGTTTTGAAAGTGCCTAAGCATTTTTAGAAAAGCCACAAAGCTACAAAAGAAATAGATAATAGAAAACAGAAACTAAATCAGAAAAGACAGAGAGAAAGGAAGCCCACCTGAGCCACTTACCTGTGCGGCCCAGCACTGTAGCGGCCCAGCCCACCTCCCCTCGCGTGTCGTCTTCCTCGCGCCTACTGGCTCGGTGCGTGGCGCGCGCACAGCCGAGCCGCGGCCACCTCCTGCTTCGCGGTGGCAAGGCCCCGACCCCCCCTCTCCTCGCCAGCGCGATGCCCTGGCCGCCTTGGTTCTCTCCTCTCCCTCGCTGGACCTCTCCCTCTTCTCCTTCCCTCTCTCTTGCAGCCACCGAACGCCATCGCCGCCGCGCTCGCTGCCACCGCGGCCACCGGCCACCGCACGCCTCGCAAACATGCCCAGAAGAGTCGCCGCGGCCCCGTCTTCCTGTTCCCTCGACGTACCCAAGCTGGGGAGCACCGCAGCGCCTTCAACGCCGTCGTTCCCCTCCTCTGTGTTCGGTGACCGCCGTCGGCGATTCGTCGCCGTCAGGCCGCCCCCGGGCTCGCTATCTTCTTCAAACGAACCGCCGTGAGCCCCTCTTGCTCTTCCCCCTATCCCCTTACCCATGCGCGTGCCATAGCTCAAACCACCACCGTGCCCGAGAACCTCCCGCCGCCGGCGATGTCACCGCCGACGCTGCAGCCACCGGGGCTTGAAAACGAGCCCGGCATCGTGCTCCGCACCCTCCCAGGAGTCGAAAAACCCCACCTGCTCGTCCTATGGTGCACCCCAACGCCGTTCCCGAGCACGCCCGAACTCCGGCCACCGCACTTCCCCTCGCCGCCATCGTTCTGGTCCTCCCCGGCGCGAGCTGATGGCTCCGTTGGATGCGGACGAGGACCAGCATCACCCTAAGCCCCTCCGCCGCTCTTTTGGTCGCCGGAGGGCGTTTTCCGACGCGCTCCGCCGTCTCGGCACTCGCCGGCGGCGAGCCGCCGGCCAGTTGACCCACCTGACCAGGGGTTTGATTTCCCCTGAGTCACTGACTCGTGGGGCCGAGCTCTGTTTAATTAGTTTAGGTTTTTAATTAAGTTTTAATTGCTGTCATTAACCTAATTAGACACTGACTTGTGGGCCCCCGCGCCTAATTAGGTTAATCTATTTTTCCTGTTTAGCTTAGTACTAATCCGGTGGACCCCACATGGCAGTTTGACTTTGGTCAAGTCAACACTGACTGGTCCCACCTGCCATGCACACAAACCAGCCCTTAGACACTGACCAGTGGGCCCCACTGGTCAGGTTTGACTGGACCAGCCCCTGTTGACTTGCTGATGTCAGCATGACCTAGTGCTGACGCAGTAACTATTTTCTGGGATTTTAAATAAATAAGAAATGATTTATTTATTTCAGAAAATAGCCAAAACTTATAAAAATCATAGAAATTAATCCATAACTCAGATGAAAATAATTTATATATGAAAATTGATCAGAAAAATTCAAGGAATCTGTTTATGGCATTTTCATGCATGTTTGAATAAGTTAAACCTGCTGATCAGGTCAAATCAATTAAATGGCATTTAAATAATCACATATGAAGTTTGAATTTGAACCTTTGGTTCAAACCAACTTCATTTAATTGTGTTGCTAGTTGCATCAGCTCAATCAACAACATATTGCCATGTCATGATCATGCATCATACTGCCGCATTGCATTGATTGTGTTCTCTCTTGTTTGTCGGTGCTTGTCCCCTTTCAATAGGTGTGTTCCGACGATGTGATCGATGACACCGATGAAGACTCAATGTTATCTTCAGAAGTGCCAGGCAAGCAAAACCCCATTGAGCATTCCGATACAATCCCACCCTCTCGCTCTTGCTCTCCTTTATTGCATTAGGACAACAACGCTTCAATTTTTACCTGCTGCGGTAGTTGAACCCCTTTCCACTGCATGACCCGTCATTGCCACAATAAATAGTTGAAACCCACTAGTATGAGTAGGAGTTGTTTGAGCCATGTTGTGCCTACTCATTGATGCTTTCTGGTTATGCCTGCTATTGCTTAGAGTTGTGTCAGGTCTGATTCATCGGGGATGAATTGGAATGGTGACGAACATGTCCTAATGTGTGTGAGCTAAGTGTGTGAACACGATTTGGTAAAGGTAGCGATGAGAGGCCATGTAGGAGTACATGGTGGGTTGTCTCATTGAAACCGTCCTCAGGAACTGAGTTCTGTGTTGGTTGTTCCATGAAACAGCTACTACCACACATTGGGCCTTGAAATATGACCCCGCTCGACTTATTGACTGCCCTTCTTCTCTGTCCAGGAGTTGCAACTAGTTTCTGGTGTTTGTAGTTTACTGGAGGTCGTGCGCAGTGCTGACCCTCGGGGTGGACTGTGACACGGCAGGTACGTGGCACGGTGTACCGGTCGCCCGTTTGGTGACGCGGGAACCCTGTACACATCGTTTGGGGCCGTGAGCGACACCCCGGCCGGATCTCCCCACGGATGGAACCCAAATAGGCGATAAACCTGGACGAGAGACTTGAGTGGTTGGTTAGGTCATGGTCTACACCCACGTCGGTTTTCGCTTGAAGTCTGCCGAGCACATGTCGTGTGCAGACGCTAAGTGGTGGAAACATGTGTGAAGAAGTACACCCCTGCAGGGTTATATATAATCTATTCGAATAGCCGTGTCCGCGGAAATGGACTTCTGGGTTGCCTATTACAGTTCATAGACAAGTGAAAGTGGATACTCTAAAACGCGCAAGATAAGTGTGAGTGCTATGGATGGCCTTCTCGTAGGGAGACGGGAGCGGATCCATAGTGGTGTATTGATTGGTGAATATGTGGACTCGTGTGCGCCACCTCAAAAGAGTTACTTGCAGTCGTAGTTTAGGATAGCCACCGAGTCAAAGCTGGCTTGCTGCAGTCAAACTCCACCACCCCCTTTGTTGATACTGATGCGTATGTAGCTAGTTCTAATGTAAGTCTTGCTGAGTACCTTTGTACTCACGTTTGCTTAATTATGTTTTTGCAGAGAGACTTCAGTCTCGCTAGTGGTTCCACGTGGACTTCGACGTTTAGCTTGTTACCTCAGCTACGATCTTGTACCCTTGGGAGGGTCTGGTAGATAGTCAGGCTTCTTAGTCTTTTTCATTTGTAGATGTCTGTACTCAGACATGTAATGCTTCCGTTGCCTGTATGCTCTGTATGTTGGGTCGTGTGACCTCTGATTGTAATAAATGCTATGATGGCTCTTCTGGGCCTTTATCTATATGAGTTGTTGAGTTATGTTGTGATGCCATGTTGTACATCACATACTTGCATGTTACGCGTACGTGTAATGTGTATTGCTATGTGTGGGATCCGACACCTAGTTGTTTACCTTTGGTAGCCTATCTTACAGGGAAATGTCTCCTAGTGCTTCCACTAAGCCTTGGTAGCTTGCTACTGCTTCGGAACACTTAGGCTGGCCGGCATGTGTCCTTCGTTCCTGTGTCTGTCCCTTAGGGGAAATGTCACGCGTTGTTCCTTTAAGTCCTTGTAGCTTGCTACGACTTGGGTTCATACGTTGATGACCGACACGTTCGTTGCTGGGTCATGTATGCCTGTCTCTGTAATTTAGTGCCACTTTTGGTTTATAACTGGTCATGTCGGCCCGGGTTCTCTGTCATATGGATGCTAGCGACACTATCATATACGTGTGCCAAAATGCGCAAACGGTCCCGGGCCAGGTAAGGTGGCACCCGTGGGGATACCGTGCGTGAGGCCGCAAAGTGATATGATGTGTTACAGGCTAGACCTGTGTGACTTAGGATCGGGGTCCTGACATGTACTGGACCATGAAGAGCATGGGCCGCTAAGAGGCCGAAAGTCAGGTCGTATTGTAAATGGTACAACTGTGTTTTGGGACTTTAGCAGGCCGAAAGAGAAACCAGGCTGGTATTGGACCATGAAGGGCATGGACCGTTAAAAGGCCAAAACTCAGGTTCGACTACAAATGGCCCAACTCATTTATGGTCCGTTAACAGGCTGAAAGGCACACAGGGTCGGGAATTGGCCCAACACTTAAATGGTCGCTAAAAGGCCAAAACTTAGGTCCGACTACAAATGGCCCAACAGATATATGGGCCGTCACCAGGCTGAAAGACACACCGGGCTGGAAATTGGCCCAACACTTAAATGGGTCGCTAAAAGGCCGAAACTCAGGTCCGACTACAAATGGCCGAACTGATTTATGGGCCGTCAACAGGCTGAAGGACACACCGGGCCGGAAATTAGCCCAATATTTAAATGTGTCGCTAAAAGACCGAAAGATATACATCGTGAAAGTTGGCCCATCCACTGAATGGGCCGTTAACAGGCCAAAATCTCATCGGGTCGATATTGAGCCCAAATATATAGCGGGCTATTAATGTGCTCGAACTGACGATGGGCTGCAATGGTGTCAAATCTTTAACGGGCCATGACGGGCTGAATTAGCACATTTCGTATGGGTCGTGGGCTTAAATGGACCTGACACAAGTAGGCCTTATATGGGCCTGCCTGCTATTTTTTACTGGGCCGGCCTTGTTCATCGAAATGGGCCACTGTTGGGCCGTGCCATGTGTCGACCTATCATAGGCGTCTCCTGTCCAATGAGTGGATGCCATCTGTCCTAACGGTGAGGAAACACGTGTTTCCTCCGGCCAATGATGATTTTACACGTGGAAAATCCCCATTGGTCGGCGCTGTTAACGGGTTATCGGATCCAAAACCGGACCCGATAGCTTAATGGTGTTCTGTCACGGTGGATGCCACGTGTCGGTCACCCTTGTTGAAAGCACTTCTGTGACGCGCGATTTATCGTCATGGAAGTGGACACTTCCGTGATGATAATTTTGGTAATGTCATGGAACACTTCTACGACATCACATATATGACTATCTTCATTCTGTCATAAATTTGTCATGGATGTACATGCATGACAAAAAAGTGACCTACTGTGACAAACATGTATCATCACGGAAGTGTATTTTTTTGTACTGCCTCAGGCAGGGCTCGGGGGCTCTCCTCTAGAGGGCCTCCGACCTAGCCAATGTCTCAAGGGAGGCGCTCGTGCACCATATGGAAATGTGCTTCGCCGCACATTTCCCTTCGGAGGCCTCAAGGCGTGAGGCACCAAGTGCTCAGGAGTTCGTCAACCAGACCATCGAAGACTTGCAGGTGCCAAGAGCAATGTGGGGCGAGCGCCGCCCCGCACCCGGGAGTGCAGCTATCGCCCCAGGCTTGGGCGACGGGCTGCGCGTGTGCATCAACATCCCATGACTCAATAGGATGGCGTCTTAGGAGCTCTACTGGCCATCTCAGGTGGGCCAGGCGAGCGTCCCCCTCATAGCTACGTTCGCATGCCCTTTGGCTCGCAGGCAAAGGTGGCCCTGCACCAGCGCAACATGAGGGAAGTCCTGGCGACTCACGAGGCCAGGCACCGGGAGATCTTGGAGGAGGTGGCCTCGGTTCTTCGCAAGCTCTGGGAACCTCCAAAGCCTCGCGAGGCCCCAGGGTCAGGCGGCTCGTGAGGAGCGACATCTGCATCGAGCATCTTTAGCTACATCAGCACCACTTCACCAACTATGCCAGGTGACATTTTCCAGTTTTGTTCAGCTGGGAGTGCCACTCAGGCTGCATTAGTCCCAGGCCACACGGGCCTACCCCTGCGGCATGTATCCTTTTTGCATCTTTAGTTTACCTTATTAGGGGCGCCCCTCGGTCTGCATCATCCCCAGGCCGCCCGGGTCCGTCCCGGTGGCATGTATCTTTCTTGCATCTTACCTGAACTAGCGTTACATTTCCCATCAGTAGTTTTAAAATTATTTATCTGCCTGACCAGCACTTAGATGCCATGAACGTTGTACACCCTCACTGACCTGCCTATACCAGCCTCATGATTAAGGACAAGCACGATATCTATGCTCGGGTCCGTCCCTGTAGCGTCGCCAAATCCAAGCGACTGAGCTTTGGCTCACGGGCCAGCTCCGTGTACGTCACCTCCCATGGTCCTTGGTGCCTTGCCCTTGCATTAGCTGAGTGTAAACAGGTAGATAATGCCGCACGACACAGTGCCTTGTCGCTACGGGAGCCGCGCGCCGGTTGTCTTTCCTTAGGATATCCGCATGAGAAGACTAGGCACGGCCTGTGCTCGGGTCCGTCCCTGCAGCGTCCATAAACCCAACGGCTGAGCTCTGTCTAGCGGGCCGGCCCCGTTCACGTCACCTCTTGGGGTCGTTGGTGTCAGGCCTTCTCATGTGGAAACCTCGAGGGATTCACTCAGCGTAGGTTGCCTAACCATCTCGCAGGATCATCTCAGGCGCTGACAATGAGGACCAGGCGCAACCTGCCGTGAGGTAGGGCCCTGTGAGTCCCGCGCTGGCTCACGGGTGCCCAGATACACCTCGTCTGGCCCTACAGTTCAAGCCACGTGTCAGGGCGGGGCTGTACACGCCCCGGGGGCTCTCCGTAGTAGGGAGTCCCCTCCCACGTGCCAGTGGAAGTACCATGCTCCGCGTTGGCAGTCGACACGGTCGAGGAGCGGCTATGCCCGTGGAAGAACGGTAGCACCATGTTTCGCGCTGGTGATAAACAACTAGGGTGGCCTCACGGCTGCTTTAACCTCAGGGAGCCACCAGGCTCGATGACTAGCCCCACCGCGCTACTTCCCCCTCGGGAGATCAGCGTGAGGGGGTTGGGCACGGGGGCTACGTTCAGGTCACGCCTGGTGTACGCCCCACCAGGTCCCCCGAACTTGGTCGTCGCGCAACCCTCCCGAGTGAAAGCCTAACGAGGACAAGTATGAGGTCTATTCGTACGTCAAGGGGGACCCTTGGGCATCGCGACCCAAGGGCCTAACTGGTCACGTAGCCCCTCACCCCTTGGTGTCGTCCCGGTGATCTGGACGACCCAACAGTGGCTGAGGTATGCGCGGGGCCGGGGTCTGCCGATGCAGAACACTAAGGCCTGCTCTCGCATTTCCTTCCCAAGGGTTGTTCGTACGTCAAGGGGGACCCTTGGGCATCGCGACCCAAGGGCCTAACTGGTCATGTAGCCCCTCACCTCCTAGCCTTGTCCTGGTGATCCGGACGAAGTCAGCGACGGCTGAGGTATGCGCGAGGCCGGGCCCAGCCGACGCAGAATGCTAAAAGCCTGGTTTCGCGTTTCCTTCCTAGAGGCTGTTTGCACTTTAAGGAGGAAACCTAAGCATCGCAACTCAGGAGCCTAACTATCCACGTAGCACCTCACCCCTTGGTCTCGTCCTGGTGATCCTGACGACCGAACAGCGGCTGAGGTACGCGCGGGGCCGGGCTCTGCCGACGTAGAACAACAAAGCAAATAGGGAGGGAGCAGCGAATAGCTAGCAGTTATTACAAGCAAAATTGTTCTTCAAACACCAAACATAAGTTTTAACGCCTCCACGAGGCACGCCGCATGTCGCAGGCAAGTTCGCAGGAAAGTCAAGATAGGGAGGAGCACCGTCGTCCACCAGCAGGCCCCTTCTTCAGCATTTTGCACCATCATCAGGAAGCGCCTTCCCGTAGGCGACATTGCCAGGGCCTGTGTCGTTGGCCTTGGCCGCGGGATCGGCGATGCCATTAGCTGGAGGTGCGGGGTCAATGGCAAGGAACTTCTTCGACAAAGCCTCCACCTGGCCCTTCATGGCTTCGGTGGCTGCATCCACAGGCTCGAGCAGTGCATCAAGGTCGGCGTTGGGATCGCGAATATGCGGGTGGCTGAAGACGCGCCTCGGGGCTGAGGAGAAAAGCGCGCGAGCTTCCCCCTCCACCATGGGGCCAATCCCGTTGACGACCTACTCAAGCGCCATAACAAGATAGGGAAGCAGCTGGGCGGGGCCTTCATCGTCTGTCGCTAGCGGTTTCTCCGAACCCTTCTCGTAGAGTGCCCTCAGCGCCTGGTGGGACCTCTCCTCAAGGGACTTGAAGGCCGCACGATCCTCAGCCAGAACCTCCGCCTTGGTCTTCAGCTGGGCCTTCTCTTCTTCCACCTCCCGCTCCAGCTTCTCCAGGCGGTTGCGTCCTGTAGCCTGCACCCTCGCGAACTGCTCCAACTCGGCGTCATGAATGGCTATGACATCTTCTCGGGCTTTCATCCTCTTCTCCTCCGCCGCGCACTCGTCACGCATGGTCTTCAGCTCGGCCTCCATCGACCGGCAGCGCTCCTTGGCGGCCTGTGCATCCTTCAGCGCCGCCTCGCGGGCGGCTGCGGCTTGGTGAGCGGCCTGCTTGTCCTCTTCGGAAGCAGCCACGACCCGACTCAGCCCAGCCCCGACAGACGTGTCAGAGTTCAGACAGCCTGAGATCAGCTCCAAGCGCCCTACCACCAAACAATGGTCAGCGCCTTGGAGGTCATCTCGGAGCTGTGTCAGCTCGAAAAAAGCCTCTTCCAGGGCGTCAGATGAAGTGGAAGGGCCGCGAGCTAGCAGCGCAGCCGGAGGAGGAGACTGTGGCATGTTCAAGACCTCCTGAGTCCCGACGACACCCGCAGGCGAGCTAGAGATGGGCGCCTCTAGGGCCGGCCTGACCAAGGAGGCCATCCTCTCCTTAGGTTGATCCGCTGGGCCTCTCGAGGACGACCGAGCAGGAGAGGTAGGGGCACCTCCACCACCCGTCTGCGTCGGAGAGGGTGAAGCCAGGCCAGGCTGCTGGGCCTCTAATGCGGTCACCCTCTCCTGCTTCTTCTTCGCCGACAGCACCGGCCTAGCAGTGCAAGGGAAGACATCAGGAATCAGCAACGGAATCAAGAGTGAAGACAAAAGCAGGCCAAGGTACTTACTGGTCCATGGCGGTGTAACCCCGTGGCCTCTTCACCATGGAGCCCACTGGCCTTGCAGCCTGTGGAGCAGGTGCACGAGCCCCCATAACAGATGAGGTCACGACAGCTGGACTAGCGACAGCCGCCTGAGCCGGAGTGTCCCTCGGGAGATCAGCGCCGACCTGCTCTTCGTCGGGACCCCAGCCGGCAGCTTCTTCGAGGAGGTGACCTTGGACCTCGTGGTGACCCTGGCAGGGGGCGTGGCCTCCTTCACCGGATGGTCGTCGGTGTCGTCATCATCGGGCAAGGATCGGAGGAGATCGGCCTTGCGTGGGGGGGGGAGGTCTCCCCGGCCCCCTCCGCGGTCGCCTCTGAGTCCTCCTCCCCACTGGAGTCGCCTGAAGACAGCTCCACCGGAACCGTCGCCATCTGAGCCTCGGGGGGCGCCGGAGGCACGAGCCCGTGTCCATCGAAGGTGGGCATGGAGGCCGCCACCTTCGCCCCAATCTAGTGGCGGTACAGGGGGATGTGGGTAACGGGCGAATACCCCAGGTCATCCCCAACCAGGAGGCGGAGAGCTGATCCCAACTGCACGTCGGACAGGGCGTCGGGGCGTAGACGGAGGTCGTCCAACTCATCCCCGAGCATCCACAAGGGGCGCGAGTGTTCCTGAAGTGGAGCTACGTGGCGTGCTAGGAATTCCTTGACAATCATGGCCCCCATCAACTTCGCCACTTTTGGGTCGTCGGGCTTCAAGTCGACGGTCATCTTCTCCAGCACCCTCTCCACCCTAGGGTCGATGAGCTTCACGCTGAACCACCTGTCGCTAGAGGTGGGCATCTCCGTCGACAGCACCAACCGGGGATTAGAGCACTTGGCGTCCACAAGGACCCACTTGTTCCTGAAGTTTTCGGTCTTCTTCCCGGCTTTCGAGATCGCGTTGGTCCTGTGGGCCACGATGAAGTTGGCACACCCTGAACAAAGCTTGCCCTTGTTCTGGAGGTACAAGAAGTGGCAAAGCAGTGCCACAGACGGCATCACCCCAACAAATGCATCACAGTAGAAGGTGAAGATCGATAGGATGAGGACGAAATTGGGGTGAAGATGAAGGGCATGCAGCTTGTAGTGGCTAAGAACAACGTATAAGAAATCAGAGAAAGGGGGAACCAGCCTTGCGACGACACTACTCATGAAGATGGGATAGAAAGTACTCTTTGAGTCCTCCGACTCAGCGGAGGCGGCCCGGAGCGCGGTCTTCCCCTTCTCATTGGAGTCCTCCGCCGTCATCAGGAGCACGGCGGTAAGGTTCTTCTCCGAGACGTTAGGCGCGCTCAGGGCTGGCTCGTACCAGGCGGGCGGAGCGGTGGCCTTTGCCTTACCGGATGCCATCTGCTGCAAACTCAGAGAGGAGACGGCGCGGATCTGGAGACTTTGGGGGATAGGAGCAAGAAAGGGGATCTGGATCAAGGCGAAGGCGAGCAATGAAGGCACTACAACACGGACCTTCCTTTTGTCAAATCGTGCAGTTGCCGAGGCGGCGTGGGCAAGTGAAGACGCCCACGTCTTGTCAATTGCCACACGTCAATCAAGGCCGCATGCTTTTGAGGCCCGCGGTGCTCCACACTTGACCCTTGGCTTCGCCGCAAAGCCAAGCCGAGCGTACCTTGGGCCCATGGGCTACTGTCGGCATTCTAGGAACGAGGGTACACAGATTTGCCTGCCCGCGGCCCAGGGCGTGGCTCTTCCAGCGGCCTAGTACGGCCCATCTTCATCAGCAACCACTCAAGACCCTCGCGAGGGTCCAAGCCTCGCGAGGTGGGCGACGCAAGACCTTCCCTAGGGCGGCCTCACTAGGATGGCTCTCGAGGAGCGGAGATATCAAGGCAAGGGGCATCTCGCAAGGTTCATGTGACGTGAGCCATGAAAACCAAGGCCAGGTGGGCACCAGTGGGCGCAGGAAGCCAGTTTCGTCTTTGGTGCTAAAGGGCCAAGTGCAGGCGAGGAGTCCCGAGGCGTCAGGCATAGGTTTCCATATTGGTGCAATGAGACCAAGACCAGCAGGACGACAGAGCGAATGTCACCACGGAGCCCTCGACAATGTCACCACCAGAGCCTTTGGCAGGCGAAGACCACCTTTTGTCAGGATAGCTTGTACTAGCTGTCCCCCCTTCAAACTTGGCCGTTGTGGGATTCCTTCCCGCTCAATATTTGGGAAGAGTACCCGGGCCACTATAAATAGGAGTAGCCACCACCATAGAGAGGGGATCATCTTGATCAGATCCAGACCACCCCGACACCCACTAGCTCACCAAGAACGAGAACACCTCTCCTCAAGAGGCTGTTCTTCCCGTGTACTGGTTCATCCTCAGCCTACAAGGCAATCCACCACACCACACTGGATTAGGGTATTACACCACAACGGTGGCCCAAACAAGTATAAACCCTTGTGTCTCTTGTTCTTCGGATTCGACGAGCTAGACCTAGGAATCGGTGCGAGAAGCGACCTAGGGCGGAAAGGCGAGATCTTCGTGCGCACCCCAGTGTTCGAACCTCAAGGGTTTGTCGGAACCCATAATCCGACAGATGATACACTTATTTTTTTAGAATGTTTATGTTGTACTAATTTTGTTTACTCTTTGTCATTGCAGGTGTTGGTAGATGGTGGGCGTGGGTCGAGAGCGCTTTGAGCCTCCTTCCTCAGCGCGTGCTGGGAGGGATGCTTCCATTCCACCCTAGCACCTCCGGAGAGCGCTGCTAGACAGTATGCAGACACCACCGGCGGTCGCTTCTTCTTCGGTCGGGAGAGGTCGGGGGAAGGCGAAGATGGTTGATAGTGGTGGACGTGGTGGCAGGAGAGGTAAGAAAGCCCCTATGCCTTCCTCGCCGCCACCCCCAGCTGATTTTCCCAACCAAAGGACTGCCCATTCTGAGGCAGAGAGGGAGAAGGACATGGAGGAGAGGACGGCTAGGCTGTTGGAGGAGGAGAGGAACCGGAACGATGCGGGTCACCGGGCCCTATACGAGCTCCTCATGGTAAGTTTCTCCTGCATATTAGCCAAATCATGCAGGTAATGTTTGTTTCATTACTAACTGACTCGTGAAAACAAAATGTGCAGTCCGTGTGCCAGAGCAACAATCAGACCCCTCCGCCGATGCCCCAGATTGGTATAGCGCCCACGGTGAGTTTCATTTGAATGGTCATTAGTTACTAGTATTCACATTTGAGTTGCATCATGCTAACGAGACATTGCAAATGATCTTTGGTGCAACATGCCTCCTGACAAGCATCGACCAATCCTTCTCCGTCTGGCACTAGCGCAACCCCGAACGGTCCTTCTCCTCCGTGATGATGGTAAGTTTTGCATAGTATTTTGCTTAACAAATGCATACTTAGCTTAAGAAATGACCTATACTAAGCTTATTTTCCTCGAAAATGACATAATAACCTTACTTAGCTCCAAAATGACATATTCTACCTAGGATAGCTATAAAATGACCTATACTTAGCATTTTTCCTCTATAATGACTTAATATGCTTAGTTTGCTAAAAAATGACATAACTACCTAGGATAGCTCAATAATGATCTATACTTAGCTTAGCTAGTTCATTTATGACATTATTTGCTTACTTAGGTAAATATGACATAATAACCTTCGTTTAGGTCCAAACTGTAATATAATTAGTTTATTCTCCTCCAAAATGACAAAATAACCTTACCTAGCTCCAGAATGACTAATTTTAACTAGGATTGATCTAAAATGACCTACACTTACCATTTTGTCCTCCAAAATGAATAAATATGCTGAGTTAGCTCAAAAATGACATAACTACTGGTAGCTCAAAGATGACTTATCACTACTGGAATCAGGATCTTTGCGGTCAGCCAGCACTTTGCCGTCAGCTAGCTGACGACAAAGAAGGTCTTTGCCATCAGCTTAAAGAAAGCTGACGACAAAGGTCAAGTTTGTGGTCTGCCAACTCTTTGACGTGTATTGGCAGACGGCATAGAAGCTTTGCCGTCAGCTAGCAGACGATAAAGAGGGGGGGTGGCGTATACCTAAAGGCCACTTTCTTTGACGTCCGCTAGCCGACGGCAAAGAAAGTGGCCAGCTAACGTCCCTTAGCTAGGCTCTTTGTTGTCTGCTAGTATAGGGCAAAGAGCTGTGACCTGAACTAAAAAGCCCCACGTACGCGTCGCTCTCCCCCCCCCTCATCACACCACGCCGCCGCCCCGTGCCTGAGCCGCCCCGGCGCCCCAACGCCTCCCCCTCGGCTGCCACGCCCTGGCGGCCTGCCCCGCGGCCCTTAGCCGCCCCGGCGCCCCGCCCCGCAGCCCCGGCCGCCCCGCCGCCCCTGAAGGTGATATTTTTTTCTTCTATTTTTTGAGATTTAGTTTAATTTCGTTTAGTTTAATATAGGTTTGGTTTAGTTTAGGTTTAGTTTAGATTATGTTTTTGTTTTTTAGGTTTAGATTTAGTTTAGTTTAGGTTAAGTTTATTAGGTTTAGATTTAGTGTAGTTTAGGTTTAGTTTATTAGGTTTAGTTTAGGTTAAGAAGAAAGAAGTAAGATGAAAAAAGAAGAAGAAGAAGAAGAAGAAGAAGAAGGAGAAGAAGAAGAAGAAGAAGAAGAGGAAGAAGAAGAAGAGGAGGAGGAAGAAGAAGAGGAGGAGGAGGAGGAAGAAGAAGATTAGGGGTGCATCACCAGTGAAAGTTTTCTTGCTTCGACATGCATAGACAGTTCCTGGATCCTCGCCATAATTCCAGGAAAGACAAGAAGAACTTCATCGAAGGTAGAGTTGTCAAAAACTCTACACCACCTGTGTTGACAGGCCAAGAGACCCTGGATCAGTTAAACGCTCTCGAGCCAGATCCATAGCGTCCATGTTATTTCAAGGAGTATAATAGGAAACATACCTAGACTCACAAGACATGCTTGTGGGATCTGCCTTACTTCAAAGACCTCCTTTGCCCACACAACATCGACATGATGCACACTAAGAAGAATATTGCTGAGGCACTATTTGGTACATTGTTCGACATAGATGGGAAGTCAAAGGATAATACTAAGGCTAGAGTCGATCGAGAGGCGCTATGTGATAGGCCGTTACAAAACATGAAAGAAACCGAAAGGAAGGCAGAACTGGACAAAGCCAAAGGCATGGTTCAATCTTGGAAAGCCAGCTACGAGGGACATTATCTTGTGGGTGCAACAATAGTTGATGTTCCCCGATGGGTATGCAGCGAATCTAAAGAGGGGAGCGAGTCTTGATAAATTGAAGATATTTGGTCTCAATAGTCATTATTTGCACATATGGATTGAGCAGGTAATGTCGGTGATGTTGCGTGGCTTCGTCCCCGAGGATGAATGAATAGTACTGGTAGAGCTGAGCTATTTCTTCCGTGTTCTTTGCGCGAAAGAACTATCGCCTGACCTGCTAGAAGAAACGGAAGAGTCGGCGCCGGAGTTGATCTGCAAGTTAGAGAAGATCTTTCCATTGGGCTTATTTAATTCAATGCAACACTTGATTTTGCATCTCCCAACCGAGGCAAGATTGGGGTGGCACAATCAAAATCGTTGGTGCTACGCAACTGAGAGGATGCTATGAGCAAAATGTAAAAATAAACGTATAATTGAAGCATCGATGGCTGAGGTATTCATTACTGAGGAGGCGGCAAACTTCGTGACAACACACTACGAAGCCAAAAATCGTCATTTGCATAATCCGAAGCCTCGGTACAATGCTGCCGACCCTAAAAGGGTGGATCCAACTGTGACGCCCGAGACTGACGTCCCAGAAGATTCCAGAAGATTCTCGAAGCTTCCAGATGTTCAGGGTTGCCCGTGTGGTTCTTTTGTGCTTGTGTTATTTATTTTTGCATTGCATCATGTCATCATGCCATCATGTCATTTTATTTTTGCATCTCAACCTAAATAAACCGTGTGGACCTTCGGTCCATTTAAATCGAGGGAAGGTGACTTCTCTTTATAACATATAAAAGCCTCTCAATATTTAGGGAGCTATATTAATAATATTCCATTCGTTTGGAATTACCTGCAACACACTTGCATAAATTCCCCTTTGTCTTTTCACTTCAAGTTTGACTTCTATATCTTGCCGGTAATTTCTTTCCGTTGTTTCGAGGCTCCTCCTTTTACCTAAACTCCTTTTATTGCAAGCTAAATGTTTTAGTTTGCACTTCCCTTTTTGTTGGAATTATTTTGTAAGGTTGGAATTAATCCGTAAAGCCTTACAAAAATGTCCATCATTTTATTCTGTTCGTTGACTCTTTTCTTTTATTTTTGGCTCTCTCCTTTTTGTTTTTTCCTGTCTAAGAGTTAAATAAGAGGGCAGCCTCCTCCTTTCCCTCTCTCCAGCCTGCTGCCTCCTTTTAGCTCTCCAGGCCCATCCCAGCGGCCATCTCC
>LR738712.1:417477353-417487989 GCA_902687465.1 Secale cereale
AAGGTCCGAGGTAAACAGTTTCCGAGAAAGACTGGTTATGTGTTGAAGGATGGATACACCTGGATGTAGGTTTAGAGTTGATTGCGCGGTGCTTCCCGTGTATCCCCAACACCTGATTGCATAACTGGAAACTTTCGGAAATCTATAGGTGGGTTCATCAAGTAGTTCTAGGCATTCTTCCAACGGATGCTCGATATGAAGTTTGGGGTTCTACATTGAGTGAAGTGGTTTTATGGACTTGTTCTGATCGGGAGTTGCATCTTAAAGGGTCCTTGGCTATGCTGATCCGGGGATTGCAAAACCCTTTTGTAACACGTTCCATGAGCTTTCAGCACGAAGATGTCGAACGAAGCTTCTATCTTGTATTTGTTCTATCTGTTCCTTGTTCCTTTTTATTTTCATTTTGTTCTCCAAGTGGCTTCTCGTCAAGTTGATGTACCTGCGGAATTCATTCGTTCAAGTCTCTGTTCGAATGATATTGTGAAGATTAGGCTGCTACACATCTACCCTTTGTTCTTGTTTTGATTCTGGTATTCGAGTTGCTTCGATGTCAAATGTTGATTCCATAACCTTCCTAATCGGTATTCTCATATTTCTATGGGAGTGCTAATTCTTCTTGACCATCGAGAGATTCATGTTAATTCTTTTCAACCGGTGTCCTTTTTGTTCATCCCAAGTTGTCTTTGTTTTCCCCACCCTCCCACCCCTCTTCTTCTTGGAGCCAGCAATTCTCAATGAAGTATCCATTTTATTCATGTGATATTTTCTTCATTCTTTTCCTTCAATGTTCTTATCCGGTGAATTATCGTGAAGATGCTCGAGAGCTTCAAGTTCATCATTCTTTTGTTCTCTAATTCTTCCGGTGGATGTAATTCAAGATTTTGGTGTTGATCTTATCCTTTTCCTCTTTTCACTATGCTTTCTTATTCCGGTGCATCAATTAATCAATCTCCTCTTGCTATTCATATCCGGAGTGCTGAAGACTCATAATTCCATTCTTAATCCGTTCAAGCTATTTTGAGGTTGTTATCTTATTCAAGCCATTCAATTCAACCGGTGCAATATCTCTTAAGCAATCTTTTCCAACGGTGTTTTCTTTAGTGGGCCCTAACCCACAGGTCTTTTCCCAGGATCTTACCTGACTCTTCTAATTATTCTGAAGTTTTTCTCAAATTCTTTTCAAAGTGTGACGTAAGTATGAATTACATCAGTCACATGCCTTCTCCAAGTTTACTTTCAAATTCCTTTTCATCATTGGTTCAACCTTCTAATTCTACTTTCCGGAGTGTTAAACAATTCTTCATGGCATTTCTCGTCTTCATTCTCAACATTTGGAGACCGGAGAAGTGTTTCTCTTAAATCTTGGCCCTTCTCTTGAAGATTCGTGGTTCTAGCTTCTTGCCATCCTCATTATTGTTTTGATTGTGAGGAATTCTTTTATACCCATCCGAAGCATTTCATGAATTCTTTTCTTTCTGATCCTCCGAAGGCCATCATTTCAGAATACTTCTTCGTTCTCAGTTTTCTACTTCGCCCTCCCAATATTCTTCATTGATGCCTCTTCGTTCGTCTCCATATTCTTACGGTGGTTCTTTCAAGTTTACCCTTCCGTTGTTATCATTTTAATTCATTTGTTCTTTTCACAATCCTACCGGTGCCTTGTTGAAGATTTATCCAAACTTGTGCTAGATCTCTCTTTAATTCCTTGCAACGAGAATAAGTAGTATGCCAAATCCTTTGGTTGTCATCAATTTAAATTGGTGAAGGAGATGCATCACATAATTCTTATTCTTGTTCCTTCAAGGTGATTTAATTCTTTTGTCTGGAGCTTGTTCATCATATCATATCCTTGATTCTAAGTTGTTCATCTTGTTTTCCGGAGCTTCAAGTTATTTCAATTATCATTTTCAAAGCTCCATCTAATTCATCGCAGGCCTTGATTCATATTCTCTTCATCTTTCACTTCTCATGCTTTCATTACCGGAGTTTTCATGGTGGTTCATCATGTTTTAATTCATCCTTGAAGTCTTCATCGAGATTCTTGTTGGAGCTCAAGCTTTCTTCATCATGCTTTCCAATTGCAATTCTTTCTACCTTATCTTCAGATGGTGTTATGTCATTCTTGACAGTTCCTTCATGTTTCATGATTCACGAGTTATCAAGAATGAGATATTTAAAACCCATCATTTTCCTTGTTCAAGAGATCCTTTCAACCCCTCATTCTATCCCTTGAAGTTATTTTGGGTTGTAATTCACCTAAAAGCTTTCCTTGAGAATTGTTGCTATTATGGTGCTTATTAACGACCCAAGTTCTTCATTTATCATTCCGGTGAAATAAGTTTTTTCATCTCCTTGTTGATCTCAATCCAATCAATTGTTTAAGTTAGTGGCTGGTTGTCACCTCTTAATTTTGAGATGTATTCCATAAGCCCACATGAAGCTTATTCCTTTTCGTTGTTGACTTTCCAACAACTCCGTTCAACCCTTCTTCGTAAGGATGCTCTTTCAAATTCTATTTTGAGAGAAGTTGTCATTTTCTTCTCCATTCTTTTCTTTCTTTGTTTTATATGCTATTCTTTCATTCCGGAGGCTTTGTGATATTGCTATCTTTAACCATCATCTCGTTTTTATCGAGATCATATTCTTATCCCTTGCTTGTCTATTTAACCGGAGTGTTGTATTCTTCATTCTAGTTCTCTCATCTTATCAAGTTTTGCCTATCTTTTAACCGGAGTGCTATCTGAATTCTTTCTTACCCCTTTGTGCCATTCTTTTAATTGTTTCGGAGGCAATATGTTGTTGTTTTCATCAAGTATCATTTCAACTTGCCAAGTTCTTGTTAATTCCTTCCATTTTCAGACGGAGTGCTGTCCAAATTCTGTCATTCTTATTCCTTGGCTATACCGTTGCAGTTTCATATTCTTTTGGTTCATAAGCTCTTGTTTCTTGTCTTTCAACCTTCAAGGTTCTCTTTATGTTCCTCCTTTTTTACCGGAGTGCACTTAACTTCGTTCATCTCCATTCTATTCTTTCTTTCTTTCAACATTGTTTAACCTCTCAAGGTTCTTTGGTTTCAATCGTCTGTCAAAGAAGCAACTTTGTTTTACCTCTTCCTCTTCCGTTTTACCCGGTGATATCTCTAGGATCTCGGGTCGAGATCCTCTGTTAGTGTGGGAGAGTTGTGACGCCCGAGACTGACGTCCCAGAAGATTCCAGAAGATTCTCGAAGCTTCCAGATGTTCAGGGTTGCCCGTGTGGTTCTTTTGTGCTTGTGTTATTTATTTTTGCATTGCATCATGTCATCATGCCATCATGTCATTTTATTTTTGCATCTCAACCTAAATAAACTGTGTGGACCTTCGGTCCATTTAAATCGAGGGAAGGTGACTTCTCTTTATAACATATAAAAGCCTCTCAATATTTAGGGAGCTATATTAATAATATTCCATTCGTTTGGAATTACCTGCAACACACTTGCATAAATTCCCCTTTGTCTTTTCACTTCAAGTTTGACTTCTATATCTTGCCGGTAATTTCTTTCCGTTGTTTCGAGGCTCCTCCTTTTACCTAAACTCCTTTTATTGCAAGCTAAATGTTTTAGTTTGCACTTCCCTTTTTGTTGGAATTATTTTGTAAGGTTGGAATTAATCCGTAAAGCCTTACAAAAATGTCCATCATTTTATTCTGTTCGTTGACTCTTTTCTTTTATTTTTGGCTCTCTCCTTTTTGTTTTTTCCTGTCTAAGAGTTAAATAAGAGGGCAGCCTCCTCCTTTCCCTCTCTCCAGCCTGCTGCCTCCTTTTAGCTCTCCAGGCCCATCCCAGCGGCCATCTCCCCCCTGGCCCGAACCTTCTTCCCAGGCCTCTAGGCCCATTCTCTCCTGGCCTGTTTTCTCTCCCGAACCCTAGCGCCCAGCCTCGCTCCTCTCCCCTTCGCTCAGCCGCCGCACCCCCTCGCACTCATCGATCCCCCGCAGCGCTCGCTCACCCCGCTCTGCCTCGCACCCTCTTTCCCCCGATCTCTCCCTCTCCAATCCCTCGCCTCCAGAAACCCAGCGCTCGCCTCCGGCTCCCTTCTCCAGGCAGTGGCCCCGAGTCCCTCCTCTGCGCCCCTTCGTCCAGCGCCCGGACAGGGCCTCGTAGCCCCGAGCGCTGCCTCCTCCGCCCCGGCCCTGTCCAGCAGCCCGGCCGCCCCAAGCCCCTCGAGTTGCTGCGCCGTGGCCTCGTCGCCGTGCTGCCCTTGTTTTGCTGCTGTTGTAGTTTTGTTCCTTTTGTTTTGTTGCTGGTGATAACCTGAACAGAGAACGAACCGGCAAGACCGTCCGACGCTTGAACATCTACCAAACGCATCCGTGTACGACACGTGTACCACGACGACCATGTACATCTACGGCCGAACGTCTACCGTCGCCCGAACGACTACCGTCGCCGTGTACCCCTACCGTCGCCGAAGACCCGGGAACGACTACTTCCCTCTACGGCCGTGTACGACTCCTTCCTCTACGTCCCGAACCGTCCCGAAACGAGTGTTTCGAAGGTATAACCCTGTGGATGACCCGTGTAATGCTTGTTGTGGTGTGGAATGTTCCCTTGTGTGCTCCGTGCCGTCGTGCCCGTTCCACCTTTGTCATGTTCCTCGGTTGTCTCGTCACCGACCCGTGGGAACCCGGCAACGGGATCAACCCACTTTCATCTCGTTTGACTCGCTCTCCGTTATCTTTTGCACCGGTCTCTCAACGAGATACCGGAACCGATATGATGCGTTGCCTCATTTCGGATCATGCCGTGGCACCCTTTCGTTCCACCACGGTGACAAATGCTTCTTATCCTCTTAAGTCAACCTGTTTATAAACTTGCATAAAACTTGATCATCTCATCCGCATCATTTAACAACATTATAAATGTTAATTGTTGTTGCTTTATAATTATTAAACATGCTCATGAGGATTTTTCCGGATATGTTGTTGTTATTTCCGGCCTCATTTAAAATGTCTTAATAGTGTAGTTTCTTTATGTTTCACCTCTTGCCATGTTAAAAACAATTAAACTTGTCTTGTTAATAATGAGAGTCAACTAAATAATTAAATGTGGTGTTTCGTCAATATGCAACTCGTTGCATATTGATCTCCACTTAACTTGTAGTTTTGTTTGTGCACCTTTGCCATGCCTTGCATATTTAAACTGGACATGCATCATACTTGTTTGCGCATCGTATGCCATGTTGATATGTGTGTTTACCGTGTTGTTTCTTTCTTTCCGGTTGCTTTCTTGTTAGCTTCGGTTTCGTTCCGGAGTTGTGAGGCTTCTTCTCCGTCTTCTTCTTGGATCCGTTCTTCTCCTCTGTGGAATCCCAGGCAAGATGACCGAACCCGGATACCATTACTATCTTTGCCTATTGCTAGTAGTTCCGCTCTATAGTTTTGCCTCGATGCCCATGTCTTTCTTGTCAGCCTCCTACTTGTAACCAATGCCATGTTTAACCACCCTACCTACGCAAACCGTTGCTTGGCTAAGTACGCTTCGCTCAGCCCTTCTTATAGCATTGCTAGTTGCAGGTGAAGATTGAAGATGCTTGCTTCATGTTGAAGTTTGGTTGGGTTATATCACACTATATAAATGCTTAAAAAAATGAAATCATCTATATACTGGCAGGGTGGAAGGCTAAGCCTTTTGCTTGGTGTTTTGTTCCACTCATGCCGTTAGGAACCGTATAAACCGGTGTTATGTTCCTTGATTTTGCGTTCCTAACACGGTTGGGGTGTATGGGACCCCCTTGATAAACCGCTAAGTGCTAAGTCTTTTCCAGCAAATCCCAACATTGGTACTATTTGCCTCATAATAACAACTTAATTAATTAATTAATTTGCATAAGGGGGACGCTCCTTGGAGTTTCTTTTCTACATAGCAGGGGGGGCCAGTGCTGATGGCGTTGGTCCCAAACGGGGGTTACGCGGGGCCACCTCGAGGAAACTCAAGGTTTGGTATAAACCTGTGGGATCACCCATCCGGTCGTGGCCTGAGACGAGATACGCGCGGCTACTATCAGGGTGTCGGCACGCCGGGAGGATTTGCTGGATTAGCCTTACCTTAGTTCGGTTTAACTTGAGCACGGGATTCCGAGAATACTCGGGTCTTCCCAACTATGGAGTTGCGACTCCGCGGATCGTGGGCTTGTAATGGGTCAAGTTGGAACACCCCTGCAGGGTTTGAACTTTCGAAAGCCGTGCCCGCGGTTATGTGGCAGATGGGAGCTTGTTAATTCCGGTTGTAGATAACTTGCCACAATGTTCTAATACACTACCAGCGTGTGTACCGTGACTGTCAATTTCCGAATAGGGATTCGGGAGTTGAACACGGTGGGGTTATGTTTGACCGGTTTTAGTTAGGATCACTTCGTGATCATCTTTCGACCGATGCTCTCCTCTTCTCGCTCTCTTTTGCGTAAGTTAGTGCTAGTTGCTGCTGCAGACTCTTGTTTGTTCCTTCACCTCATATTTCTTTCTTCAGCCTTATCCTCACCCAAGGCTTAAATAGTCGTGTTACCCGGGAACGGGATTGCTGAGTCCTCTGTGGCTCACAGTTACTTCACCACACCAGATGCAGGTTCAGCCGAGTAAGAAGCAGGAGTTGGATCAGTACTTCACCGGGAGCTTGGTGAAGAGTTTTGGCTGTTTGCTTGTGTCGTTTCGATGTTCAGTAGTGGTTTCTACTAGGATTCGATCCTGACCTGTGGCTTTATGTTGTTTTGGTATCTTCTTTTGGTTCTTCACCCGTAGTCGGGTTGTGATGTTCTGTATGATGTATTGCTTATGTAATGTTTTGTGTGAAGTGGCGAGTGTAAGCCAACTATCTCCTTTTGCATTTTAATCCCTCTTTTACATGAGTCGTGCAAAGATACCAAACTTGAGATCATTCTAGGATGGGCTTATACCTTTAAGTCGTGCCTCGACACGTAGGAGGTATAGTCCCATCCTGGGCATTACACCAACCTTAGCCTATTCAATGGGGATATCGCACCAACTGGTGCTTCTAATTCCTTAACGTTGAATTTCGAAGAATGGCTGATCATTTCGTTGTATATCTTCACCAACCTAACAGAACTGTGGTAGTACATCGAGTAAGTTCTCCATACATTATTTCTTAACTTCGAATTCCCTCGAACTGATCTTATTCCCGGATAAATTTGATACAGTCGATACATTGCCAGTTTCTCGTATGGAGCGGCGATCCAAAAGGATTCCATCGAAGAGTATGAGCTTCTAGCAAAGCATGGAGGCGGCTATCCCGGTTTCATCTCTTGGTTCATACAAATGGTAATTTCCATTAGACCATTTCATTTCTTCATCTAATTTGTGTATAATAGAACAACCCCTTTCGTATTAAACTAGTAGGCTAGCTCAGAGATTATGGACGCCTAATTGAGACAAGTCGCTAATGGTTTTGACTTTAAGGTCCGTTCATTTGAAAAATATGACATTAACGGGTATCGCCTTCGTACCTAGAGCAAAGAGCTATCTATGGGCGACCGAAAGTCTACAAATTGTTGTGTCTCTGCTATCGGCGAAGGAGATACCGAGTATTATGGAAGAGTTGAAGCAATTTATGAACTTCAAATTTATGGTGCAAACCCACCAAACGTCATAGTCTTCAAATGTTATTGGTTCCAGCCGAAGGAGACTAGAAGGACTCATGAACACTTAGGGCTAGTGGAAATCAAACAAAGAACCCATTTGGATGTTACCGGTGTCAATATAATGGCTCAACAGGCAATTCAAGTTTTCTATCTACCGTGGGCCTGTCAAAGTGATCCAAATCTCAATTGGGATGTCGTTTATGAAGTGCCGCCACGTGTTAGACCACATCCCCCCAATGAAGACGATTATGAACCTCACATTAACCCAGACACATATGAAGGAGAATTCTTCCAAGAAACATGTCTTTCCAAAAAATATTTCTAAAAACGCTCTAGTTCACACCAAAACATTGAAGTAGACAGCGACAATGAACCAGGTTTCACCCTCTGAGCTGGAATAAGAAGAGCCTGAACTAAAGGAGGTTACTGTTGTGCATGACTTGTCAATGCTTGATCGATTACGTAAAGGTGTCCTTCCACATGATGATGCATTTATTGATCATGATGAGCACGTCATTACTGATAGTGATGATGTTGATGCATTTATTGATCCCGGAGCATTTATTGAACTCAACGATGAAGAATATTATTCGGTATTCAATTAGTTATGTTGTACTTGATTTATATACTTACTTGTATGATCCTATGATTTTTATTGTTACTTTTATAATTTTCTTACTTTGTATGATTGTTCGTTATACATAGTGCCATGGTCTTGATATCCATCCCCTTCAACCCTCGCCCGATTTATGATTCGAATGTGGTAAATTCTCTTTTATAACTATTTGTTGCATTTCACATTTATGACAATTATGGCCATCAAGTTGACATAGATATATTTTTATCTAGGAGGTATGTGAACCAAAAATTGCAACCGACCCTCTTGTTGAGAAGTTAAATTTAGTTGAAAAAGAAAATGAGTATTTGAAAGAAAAAATTAAAATAATTGAAGAAGAAAAGATGATATTGGACTTGTATGTTGCCGATGTTGTCGATGATCGTAAGATGAAGATTAATGCAATGTAGTTGAAGATGGATGCAATGCACTTGAAGATTAGGAAGATTAGAAAATATGACATTGATAATGAGGCTTGGTATCATTATGTCGTTGGATCAATTGTTACCTTTGTTGCGATCTTCATCACATTTGTTGTGACGAGGGTAAGTTTTCTTTACTGTTTTTCTTAAAAAAATGCATACTTAGCTTATTAACTAACTAGTCTTCTTCTTATTCTTCTAACTTTCTTCTTTCCCAATTTGCAGATTCACTTTAGATCAGGAAGGCTTGCGTTGATGGAGTCTACTCTTCTCCTTGTGCTTCCTTTTTCTTTTGACTTTGTAGGATGAACAATGTTAAACTTGCTACCTATATATGTATGTATGGATGAAACCATTGTATGCTTGTTGTTTGATATGTTGGCTAGCTATATATGTTGCATATGGACTTTTGATTTGGTATTTATATGTGTTGGATGATCATATCCATATGGCAGGGATATGATTTGGTATGTATATGTGTTGTTATGCTTGTTGAAAGTATTTTCAAATGTGTGAAATTCTGTGAAATTCCGTGAAATTGATTGAATTTACGAAAAAAACAGGGGCTATACAGGCACTTTGCCATCTGTTGGCAGACGGGAAAGATTTTTGTCATTAGACAATAGACTGCAAAGCTGCCACGTGGCAGCTACATGTGCAACCTGGGGTGCACTGGCCTGGCCTATATGGCATGCTTTGCCGTCTACTGATAGACGACAAAGAACTTTGCACCTTTGCCGTCAGCCAGCAGACAGCAAATCATGCCACGTGTCAACTGCCGGGGGCACCTGGGATAACCACTTTGCCGTCTGCTGGCAGATGGCAAAATACGCCATTAACCCCTAACGAACCTAACCTGATAGGCCTGCCGTCCATTCTCTTTGTCGTCCGCTGGCTGACGACCAAGGCCTTTTAATATTTGTCGTCCGCCTGTAAATGGCAGAGTACCCTTTGACGGAGCTCGTTCAGCCGGACGGTTTGCCATCTGTCGGCTGACGACAAAGGTCTTTGCTATTCGCCAGCGTGCCTTTTCCATCCGCCATGGCGGACGGCAAAGATTCTGATTCCTGTAGTGTATACTTAGCTTGTTTAGTTCATTTATGACATACATAGCATACTTAAGTAAAAAATAGCATAATAACCTTAGTTTAGCTCCAAACTATCATAGCATTAGTTTATTTTCCTCCAAAATGACAAAATAACCTTACATAGCTCCAAAATGACCAATTTTAACTAGGATAGCTCTAGAATGACCTACACTTACCATTTTGTCCTCCAAAATGAATAAATATGCTTAGTTAGCTCAAAAATAGCATAACTACCCACGTTAGCTCAAAAATGACCTATACTTAGCTTCTTTAGTTCATTCATGACATACTTAGCATACTTAGGTCAAAATGGCATAATAATCTTGGTTACCTCCAAAATGACATATACTTAGCTTATTTTCCTCGAAAATGACATAATAACCTTAGTAAGCTCCAAAATGACCTATTTACCTAGCTTAGCTCTAAAATGACCTACACTTAGCATTTTTTATCTAGCTTAGCTAAAAAATGGCATAATTACCTAGGTGACCTTAGTTAGAAGAAGAAGAAGATAAAGAAGAGGAGAAAAAGAAAGAGAAGAAAATTCTTCTTCTACACTTCTTCTTCTTCTTGTCTTCTTCTTCTTCTTCTTCTAACTTTCTTCTTTCCCAATTTGCAGATTTGCTTTAGATCATGGAAGCTTGCGTTTTTGACGAAGTCAACTCTTCTCCTTCTCCTTCCTTTTTATTTTTATTTTTGAGGATGAACAATGTGAAACTTGCTACATTTATATGCATGTATGGATGAAACCATTGTATGCTTGTTGTTGGATATATGTTGGCTATATATATGTTGGATATGGACTTTTGAGTTGGTATGTATATTTGTTGGATGATCATATCCATATGGTAGGGATATGTATGCTTGTTGAAAGTATTT